>PVKB01003522.1:0-151512 GCA_004027205.1 Ctenodactylus gundi | reverse complement strand
TGCTTCTGCCTCGGCCTCCTGAAGGCTGCCGGCAACCGGGGAGAGGGAGCTGACGAAAAGCAGAGAGGCCTGCTCGCCGCGGTGGGTGCACCCTCCCTACCTGTGTGTCTCTCAGGTTGAATTCGAAGGACAGCGACAGGACATCCTGCACCGTGGGCCAGGCACTTGATTTGAATTTTGCCCAAAGAGTGTCCATGAGGGACCTGCTGACCAGTCTCCTCCCGGGAAGCGGCTCCCCGTTCTCTCTCTCCTCCTGCTCTTCCTCCTCTTCCTCCTGCTGTTCCTCCTCTTCCTCCTGCTGTTCCTCCTCTTCCTCTTCCTCCTCCTCTCCCAGTTCGCCTTCCACACGTCCTCCTCCCACTCCAGAGCCGCTCCCCTGCTCTCCCTGGCCCTCGCTGTCAGTCCGATTGCTGGGCCCCGGCTCTGGCTCTGGGCTTGGGTCCCAAGGCACAGCTGGTTGCTTCTGCAGGACGGGACCTGAGGGGAAGCAACACGCAGTCTCTGAGAGGACAGCCAGGTTCGAGTCAGCAGCTTCTGCTCCAGAAGAGTCTGTGATAGCAAAGTTAAAAGTAAACATGGGCTGAGGACACAACTCAGTGCAGAAGTCCCGGGTTCAGTTCCCAGCACAGGAAAAAAAGGTGGGGGGTGGCTGAGGGCACAGCTCGGTTGGTTAGAGCACCTACCTAGCAAGTGCAAGGCCCTGGCTTAGTGGCGCACACCTGGGACTGAGACTGAGGGATCGTCATGAGTTCAGGCCAGCCTGGACTACAGAGCAATATTCTTTCTCTTATTTATTTATTTATTTATTTATTTATTTATTTATTTATTTATTTATTTGAGATAGTCTCGCTTTGTAACCCAGGCTGGTCCTGAACTCACTATGAAGCCCACCCAGGCTGGTCTTGGACTCATGGCAATGCTCCTGTCTCAGCCTCCCGAGTGCTGGGATTAAGGCGTGCGCCACCACACCCAGTTTATGTGGTGCTGGGAATTGAACTCAGGTACTGAGCACTTGACATAGTGCTTGCTAGGCAAGCACTTTAACCACGGAGCCACTCCTCCAGCCCCTATTTACTTATTGATTGATTTGAGCAGGGTTTCACTCTGTAATCCAGACTGCTCCTATACTATGTAGCCCAGGCTGGCCTAGAACTGGCAGCAATTCTCCTGCCTCAGCCTCCCAAGGGCCGTGATTACAGGCTTGCACCACCACATCTAGCTTATGTAGTGTTGGGGAATCGAAGTAGTCAGGGCCTTGTGTTTGCTAGGCAGGTGCTCTAAATCCTGACGTATTCCTCCAGCTCCAATATTCTGTTTTCAAAGAAAAAAAAAGCCAGGTGGGGTGGTGCACACCTGTAATCCCAGCACTCAGGAGGCGGAGGCAGGAGGATTGTCATGTATAAATAAATAATAAAAAAGAGGTGTGTGGAGGAGTTCGGGGCGGAACTCAGCAGTTAAAGTGCTTGCCTAGCAAGCACAAGGCCCTGGGTTCAGTTTCCCAAAAGCACACAAACGGGGTGTGGGGGTGAAGGCCTATAATCCCAGCACTTCAGAGGCTGAGGCAGGGGGCCTCTCATAAACTGAGACCAGCCTGGGCTATACAGTAAGTTCAGGACCAGCGTGGACTACAAAATATGATTCTGTGTTAAAAAATTACTAAGATAATATTTTCCAGGAAACTGGAGATTGAAGCCAGAGACAGGTGAATGAAAATGACCCTACTCACCAAGCCCTGGAATGCTTGAGTGCTGGGCGGCATGTGAGTCCCCGGGGCCCGCCTGCAGGTGGCCCATGTAGTGCGCGTCCTGGGCTAGGAATTGCAGGATGGCACTCAGCGTATCCTCAAAGCTCATGCTGTTGATAGACACCTCCATCACTCCACTCCCACCCTGCTCCGCGTGGGGCCTCTTCATCCCTGGGCCGGGGGTCCCTGCATAACCTCAAAATCAGACTTCATTAGTATCATATATATATATATATATATATATATATATATATATATATATATATTTTTTTTTTTTTTTTAATACAGGTTCTCTCGTGCTCTCTGGTCCAGCCTGCTCCTGAACTCACTATGGAGCCCAGACTGGCCTGACCCATGGCAATCCTGCAGCAGCCGAGGCCCAGCCATCACCATGGGCACCTGACCAAGTGCACCAGGTGGATGTTGGATGTGACTGTCAGGTGTGTGGCTTTGCCTCACCACAGAGTTGCTCAAGGAGCCCAAGCGTGCCCACAAGTTCATCAAGCAGAGCGTGGGGACAAGCGTGCATGTGACGGAAGGCCTGAATGACTGAGCCACGCTCTAGCTCCATGCAGTGGCTGCCAGGAAGGACTGAACCTGCTGTCTGTGATACTAAATCTTTGCACACAGACAGGGAAAATGAGATACGTAGCCGGGCCTGGTGGCACAGGCCTGCAAACCTAGCAGTCTGGAGTCTGGGGTAAGAGGACAATAAGTTTGAGCCCAGCCTAGGCAACTCAGCAAGACCCCATCTCACAATCAGAAATGCAAAAGGGTTGGGGGTGTAGCTCAGTGTGAAGGCCCTGGTGTCCACAAAGAGGGCTGGGCTGGAGTGTGGCTCAGGGGTTAAAGTGTTTGCCTAGGACGCACAGAGCTCTGGATTGTAATTCCTGGCCCGATGTAAACCCAGTGTGGTGGTGCACGCCTGTAATCCCACCTCCAGGGAAGCCGAAGCAGGATTGCTTGTGTTGTAGGCCAGCCTGGGCTACGTAGTGAGTTGAGGAGCAGCCTGGACTCTAGAGCGAGGTCCTGTCTAAAAAGATATGTATATGCAACAATTCTATTTTTTATTTGTAATTTATTTTTAAAGCTTTTATTATTCTTTCATTAGTATGTATTTGGGACATATAACAATAACCATCAATTTGAGAAATTGGTATGTACTAATTCTAAAGCGAATGTAATTATTACATATTGCAAATACATAGTGATAAAAATAATTGCTCTGATTTGACTTTTTTTCCCACAGGGGCTCGCACTGTAGTTTGGGCTGGTCCTGAACTCACAACCGTCCCGCCTCAGTGTGCACCAGTACACCTAGCTCATTATAGTTACTATTTTTTTGGAGACAGGCTAGCCTTGGACTTTTGGCAATCCTCCTGCCTCAGCCTGCCTAGCATGGGACTACAGGTGTGTGCACCTAGCCCATGTTTATGCAGGGCTGGGAAATCCAACCCAGGGCCACACACATGCTAGGCAAGTGCTCTAACTGCTGAGCTACGCCCCAGCCCCTGGGTTGGCATTTTAATGAAGCTCTGAGATTTAACAGATTTGTAACAAAAGATGAAATAATAAGGAACAAAAAAAAGCCAGAAGAGACTGCTGTGGGAGGATCGTGAGTTCAGGTCCATTGTGGGCAATCTAGTGACTTCCGGGGGCACTGTCTCGAATGAACAGTAGAAAAGGGGCCTGGGGATGCAGCTTAGGGGGAAGGCCCCCAGTTCCGGCTGGAGGGAGCCCAGGCGGTCTGGAGTGGCCAATCAGAGGCAAGCATTCGCCAAGTGCTGCCTTACCCCTCTGTGCACTTACCCAGACTTGCTAGTGCCGTAACACTGTCATCCGCTCCCGGCCCCGAGTGACACGGGTTCATGACGTTTTACTTTTAGGTCTTCAAGTCTCTGGTTTGTAGAGATGATTTAAAAATTCTTAGAACCAGGCAATTCTGTCTTAGAAAATTTTCCTAAAAGAGAGTATATTTTTGAAGGAATGCATCTGAAATTTGTAGAACAACTGAATTTGTCCCCTAAACCTCTCTAATTGAGAAAGAAGAAGAAACCATCAACCTTTCTGATTCCTAATTTGAACCTCATCTTTCTGATTTTATTCAAAATATGGGAGGCAGGAGGAACCACGCAGGGGTTAGAGGATTTGCCTGGCAAGCCTATGGCGAGCAGCTCAATCCCTCAGCACCATGTAACCGTGCCTGATGGCACATACTTGCTGTGTAGCCCAGGTGGGCCTCAAAACAGCAGTCCTCCTGCCTCAGCCTCCTAAATGCTGGGATTACAGGTGTGCACCCCAATCTCAAATCACTTTAAAAAGTGTAATTAAGGGCTGGAGCAGCTCAGAAGTTAAAACGCTTGCCCAGTAAGCCCAAGGCCTTGAGTTCTGTTCCCCAGCACCACATAAACCAGGTGTAGTGGCACATGTTTGAAGTCCCAGCACTCAGGAAGCTGAGGCAGGTGGATGTCCGGAGCCCGAGGCAGTGAGTTTAGGGCCAGCCTGGGCTACAGAGAGATACCTGTCTCAAAAAAGAGGGGGGAGGGAGGTGTCAAACTAGGAAAGCGCTGGTCACTCACTGCGCATGTCTGAAATGGGTACTCGGGCCAAATGCAAAGGCAGCTAGGAGCTGTCCATGGTAGCTACTTGCAGGCGGCTCTCTCCGGGCCGTGGCTTTGCCTGCCAGGTAGGTGGTCAGCTCTGTCACATGCATAACCCCTTGACAGCGGCCGGATTAAGCCCCGTTTGGGTATGTGGCTTACTGCCTATAGCTTTGCAGGCCATCAAGTCTGGCAGCTTTTCTTGGAAGGCACAGTGACCACCGGAAGACTGGGCACGGAAGAAATCTCATAGACCAGAGGTAAAAAGGATCGCTGTAGGGAAAAGGACCCCACCGGGAGCAATCTTAAGAACCACCTACGATCATGATTAATGGCTGCTCCACATTAATGCCAGCTGATACAAAAAATAGCAGTACTTAAAATGAAAATCCCTAATAAGAACATATGCTCTTTAAAAAATTCAATTCGGGCCTGGAGGAATGGTTCAGAGGTTAAAGCGCTCGCCTAGCAAGCGCTAAGTACCCACCTTGATTCCCCAGCACCGCACAAACCGGGCGTGGTGGCACACGCTTGTAATCCCAGCACTCGGGAGGCTGAGACAAGAGGACTGCTGTGAGTCCTAGCCTGGGCTCCATAGGGAGTTCAGGACCAGCCTGGGCCACAAAGCGAGGCCTTGTCTCAAAAAAATTTTTTTATATAAATAAATATCAAGGGCTGGAGGAATAGTATAGCAGTTAAAGCTTTTGTTTGCCTAGAAAGTGCAAGGTCTTGAGTTCAAATCCCCAGAACCACAGAAATCTGGGTGCAGAGGCACATGCCTCTAATCCCAGCATTTGGGAGGCTGAAGCAGGAGGATTGGCATGAGTCCAAGCCTGGCCTGGGCTATACAGTGAATTCAGGACCAGCAGGCTTTAGAGTGAGAACTTGTCTCAAAAATAAATAAATAAATAAACAAATAAATAAATGTCAAATGGGAGGCTGGAGGAATAATGCAGGGGTTAAAGCGTTTGCCTAGCAAACCTAAGGCCCTGAGTTCAGTTCCACAGCATTACATAAACTGGGCATGGTGGTTTATAAATATAAAAAATTAAATATTAAGATTAGCACATATGTCTATATCTGACCACAGAAACTTTCTTCAATATAATATCAATAAATCTCAAGAAAACTAGCATCCCATAAAAACAATTAGAAAAATATTCACAAAGGGTGACACAATATGTCAGTCTAGTGAAGAAATCAGCTTAAAGAAAGTACAGGCTGGCAGGATAGCTCAATGGTTAAGGTTCTTGCCTGGCAAACTCAGGACCTGGGTTCAATTGCCCAGCACTACCTAAGCTGGGTGTGGTGGCACATGCCTCTAATCCTAGCACTCAGGAGGCTGAGGCAGGACAACTAACTGCTGTGTCCAAGGCCAGTCTTAACTACATAGTGAGTCCAGAATGAGACCTTGTCTCAAAAAAAGTGCAAAAGTATAAATTATAATGGCCATTTGCCACTGGTTTCTATAACTTAATGTTTTTCTTCTCATAAAACAAAAGAAAGGGCTGGAGAAATAGCTCAGCAGTTAAAGTGCTTTGCTAGTACACTCAAGGCCCTGGGTTCCACTCCCAGCACACCACATAAGCCAGGTATGGTGGTGCATGCTTGTAATCCCAGCACCGGGACGCTGAGACCGGAGGATTGCTATGTGTTTGAGGCCAGCCTGGGCTACATTGTGATGAGGACCAGTCTGGATTACAGAGTAAGACCCTGTTTCAAAATAAAACAAAACAAAATGAAAGAAATAAAAAAATAGGTTGGAACATAACTCAGTGCAAGGATCATCGGTTCAATTTCAGCAATCCCCCTTCAAAACATGGGCTAAACTGGTGAGTGTAGTCAATGAGAAGGCCCTGGGTTCAGCCATAATCATGAGTAAGTAAATATTAAAAATCCACCTGAGTTCATCCTGAGTTCAATAAGCTGGGCATGGTGGTGCACACCTGTAAGCTCAGAACCTGGGAGGATGAGTCAGGAGAATTGTCATAAATTCTAGGCTAGCCTGGGCTGCATAGTGAACTCAGGACCAGCCTGGACTACAGAATGAGACTCTGCCTCAAAAAGACCAAAAATGAGTAAAAGTTTCAGGAGAAGTAAACTATGGTCAGATTTAGATTTGCCTTTTAGGAAAAAAAAAGAAAAGTGTTTGAGGCCCTGAGTTTGAGCTTAAGCACTCGTCCTCTCTCCATTGTAGAAAACTAAAGAACTAAAATTTTGTCAAGAAATAAAGAAAAAAAAAAGCAAACCAACCAACCAACCAACAACAACAAAAACATGAGATGGGCAGGATATAGATGCCTGTACTCTGGGAGGCTGAGGCAGGAGGATCTAAAGTCCTCAGGTAGATCTCTAGTTTCTAGTACCAAAACAAAGAGGTGGGAAGAAAGAAAGGGAAGAGAGAGAGAGAGAGAGAGAGAGAGAGAGAGAGAGAGAGAGAGAGAGAGAGAGCACGCGCGCTTTTGTTTTGCTCACCGTCCTGGAGATCCTGGGCCCAGAAACGCATAAAATGGTGGCTTCTAGCTGCCAAGGTCCGCGGGCGAAGGAGACACCAGTCTGTGCCTGACTGAGTGCCTTCTGTTCTCGCGTTGTTCTTCCAAGGACACCAATCCGATCTCGGAGACCCACCTTCCAGGTGAGATCCGGTTCCAGGCCCCAGGAGGCCCCGCCCACAAGCTATAACTGGGCCAGGCCTCCGCCCCAGTACTGCAGTCCAGGGGTTAAGTCTGGCTCTGCGACCCTCTGTGGACCGCCTGCCGTGTCCATACCCAACGCAGGCGGGTGGACCTCCCCGGAAGTACGAGTGGAAGGCAGTGCTGGCGGCCCAGCTGATGGCAGTGAACTATGGGCACCGGCGGGCGTGTAATCCCTCCACTCCCAAACTGAGGTAGGAGGACAGCAAGTTCAAGCCTAGCCTGGGAAACTTAGGCATTTAATGAGACATTGTCTCAAAGCCAATTAAAAACAGGGGTAGGGTGGGGGTGGGAAGGTCAGCAGAGCAGTTAGGAACGCTGGCCTAGCCGGCCCAGAAGGCCCTGAGTTGATTCCTCAGCACCACCTAACCTGGGTGTGGCAGGATACACCTATAATCCCAGTAGTTGGGAGGTTTGAGGCAGGGGGATTACTGGACAGCCTGGGCTTCATAGTGAGTTCAGAACCAGCCTGGATTACAGAGCGAGACCCTGTTTTAAAAAAAGAAAAGAAAAGTTGGGAATGAAACAGAGTATGAGGGCCCTGAGTTCCATCCACAGAACACAGACACTTATGGCCCACGAAGACAGCACAGCGGTTTCAGTGCTTGCTTAGCAGTCCCAAGGCCCTGGGTTTGATTCCTTAGCACCACATAAACTGGGTGTGGTGGCACATGCTGGTAATTCCAGAGCTTGGGAGGCTGAAACAGAAAGATTTCCATGAGTTCAGGACCAGTCTGGACTACAGAATGGGAAAGCACCTGTTTTAAAAAAAAAAAAAAAGAAAAAATAAGGCCCACAAAGAGAAAAGATTTGAAGAAATATTAATATTGAGAAGGCAAAAGTCCACAAAACGTGGTGGCTATTGGAATGGCCCTATGATAAAAGAAGTATGAAACTATGGTCAGATTAAATTGGAAGTGGGGTGGGTCTGTAGTTCTGTGGTTGGAACACTTACCTGGTATGCACAAGGCTCTGGATTCGATTCCCAGAATCACATACAAATAAACTGGGTGTGGTGGCACACATCTGTAATCCCAGGACTCAGGAGGCTGAGGCAGGAAGATTACTGTGAGTTCGAGGCCGGCTTGGGCCACATAGTTTATGATTAGCTTGGACTACAAAGCAAGACTGTCTCGGGTACTTGTTTGCTGTGACTCAATACTCAACATCCCCAAATTTAGAGGATGAAAGGTTTATTTTTGCCCACAGTTTCAGAAGGTCACAGTCCATTCAGGGGTGGCAAGCATCAATGAAAGTACATGGCAGAGGCAGAGGTAGAGGCAGCTTCTCATGACATCACAAACAGGAAAGTAAGTTGAGACTGGTTGAAACTAGTCCTCCAAGGAAGGCAGGAAGCAGCTTATGTATCCTTCCAGGACTCATCCCAGTGATCAGCCCCACCTGGATCCAGGTGTGGGAGGTGTGGTAAGCCCCCACTACACGCCTGTAATCCAATCTACATGCCTGTGATCCATGTCTCCAGACTAGGCCCCAATCTCCCAACAGCACACGGTTCCATAGACAATCTGTAACATTCAAATACATGAGACTTTTGGGGGACATTCCAGATCCAAACCGCAATAAAGACCCTGTCTCAAAAAAGAACGAAAGAAACAGAGTCAGGAAGATGGCCTCAGAGATCAGGACAAGATCAGGGCTCTGTCAGCTGTCATCACCATGTCTTCCGTGGTGGGCTTGGACGCACAGGCCTGCAACCCCAGTGCGCTGGAGGCCTGAAGAAGGAGGTCGCAAGTTTGAGCCCAGCCTGGGCAGCTTTGTGACTTGGTGGTACACATCTGTCATCCCAGCACTCAGGAGATGCAGGTATGAGGATTGCCCTGAGCTCAGTGGCAGCCTGGGCTACACAGTGACCAGCTTGAACTGTATAGCAAGACCCTGTCTCATAAAAGTGGGATCCGGGGTCTAGTGGTGTAGCTCAGCAGTTAAAGTGCTTGCCTGGCAACACAATGTCCTGAGTTCGATTCCCCAGCACAGCCTAAACTGGGCAAGGTGGCAAATGCATATAATTCCAGCACTCCAGAGGCCGAGGCAGGAGGATTGCCATGAGCTCAAGACTAGCCTGGGTGACAGAGCAAGACTGTGTCTCAATAAAAAATAAATAAGGGCTGTAGGAATGGCACAGCGGGTGAAGTGCTCACCTAGCAAGTGCAAGGCCCTGAGTTTGATTCCCCAGCACCACATAAAGCCAGACACGATAGCACACACCTGTAATCCCAGCACTCTGGAGGCTGAGGCAGGAGGAGTGTGCTCTGAGACACAGGCCAGCCTGGGCTACACAGTGAGACCCTATCTCAAAAAAAAAAAAAAAAAAAAAAAGAGAAAGAAACTGGAAGAGAAGGAACACTGCCAAACTTGTCCTGGAGGTCTGCCTCACCTCAGCCCCAAACAAGATAAAGGCCCAACAGAGAAAGAAAGCCACAGGCCGATTTTCATCAGGAATATAGATGCAAAAATCCTTAATAAGATGCTTGCAGAGAGAATGCAACACATTATTATACAGATCATACACCGCGACCAGCTTGGCCTTATCCCGGGGATGCCAGGCTGGGTTAAAGCTCATGAACCAATCAGTGTAATGCAGCCTATTAACACAAGCAAGGAAAGACAAAAATCACATGATCATCTCAATACTGCAGAAAAAAGCCTTTGACAAAATACAACATCCTTTCCTGATAAAAACTGTGAGGAGGGATGGAGCAGTAACATAGCGGTCCGAGCACTTGCCTGGCAAGCACAAGGCCAAATTCTATCCCCCAGCACCACGTAGGTGAGGTGTGTTAGTTCACACCTGCAATCCCAGCACTCTGGAGGCTGAGGCAGGAAGATTGCTGTGAGTTCAAGGCCAGCCTGGGCTAGATAGTGAGTTCAGGATCAGCACTGGTCTACAGTGCAAGACTCCATAAATAAATTAATTAACAATTAAAGAACATAAATTTATAGGGAACCAGAAGAGACCCAGAATACCAAAACTATCCTAAGTAAGAAAATGAAAGCAGGAGGCATCACAACACCAGGCAACCAGTCATGTCCCTCAGTAGAGGGACAGTGACAGAACCACACGGTGTTGGCACAGAGGCAGACAGGTGGGCCAGTGGAATAGAACGGAGGTTGCAGAGGGACCAGTCCCCTCGGCCCGTCACTTCAACCAAGGCCAAAACCACTGGAGAACGGCAGCCTCTCCCACAGATGGTGTGGGGAAAGCCGGTAGCCACCCACAGTATGGAGAACGCTAGAAGAAGCTGGAAACATCCCCTTTGGCCCGGCAATGCCTCTTGCGGGGAATCTTTCCAAAAGAGTCGAAGTCATCATACAAGAACGACACATGCGTACCCATGTTTTGTTTTGATTTTTAGTTTGTTGTTGCTGCTGTTTTGAGACAGGGTTCCCTGTAGATCAGGCTGGTCTGAAAATCACTATGTAGCCCAGGCTGGCCTCAAATCCATAGCAATCCTCCTGCCTCAGCCTCCTGCGTGATAGGGTGACAGGCATGTGCCTCGATTCAGTTCACAGTTACGTGGTGCCGGAGAATCCAACTAGGGCCTTGTGCTTGCTCAGCAAACACTTTTAACTGCTGAGCTCTTCCCCCAAAGCAGCCAGTATGTCCATGAGCAGGTGAAAGGGCAAAGATGTGGTGTATTTCTACAAGGGGAGTGCCACGCTTCGGTGAAGGAAGACCAATTTGAGTCATTTGCATGAAAATAGATGCACTGTGAGACCATTATGCTTAGCGAAATGAATCAGACACAGGAGAAGAAAGTAGGAGACGACTTGTGGGGGGGGGGGGGGGGGGGGGACCAGCAGGCAGTGCGCCCGGTGGCTCCAGCTCATGGCCATTGCGAGGCGTCACAGATACTGAAAGATAACATCAGATTAGCGAAGAAAAGGACAGCCTGGGGATGCGCGGGCTCCGTCCTCACCACAGCGAGCTCACGGTGAGCACGGAGGGGGGGGGGGCACTCCGCTAACTCCTGGTTATTACTGGCTGCGGTGGTTTTATTTTGTATAGTCATAAAGACGTCATGTTTTCGTTAGTCAGCATAAATTAAATTTGGCGTATGGCCACGTGGCGCGGTCTTCCCAGAAATACCGTTAAGAGACAAGGATTCCCGGCACGCGGTGAGCTGGGGCCAGCAGAGCTGGGCTCTGCCGGGAGGCCACCTCCCCTACCCCGGGCCAAGCCGCCAGTTGCCCATTTCCCAGGGGACTGAAGTCTTTTCGGTGGCCCTGGGCTAAAAGCTCTATTTGATTTTTATCTTTTCATTATGTCAGTATTGAGCTGTTCAGATCTTTTTATTTTATTTATTTATGTATTTATTCATTCAATACTGGGAAGAGAACCCTGGGCCTTCACATTGAGCTACATCCCTAACCTGTTTTCTATTTTTAATTTTGAGACAAGGTCTTGCTAAATTGTCCAGGCTGGGCTTCAGCTTAAGATCTGCCTGCCTCAGCCTCCTGAGTGCTGAAACTCCACTCCTGCGCCACTAGGCCCAGCTCCAGATCTGGTGGTGCTGCATTCTGTGTCTGGAATCCAGGCCTTCCTATTGAAGAGCTCTGAGTGGACGGCTCTTGGAAATACGGGGAATACTTTTCCTTTCGTGAACTATAGAAGAACAGCCAGGGCGGGGCCTCCGCCCCTTCTCCTGCCTTCCCTTTCATCCCTCCTTCCTTCACCTCCTTCCCCACTTCTTTTCCTACCCTGTTTTCAGTATTAGGTTGAACCCAAGGCCCCTTTTCTGTTTTGCTTTGTCTGTTTGTTGAGACAGGATCTCACTCTAGAGTCCAGGCTGGCCCTGAACTGACTATGTAGTCCAGGGTAATATCAAATACACAGCCATCTTCCTGCCTCAGCATCCTGAGTGCCGAATTCATGTGGTGCTGGAGAATTGAACTGAGGGCCTTGTGCTTGCTAAACAAGTGTTTTAACCACTGAGCAACGCTCCAGCCCCCAAGGCCCTTTAAATTATTTACCTTTTTTTGTTTGTTTGTTTTTTGAAACAGTCTCGCTCTGTAGCTCAGGCTGACTTTAAACTCACAGCAATCTTCCCGCCTCAGCCGCCCAGAGCACTGAGATTACAGGGGTAAACTACTGTGCCTGGTTTAAATTATTCAAATTAATTAACTAGTGGCAGCTACAAGAAGGGCACAGCAGCTAAAGTGCTTGTCTCCCAAGTGCAAGGCACTGAGCACAATTCCCCAGTGCCATGTAAACTGGGCGCACACCTGTAATCCCAGCACTCCAGAGGCTGAGGCAGGAGGATTGCCCTAAGTCCAAAGCCAGCCTGAGCTACATAGTGAGTTCAGGACCAGCCTGGACTCTGGACCAGTGAGACTCTGTCTCAAAAAAAGAAATTAATTGTTGCAGTAGTGAGCACCTATCCCAGGGCTCTCAAACTCAACTACATCCTAAATTATTTTTTAAAATTTATTTATTTATTTATTCTTTTTCTTTCTTTCTTTTTCTTCTTTTTTCTTTTTTTTTTTAGAGTGAGACAGGGTCTCACTCTCTCTCCCAGGCTGGTCCTGCACTCACTATGGAGCCCAGGCTGGCCTTGGTTAGATTCGTGGCAATCCTCCTGCCTCAGCCTCCCAAGCTCTGGGATTACAGGAGTGCGCCCAGTTTTTGTGGTGCTGGGGAATCAAACCTGGGTGCTTAGCACTTGGTAGGCAAGCACTTTAACTGCTGAGCCATTCCTCCAGCCCTCCCCTCCCCTTTTTTTGAGACAGGGTCTCACTCTGCAGCCTAGAGCTGATCCTGAACTCACTATGGAGCCCAGGCTGGTTTTGGACTCCCACGTGCTGGGATTACAGGCATGCACCACTACACCCAGCTTTATGTGGTGCTGGGGAATTGAACTCAGGGCCTTGTGCTTGCAAGGCAAACACTTAAACTACTGTGTCATTCCTCTGGAATCCTGTTGTTTTGGGTTTTTTTGAATTAGTGTCTTGCTCAGTCACGAGGTTGCTCTGCCCCAGCTGAGCTGGGGAATTTGGGAGGGTCCGAGGGTCCAGTGCAGCCTCCCAGGAGGCCTGACCTACAGGCTCTGAGCATCCGGCTCGGCCCCTCCTGCGGCCAAGCCCTCCACTTCCCACCCCTGGTGGCCCTCTCTGCCTGCTAACAACTCCATGAGTTCTCCACATGCGTACCGCATCTCAAACATTCTCCTGGACGCTGGCTGTTCTCCACCATCCTCAAGCACGCAGAGTTCCAGTGCCGGGAAGTCACCACCCGATGGCAGGATGAGCTGCCGGCCGAGGAGATCTGGTTAAAAGCCATTTAACATTTTCCTAGTTGGCTTTAGAAATCAAGGGAGGGACTTGGGAGTGCAGCTCGCCTAGCCTGTCTAAGGCCCTCGGTTCGAATCCCCAGCACCATATAATAGTTAGCTGGGTGTGGTGGCGCATGACTGTAATCCCAGAACTCAGAAGGTCATAAAGACGTCATGTTTTCATTAGTCAGGAGGATTTCGTTAGACAGGAGGATTGCATGAGTTCCAGTCCCACGTGGGCTACCTAGTGAGGTCAGGACCAGCCTGGACTACAGACCAAGACTCTGGATCACAGATAAAAAATAAATACATAAATAAATAAAGGGTTGGGAAGGTAGTACTTGGTACAGCAAAATAAAAGCCAAAAAAAGGAAAAAATATTCACATAGTTCCTGAGTGGAATTTTATTTTTTTTTATTTTATTTATTTATTTATTTATTTTTTCCTGAGACAAGGTTTCCCTCTTCAGGGCCATGCATTTCCTGTCCAGCTGCCAGCTTCCACATCATCAGATTCACCTGCTGTGCTCCCGACCTGCCTATGTGAGGGGGAAATCTGTTTGAAATGCCTCAGGTTGAATAAAAACGTGTGGCGAAGGAATAACTTAGGGGCTAAAGCACTTGTCTAGGAAGCACCGGGCCCTAAGTTTGTATTCCCCAGGACCAGTTAAGCCGGACATGGTGGCACACATTTGTAATCTTAGCACTTGGGAGGCTGAGGCAGGAGAATTGCCGGGAAGTGGTTCAAGGAACAACCTGGGGTACATAGTGAGTTTAGGAGCAGCTTGGATCACACAGCAAGACCCTACTCAAAACACAAACAAACAAAAGACTGGGGCTGGAGGAGTGGCTCAGTGGTTAAAGTGCTTGCCCAGCATGCGCTAAATCAAGCGCTTAGTACCTGCTTTCGATTCCCCAGCACCACATAAACTGTGTGGTGGCGCAGGCCTATAATCCTAGCACTCTAGAGGCTGAGACAGGAGGATCACAAGTTTAAGCCCAGCCAGGGGAATTTAGCAAGACTCTGTCTCCAAATCAAAATTAAAATGTGGGATGGGGATCCTGGCTCGTGTTCTTTTTTTTTTTCCTTTGAGATTGGGGCTCACTGTGTAGTCCAGGCCAGTCTTGAATGCAGGTCTTGACCTCACTATGGAGCCCAGGCTGGCCTTGGACTCAGGGCAATCCTCCTGCCTCAGGCTCCAGAGTGCTGGGATTACAGGCATGCGCCACCACACCCAGCTTGTGTGGTACTGGGGGTTCGAACTCAGGTACTTAGCACTTGACTTAGCGCTTGCTAAGCAAGCACTTTAACCGTTGAGCCGTTCCTCCAGCTCCTCCACTCCCTTCTTTTCTAAGACAGGGTCTCTCTGAGTTGCTAAATTGCCCAGGCTAAATTCGAACTTGTGATCCTGACTCAACTTCCCAGAGTGCTGAGTTAACAGGCCTGCATCAGTGGACTCTGCTCAATTAATAGTATTTTTGGGTTGGCACTGGGGGCATAGCTCAGTGGTTAAAGTGCTTGCCTACCAAGTGTAAGGCCCTGAGTTCAATTCTCCAGCAGCACATAAGCTGTTTCTTTGTTTGGGTCTCACTTTTATAGTACAGGCTGGTCCCGAGCTCACCATGAAGTCCAGGCTGGCCTAGAACTGATTGCAATTGGCCTGCCTCAGTCCCTCAGGTGCTGGATTATAGGTGTGCGTCACCATGCCTAGCTATTCAAGAAATAGGTTTTTTTCTTGTTGTTCTTTTTTGTTTTTGTTTTGAGACAGAGTCTTACTCTGTAGTCAAGGCTGGTACCAAACTCATTGTGTGGTTTAGGCATGCCTCGAACTCATAGCAATCCTCCTACCTCAGCCTCCCAAGTGCTGGGACAGATCACAACTGCGCAACACTATGCCGAGTTTACAAGAAATAGTTCATAAGAAACACTCAGACAACACTGCCTTACTATACCAACTCCAGTTGCAGAGTTACTCAGGCTGGACCTGCAATTCCTGACTCAGTCTTCCAGAGTACTAATATTACAGGCCTGGGCCACTGGGTCTGGGCAAATTTGGTACTATTAAAAAAGTTAACATTGAGATTTTTTTTCTTCCCACTGTCTACACTGGTTTACATGGTGTGTACCATCAAGCCAGGTCTGTGGAGACCAGCCAATGGGTCACGTGCTCAGGAAGTCGGCACTTGTCCCCGAAACCTTGCTTTCTCCAGTCTTTCTTTTCTTTATCTTTCTGAGACAAGTCTCACTCTGAATCCCAGGCTGATCCTGAACCCAGTTCATAGCCCAGGTTAGCCTTGGACTCACAACAATCCTCCTGCCTCAGCCTCCCTAGTGCTGGGATTACAGATGTGCACCACCATGCCCAGGTTTATGTGTGGTGCTGGGAATTGAACTCAGGGCCTTGCACTTGGAAACAAGTGCTTTAACCGCTGTGCTATTCCTCCAGCCTCCAAAATTTTTTTTGAAACAAGATCTCGCTCTGTAGTCTAGGCTGATCCTGACCTCACTCTGGAGCCCAGGCTGGCCACGGTCTCTCAGCAATCCTCCTGCCTACAATCACAAGTGCGGAGATTACAGGTGTGTGCTGTCGTGCCTGAGGTACACGGTGTAGGGAGTGGGGCCCGGGTCCTTGACTTGCAAGGCCAGTGCTCGGAGCACTGCACTGTCTCTCCAGCCCTCTCCAATCTTTCTGAGCTATCCCTGGCCCGTGTGGACCTAACCTGGCCAACGCCACTCTCGTAAGCTGTCTCCGTCTCCTGTCCTGCCCCACTGGGCTGCTGTCAGCTCTCCTTAGGGTGCTCTAAATTCCTCCTGGTTTCTCATCTACTCCGGTCCTTTTCAATAGATTCTCTCCTTTCACCCAGAGATATATATTTTTTTCAACTCCTAAGGAGTGTGGTTTTATTTGGAAAGAACGGAGGGGTATAAGCTCCAACTAACCAGAGGCGTCCTGAAATGGGCTGCCCTAACCCAGAGTCAGTTTTAAATTAAGCCTGGTAGGGACTGTAGGAATGGCTCAGCGGTTAAAGTGCTTGCTTAGCAAGTGTTAAGTCAAGTGCTAAGAATCAGAGTTCGATTCCCCAGCACCACATAAGCTGGGCGTGGTGGCGCACACCTGTTATCCCAGCACTCTGGAGGCTGAGGCAGGAGGATTGCCCTGAATCCAAGGCCAGTTTGGGTTCCATAGTGAGTTCAGGACCAGCCTGGACTACAAAGCGAGACCCTGTCTCAAACAAAATAAAATAAAATAAACCTGGTAAACAGGTAAATACCCATAATTCCAACACTCTGGGAGGCTGATGCAGGAGGATCAGAAGTTTAAGCCCATCCTAGGCAATTTAGTGATTTAGTGAGACCCTGACCTCCACCCCCCAAAAAATAAAACAGAGGCTGGAGGAATGGCACAGCAGTTAAAGCACATGCCTAGCAAATGCAAACGCAAGGTCCTGAGTTTGATTCCCAGCACTACAAAAAGCCGGGTGTGGTGGCACTTACTCACCTGTAATCCCAGCTGAGGCACGATTGCTGTGAGTCCAAGGCCAGCTGGACTATGAAGCAAAGCTTTGTTTCATGAAAACAAAAATAAAAATAAGAAAGAAAAAAGCCAGGCGTGGTGGTGCATGCTTATAATCCCAGCACTCAGGAGGCTGAGGCAGGAGGATTGCTGTGAGTCCAAGGCCAGCCTGGGCTACATAGTGAGTTCAGGACCAGCCTGGGCTACTGAGTGAGACCCTGTCTCAAAAAACAAACAAACAAATAAAAAAGAGCCCTGAGATTAGTGATTTGTATTAAACTTTTATTAGTAATACACACATTTGCCTCTCTGTGTGTATGTGTGTACACGCGTGCTGGGTCATCAGGCCACATACCACTATTCTGTTAATAAGAGTGAAGTAACAACAAAAACTGAGAAGATGGCTTAGAAGGAGCTGGGGGCAGCCTTTTTCAGAGTCCCTCCTAGTCAGCAGGGTCTTTTCCCCCCTGCTAGTCTTTTCCTCTATCTTCATTTTTACAAACTACCCACTTTAACTTCCTTTGTCCACAATTTCACTTCTTAGCTTTGTGAGGCACTCAGGAGGCTGAGGCAGGATTGCCATGAGTCCAAGGCCAGCCTGGCCTCCATAGTGAGTCCAGGACCAGCCTGGGCTACAGAGTGAGACCCTGTCTCAAAAAACAACAACGAAAAAACCGCCCCAAAAACTACAAAGTGGGCATGGGGGTGCACGTGTATAGTCCTAGCATTCCAGGAGACTGAGGCAAAAAGATTCTAAGTTTGAGCGCATATCGTACTTTTTCATTGCTGTGACTCAATACCTGACATTCACAAATTTTGGGGAGAAAAGGTTTATTTTAGCTCAGTTTCAGAAGGTCATAGTCCACTCAGGGGCGGCCGGCAGCAATGGAAGTACATGGCAGAGGCAGAGGCAGTTTCTCCCAACATCACACACAAGAAGCCAAGTCAAGGCAAGTTGAGACCAGTCCTCCAAGGAAGGCAGGAAGCAGCTTATGTATCCTTCTAGGTCTCCTCCCAGTGATCAGCCCCTCCTGGATCCAGGTGTGGAAGATGGGATACCACCCCCCCCCAACTATATGCCTGTAATTCACCCCTCCAGCCTAGGCCCAAATCTTCCAACAGCTCATGGTTCCATAGACAATCCATAATATTCAAATGCATGAGACTTTTGGGGGACACTCCAGATCCAAACCACAATAGCCCAGCCTGGGTGACTTAACTTTGGGAGAGTATAAAATACAAAATAAAATGGGCTGGAAATGTAGCCTTGTGAGTGGCCCCGGGCCTGATGCCTAGGACCACAGACAGCACAAAGCAAGGGCCTGTCTTTCAGACATCTGTATCCTGAGCTTTCAAGCCTTTTTGGTCCTTGGGATTGAACCCAGGGCCTTTAGTCTGAGCTACATTCCCAGGCCCCCTCCCCTTTTTTGGAGACAGTCTGGCTCTGTAGTCCAGGCTGTCCTGAGCACACTATGGAGCCCAGGCTGGCCTTGAACATAAAGCAATCCTCCTTGCTCATTTTTATGCAGTGCTGAGGAATTGAACCAAGGGTCTTCCGCATGCTAGGCAAGTGCTTCAACCTCTGACCTAGGCCTCAAACCCTTTTGGCCCCCTTTTTCCCATTTACAGGGTCTCCCTCTGCAGTCCAGGCAGATCCTAAACTCACTGTGTAGCCCAGGCAGGCCTTGGACTCATGGTTGTCTTCCTGCCTCAGCTTCCCAGTGTGTAGCATGGGGAATCAAACTCGGGGGTCTTGCACTTGTTAGGTAAATGCCCTGCTGTTATACCCCAGCCCCCCTTTTTATTGTTTGACACAAGTTCTTGCTGAATAGCTCAGGCTGGCCTGGAATTTGGCATTCTTCCTCGTCACCTTCCAAAGTACCAGTTATAGGCATTTGATTGTCTTGAACTCTTACCCAACTCAAAGACAGGAGTTTTGGGGGTGTAGGTTCAGTGGTTATAGTGCGTGCTTGGCAAGCACAGGACCCTGGGTTCAATTTCCCAGCACCACATTAAGCCAGGGGTAGAGGCCCACACCTGTAATCCCAGCACTGAGGAGGCTGAGGCAGGAGGATGAGTTCAGGACCCGACTGAACTACAGAATGAGACCCTGAAGGGGGAAAAGAAAAGCCTGTATTCTAGTTTTTCTTGTGCACGTCTCAGCCCTCACCCCAAAGGTGGTTTTCAGAAGCAGTGGGGATGGCGGGGGATTGGCGGGAGCCTGTAACTTCTGATACCCTTTGCTAATTTCCCCTGGCTACTGAGCCCATCCTGGCGGCTCAGACAAACCTCCTCCGGCTTCCGGCTCCCCCTGAGCCAGCACTCTGCAGGGTTCAGCCCCAAAGGACCCGCACAGCCCCTTTAATCCTTGGTAGAATTCCCTGCTGCTAAGATGACCTCAGATCCTCCCCCTTGTTCCTCCTGAGGTGCCAGCTTCACCCCTCCGCTGTCCTCCATGGGTCACTTTTGATTTCAAGGTAAGCTCTCCCATAGTTACTAAATTGCCAGGCCGGCTCAGATTGGTGATCTTCCTGCCTCGGCCTCCACAAACACTGGGATTACAGGCCTGCACTACCCAGCCCAGTGTGCACTTTGCTTTTTTTTTTTTTTAAGACAGGGACTGCCTCCTCTGCAGTCCAGGCTGGCCCTGGACTCATGGCAATTCCGCCTCGGCCTCCCCAGGGCTGGGATCGCAGGCGCGTGCCCAGCTTTCTGTGGTGCTGGAGAGTCCAGCTCAGCATCCAGCCCCGCCCTGGGCTTTACCCTCCAGCATGGGTGACGTATCTCGATGGCTCCCTCTGCCGCCCAGAGTAAGAACTGCACGTCGCTATAGGACTCCTGACCCCGCCTCCTGAGATCAAGGATGACAAGCGCCAAGTTGATGCCTATATGAGGGGCTTTCTTTTGCTTTACTGGAGAGCATATCCAGGGCCTCAAGTTATGGCAGGCAACATCTGCCACTGAGCCACACCTAGGAAGGTATGTTTGAGACAGGATCTGGCTCTGTAGCCCAGGCTGGCCTCACACTGACAGCAATCCTCCTGCCTCAGCCTCCAGAGCGCAGAGATGACAGTTGAGTGGCACCAAGCCCGTTTAGGCGGTGCTGGGCAACGGAACCCAGGCCTTGTGCTTGCCCAGGACCCTATTTCAACATCAAAGATACATAGTTCAGGGCCACTGTGGGCCACAGAGACCCTGTCTCAAAACAAAACAAGGGGGCTAGAGGAATGCCTTAGTGGTTAACAAGGGCTACGTCAAGCACTGAATACCCGAGTTGGATTCCCCAGCACCACATAAGCTGGGTTTTGGGGAGCATGCCTGTAATCCCAGTACTTGGGAAGCTGAGGCAGGAGGACTGCTGTGTGTTTGAGGCTAGTCTGGACTCCATAGTGAGCTCAGACCAGCCCGGACTACAGAATGGGACCCTGTCTCAGGAAAACAAACTAAAAAAATGGCTTGGGGATACAGCTTAGTGCAGAAGTCCCTGGGCTTGATCCCCAATACCACAAAAGCCAGACACGAGTGGCTTACCTATAGGGGAACAACTGTATGGAGGAAGACAGTGTGACCATCTACAGATGGAAAGAATCCTTAGAGCCCAACTTGTAATCCCAGCACTGTGGGAGGCTGAAGCAGGAGGATCACAAGTTTAAGCCCCAGCCTGGGGAATTTAGAAAGTTAGCAAGATTCTGTCTCCAAATCAAAATTAAAATGTGGGGTGAGGGTTCAGCTCAGTGTGAAGGTCCTGGGTTGGGTCATCTTTGGGTCATCTTGAGACTGGGGCTCACTGTGTAGTCCAGGCTGGTCTTGAACTCATTATGTGGCCCAGGCCGGCCTTGAACACACACAGAGCAATCCTCCTCCTCAGCCTCTCGAGTGCTGGGAATGAACTCAGGACCTTGCACCCACTAGGTAAGCACTCCAATGGTCGTGTTGGTCCTCCAGCCCAGGCCCCGCCTCTGCAGGAGCAAGGCAGCTCCGCCAGGACCAGTGACCTTGCCCTCACTCCCTTCCAAGTCTCCTCCTGGGGACACCAAGGGGCCGCGGCGCCACGCACTGACAGGACCCTGGGATGCAGCAAGGACACTGCTGCCTTGGGCACAGCTGTGACCAGTCAGGGACAGGAACTTTCAGGGCAGTTTCATTTAATAAGTTCCTCTGAAAAGAAAAAAGTACCTCAAAATCTGTTATTTGCAACTCAAATGTCTGAGATCTAGAAAATCTAGTTACATGCTGTTGGGTTTTATCTTTAACGTCAGTACCTAGCGAGACCCCAGTCCAAAATAAAAAAGAGACGAGGATGTAGGGAAAAAGTTAAGAATTAAGGCCAGTTGGTTCCATTCATATTTACATAAACAACTCTGATCTTTCCGATCTGCACCTAAATCGCTGTGGTCTGGCTACTTCCTAGCCTGAGGTACTCCCAGGAGCAGGGTCGTCCTCAAGAGGGTCATCAGGATAAAACGCAGAGACACTGCTAGAACATCTGAACGGCCTCCCCGGTTCACCCTGAAAGAGAGTGATGTGAGTTAGTTGGGTATCATACCCCAAAGAACCATAACAGGCACTCAAGTCTGGGGCTGGAGCTCAGCGATTACAGTGCTCGCCAGGCCAGGGCAAGGCCCTGGTTTCAGTTCCCCAGCACCCCATAAACTGGGGTGGTGGGGCACGCCTGTCACCCCAGCACTCAGGAAGTTGAGGCAGGAGGCCTGCGTGAGTTCAAGGCCAGCCCGGACCACAGAGCAAGGCGGTAGCATCAGAAACTGGGCAATCTAGCAAATGAATCAATAAAGGGGCTGGGATGTACTTCAGTGCTAAGGCCCTGGGTTTAATCCATGCTGCCGGGGGCAAAAAGAAAAAAGGAGAAAGGTGGGTTGATTTCTCTAGAGGAAGTTCAGAACTTCAGGCACCTCCCACCCCGGTTCTCACAACCACGCAGGGAACCCAGCAGCCAGCTGCCCACCGCCCTCAAGTAAAACACAGCGGGGCGGCGCACCTGAGTCCTGTTGGCAGCCAGGAACTCCCGCGGTTTTCTGGTATGCTGCATGGAAAGAAAAAGAAGTGCTTTTATTTAGCCGGGCATGACACAACCCTGGGGGCCTAGCACTTGAGAGGCTGAGGTAGGAAGATTGCTGTGAACCACTTTGGGCCACTGAGAGCTCAGGACCAGCCTGGATGGAGCTCGGGAGACCTCGTCCCTGTGGAAAAGCCAAGCTAATTTAGACGTCAATAAAATTTCATACAGCTCCTTACTGTTTGTAACAGGGTCTCTCCCTAAGTGACTCAACTGTCCGGCCAGGCTCGCCAACCACCCTTGGCCTCCCAGCGCGCCGCGATGGCAGCCAACCCCCCCTCTGCCCAGCACAGGGTCCCCGCCACACTCGCCTGCAGGCAGTACATCTCGAGGGTCAAACTCCTCCGGAGCTCCCTGCGGAAATCCCTGCCGAACTCCCTGCGGATCTCCCTGCGGATCTCCCTGAGGAAATCCCTGCCGAAGTCCCTGCGGAAATCCCAGCGCGGGGGAGGACGGCGCCGGGGCTCCTGGGCCTCCCGGGGCGGTGCCCTGCCCGGCTGCGGCCAGCCCTCCGGCGCGGCGCTCAGGGTCAAGTTCCGCAGGTCCCAGGCCAGGGCTTCCGAGGAGACCGGCCCCGGGTCCTCTGAAAGAAGGGGGACAGTGAGCGCGGCCTCAAAGAAGCACGCAGCCTGGGTGGTGGTGGGGGGGGTTCTTTTTCTGCAGCCCAGGCTGGCCTTGGACTCACCACAATCCTCCTGCTTCAGCCTCCCGAGTGCTGGGATTACAGGCGTGCACCACCAGTTTATGTGGTGCTGGGGAATCGGCTTGGGTACTGAGCACTTGATGGAGCTAGCAAACGCCTGAACCGCTGAGCCGAGCCACTCCTCCAGCCCTAGGCCTTTCCTTTTTTTCCCCCCTTGAGACAGTGTCAGTCCACAATTTTTAATTTGAAAAAAATACATATTTTGTGATGCAGAGCCTTGCTGTATAGTCCAGACCAATCACTATGTGGCCCAGCCTGGCCTCAAACTCACAGCAACCTCCTGCCTCAGCCTCCAGAGTGCTGGGGCTGCAGAGGTGTGGGATGGGATTGGCGGCCTTCCTGGGTGGTGCTCTCGGCCTATGCAGCTTCTCCAGCCCTGGGCTCGGGACTTAGAGGCAGGCCTCTGTCATCAATTGCACAAGTGCCCGGCGGGCTTGAACTTGCCAGCCCTCTGCCTCACCCCCCGCCAGAGACGGGCACTGGCAGTCCGCCTAAACACCGGGACCACTGAAGCCGAATCCCTCGCCCCGCCTTCCTGTCACTGTGCTTCGGGCCTCCCCACTCGCAGCCCTTTCGGGCTTGGGGTGCACTGGGCAGACCCCACTTCAGAAAACAAGCGCCGGGCTCGGGCTCGTGGTGGAAGCCGGCAATCTCAGCACACTGGGAGGCTGAGGCAGGAGAATCACAAGGTCGAGCCCAACTTGGGCAATTTTGCAAGACCCTGTTTCAAAATAAAGTAAGATAAAATGAAAGTGGACAGGGCGCAGCACATCCCTGACGCGCTGGGCCCCATCCCCCCAGCCCCAACAGGGGGCGGAGGCCATCTCGGCCGCACCTGCACGCTGGGCGCTGCTTTCCTCGTAGGACATCTGCGAGGACTCCGCCGCGGAGGTGGGCGCCGGGGCCTGCGAGGGGTCCATGGCAGCTGCGGCGGCCTCGGAGAGTCGCTCCAGGATGACCCGGGAAAATGGCCTAGTCCTGAAAAAGACTGACGCTTCAGACACGGCGAAGCCAGCCGGAGCTCGGAGGGTCTCCTGCGGATAAGGCCTCTTCTCGTCTAGTGAAACGTTAAGTAGAGGAAAGGATTCACCTGACTTCCGCCAGATGGCCGTACTGGGGAGCCAATCAATAATTCGTCATCTGCTTCACATTGAAATACTCAGGTCTGGGGCTGGGGTGTAGCTCGGTGGTTGCCGTGGTTGGGCTCTAGAGTGTTCCCCAAAACCTCATGTTCCTGTGGGTACTGTGCAGGGTACCAGGGCCGGACCTGGGGAGCCCTGGGCTGGCTCCACCCTTCCTCCCTGCGTGGTCTCTGAAGCACAGGCTCTGGCACTAGCGGCAGCCCCATCACGTGGTTCCCACCATTTTCCAGCTGCCTACCTGTGAATGGACTGACTTTTTGTTTGAAACAGGGTCTCACTCTAGCCCAAGCTAGCAATCCTCCTGCCTCAGCCTCCTGATGGCTGGGTACAAGCATGCACCACCATGCCCAGCTGTATGTGGCCCTGGGGAATCAAACTCAAGGCCTTACTCTTACAAGACAAGCACTTTAACCACCGTGCCATTCCTCCAGTCCCACGGACTGTGACTTTCCCTAAAGTTGTTCATGTCTAGGATTGAGTCACAGTTACATTTTTTAAATAAAAAGTAACTAAAAAAGTGACTAAGACAGCGGCTCAAGTGCTAGCCTCTTGTACACAAAGCCGAGGACCAGCCCCTAGCATCCCAGAAAGATTAGCTGGGCGTGGTGGCGTGACCTGTAATCCCAGCACGTGACTGGCTCGGTGTGGTGGCCCACACCTGTAATCTCAGCAGTTGGGAGGCTGAGGCAAAATTGCTGTGAGTTCAAGGCCAGCCTGGGCTACAGAGACGCTCTCCCAAAATAAAATACACAGATCTGACGGGCTGTGGTGCTGCACGCCTATAATCTCAGTACGGTGGGAGACTGAGGCAGGAGAATTCCAAACTCAAGCCCAGACTGAGCAATTTATGTACTGCTTGTCACCAAAGTAATCATAATAACAGGAAGGGATAAAACTAAAAGGTGGGGGAGGAGCAGAAGACCAGGACGCACAGGGTGGAGGCGGCTCGAGTCCCAGAACCAGGGTGCGACCCCAGTACCAAAGTACCATCAGAAAATAATCCTGCACTCTAGAAAGCTGACACGCCGGAGCCCAGCATGGTGGCATCTGCAGCTTAACACTCTGGAAGGCTGAGTCAGGAAGGCTGGTATTCAAGCCCTGCCTAGAATGGCGTTAATCACACGGGAGGAAGAGAGGAAATAACCCATTCTACTGAAGTGGCTCAGAGCTGTTCCAGTTCAGCTGACACTACACAGTAACAGCTGTAACAGCTACACCAAGTCCTGCTCCTTGCCTCGTGCATGCAATGGAACCCAGGGCCTTTACACTGAGCTACATCCAACCCTTTTTTTTTTTTTTTTTTTGACAGAGTCTTCTGTAGTTCAGGCTGATCCTGAACTATGTATTGCCTGAACTCAGAGCAATCCTGCCTCAGCCTCCCCAGTACTGGGATCACAGACATGTACCACCACACCCAGCTTAAGTGGTGTTGGGGAATCGAACGCATGGCCTTGAGCTAGCTAGGCAAGCGCTCTAACTGCTGTGCCATTCCTCCAGCCCCTGCCTTAGCTCTTACAGTCACACATGGCGGGTGGGGGGGAGGGGGCGGCAAGAGGAATAGCAAGTGGAATTTGAGTGCAGCGTGATAAACCAATACTTGTAGGGGGGAATCCTGCCTCTTGCTACAGACAGGCAGGAGCCACATTCCCAGCACTCTAGATAGCAGGGTGTGATGGACAGCCTGTCATCCTAGAACTCTGGGAGGCTGAGGCAGGAGGATCTCAAGTTTGAGCCCAGCCTCCATAACTCCGTTACTCAGTGAGAAACCAAAAGTAAAGATCGCTGTGGATGTGGCTGTCTGACCAGACTTCATCTCCCGTCAAGAAAACATCACAAACGGGTTTGAGCCCAGCCCGGGCGATTTAGAGAGAGACTGTGTCATGAACTAGGGAATAGAAAGGCAAGAGAGGAGATGGGCCTGGAGGCTGGAACCCTCAGCGACTTGGCAAGACTCGGCCTAAAAAATCCACATAGACTGGGACTCTAGCTCCGTGTGAAGGCTCTGAGCTTGACCCTCAATACCACCAAACGAAATAAAAAGCAAAAAGGGCAGAGGGCCTGGTCTGAATTCGCAGTAGGACAGAAAAGCCCGCGGGCAAGGAGGTGGTTCAGCACAGTGGGGACGGCCGCAGCTGAGAGGTAGGAGAGCGGGTGGGTGGGAGCTTACCTGTCTGGCAGGGTTGCAGATCTGGCAGAGGAGGCCTGTGGTGGGAGGGAGGGAATAAAGGGAGCAGAAAGGAAGCTACCCCGCCCACCTGGGTCCCCACCCTCCCCACCTCCCACACCCTGGCCCTTGAGACCCCAGTCCATAAATTAACCTTGCTGATTAGGAAAACAAAAACAGAAAAGGGGCAGAAGCCTGACCTGAAAGTGAAGATGCAAGTTCAAGGGGTGGAGACATCTTCAGCAGGCAAAGCCAAGGTCATGGGTTTGAAAACCCAGCATCACCTAAGCTGGGCGTGGTGGCACACACCTGTAATCCCAGCACTTGGAGGCTGAGACTGGAGGATTGCCCTGAGTCCAAGGCCAGCCTGGGCTCCATAGAGAGTCCAGGACCAGCCTGGGCTACAGAGCAAGAACCTGTCTCAAAAACAAAATAAAACAATAAAAAAGGCAAGTGTTTTTGAGACAGGTTTAAGACACTTTAATTGCTGAGCTATTCCGCCAGCACACCCCGCCGCTGCCACTTTAAAATTTTTGAATTTTGACACAGGGGCACACTAAGCTGCTGAATTGTCCGGGCTGGACTCACATTTGCAATCCTCCTGCTCCAACCTCCTAGAGTTGAGGGGTTATAGGTTGACACCACCATGCTAGCTTGAGTGTATACTTTTTTCCTTTCTCTTTTAGAGATCGGGTCTTGTTTTGTAGCCCATGCCCAGGCTAACCATTGGCACAAGAACAATCCTCCCCCCTCAGCCTTCTGAGTTTTGGGATTATAGGCATGGGCTACCATGCACGGCTTTGTGTGGTGCTGAGGAACTGAACTTGGCCCTGGCCTCCTTTAACTGCTGTGCCATTCACACATTTTTTTGTACTGGTGATGAAACCCAGGGCTGTGGCACTGAGCAACATCCCCAGCCCATTTTATACTTTTATTTTTGAGATGGAGCCTCACCAAATCTCCCAGCCTGGGTTTGAATTTGTAATTCTGCCTCAGGCTCCCAAAGTACATCACCACACCTGGCTCTTTAACGGCTGAGCCATGCCTCCAGCCCTAGTCCCCTAATTCGTATCTTATGCCCCAGAACTCCATGCGAGTGCTATTGTCACGTTTACATTTGGTTGGGGTAACGAGCATCACCAATGAGAGGGGTCACGTGTTGCAGGTGAATTTCAGACAGGGAGACACACTGCTAATAAACTTTACAAATTTGGAGCCTGGCCAATAACCCCGACACTTGGGAGGCTGAGGCAGGAAAACTGCAAGTTTGATCCCAGCCTGGGCAACTTAATAACTCAGTGAGACCCTGCTTCAACATCAAAAGCCAAGGGGAGAGAAAGAAGGCAGCTGGGAATGGAGCTCGGTGTGCAGGCCTGGGCTTGACCTCCAGTGCCACAAAACAATGTATCATCAAACTAAAAAATCTTGACTTCTGGTCACGATGGTGGCCAAGTAACAGAGCTGCATAAGGTCTCCTCATTGACTCACTTAAAAAGTCGAGAATTTAGTTAGAAGATGTGTGTTCACTGTAGTTAGGGAAGAGAGGAGCACCCCCAACAACAGACAGGAGGCTGTGGGCGGCTCAGAAATCCTGAAGTCATACCGGAAGAGGAGGGAAAAAGCAGCTGACGCTGCGCGGCCCTGAGCTGACGGCAATGGAGAAAAGTCCGGAGCCAGAACCTCAGCCTGAGAAAAGGCCCCAGGAGTCCAGATCAGAAGCAGTGCTTGACAGCCATAACAGGCAATGACATCAGCAGGAGCCATTTTAAAAAGGGGGGAAAAAGCCCAAGACTGAAGACTGAACCCTTTAGAGTAAAAGAAAGCTCAGAAGAGTACTTCAGGGCTTTTGGGGTCACCCTTAAGGAGTGCTTAGGAAGAAACTGGCACAAGCGGCAGAGAGAGAAGAGGGGGGAAAGGCTGCTGGTGCCCAGAACGGCTCAATGTAGTGGGTGTACTCTGAGGGTGGAGAGCCCTCTCTGGGGGAGGGAAGCCAGGACAGATGGAAGAGCTTTGCTGAGTGGACCAGGGGGAATAAAACACCTCAAAAGGGGGATCATTGCCTCGTTCCTCCAGCATGTGCCAGAGGCTTTCGGGTCACCGCTGCCCTGCACACCAGAGGCATCTAGGACCAGGAAGTCAATCACCCGCCTGTCCATTGGGCCAGAGAGTTCCAGAGGCATCCAGGACTGGGCTTTTGCCAAACTCTTTTTTTCCTGCACACCAGACACAGGCAGCCAGAGACAGGCAGAGACAGCAGAACCATGGGGAAACATGGTAGCAAATCTCCTACAAAAAGACCTGCCACCACAGAAAATGATACCAGGGATCCTAACATAGCAGAATCCAAAGATGAAAATGGCAAAAAGGATGGTAACTTCTGGGCCCCAAAACACTTTGAATTAAAACAGGAAATCAAACAGATAGTGCAAGAGATACACCAGGACATAGCTAAACTAATAGCAAACATTGAAAAGCAATTAGAGGAGAACAAAGAAGACATTAACCAGAAGATAATGAAGGCAATACAAGAAATTAGAGAAGAACACAACAGAGATATAAAAAAAATTGAATGCAGATATTCAGGAAGTGAATGACACACAGCAAATAATAAGCAACCACATGGAACATCTTCAGAATAGAATGTCTGACCTAGAAAATAAGGTGACTGAGCTGCAACATATGGGCTGTGAAGAACACAAAGTAAATAAGGAAGAAAGCGAATCATTAAAACAGCTGATAGATGATTCAAGGAGAAACAACCTCAGAATTATGGGAGTCCAGGTGAAGACTGAGGACAAAACAAATGGCTTAAAGGACATGTTCAATGAAATTATGGAAGAAAATTTATTTTCCAAATCTAAGAAAAGAAATGAACATAGAACTATTGCAGGCATATAGAACACCAAACAACTTTGATCAGAAGAGATCCTCCTCACAACACATCATAATTAAAATACTAGAAATACAACACAAAGAGAGAATACTAAAAGTGGTAAGAGACAAACAGAAGGTGACCTACAAAGATAAGCCCATCAAGATAACTACAGACTTCTCAGTCCAGACTCTAAAAGCCAAGAGATCATGGAGCAACATCATCCAAGCACTAACAGAACATAAATGCCAACCAAGACTGCTATATCCAGCAAAATTATCTGTTAAATTAGACTGAAAGAGACAAAATCAAAATGGAGTTAGTTCTGTTCAATCCCTCCACCTGCTTACCCCTCCCCTCTCCCTGAGCTCATGAGAAAATCAACTTTTGACCCTAACCCTGCACCTGTTCCAGGAACAGCCACAATAAATCTCCTGACCACGAAATGTCGCTGTGTACCCGAAACTTGCCATGGTTGATAGACTGTACAAAAGATGGACACAGAAACTTCCTGATGTAAAAACAATGTATGCCCCACTTCTCTTTTGTTCTGCCAAAATCTCCCTTCTGTTCTGTGAAAATCCCCCCATTCGTGCTTCCCTGTACTGTGAGTATTAAAAACCCCTCACCCAATTTTTTTCAGGGCCGGCTCTTTTAGTTGTCAGGTCCCAGCATGCTGGTCTGTCTGGACAATAAACTCTTGATCACCCTGCCTGTGAGTCCCGTGTATTAATCCACACTACAACTAGAGGGAGAAATTAAAACTTTCCATGATATGGAAAGCTTAAAGAAATTTGCAGCCACTAAGGCAGCATTGCAGAGAATACTTAAAGGAAACTTAAAAAGCAAAAGGGAGACCAGCGACACCAATGACCCCAGAGAAAAAGCGACAACAGTTAGAGAATAAGCTGAGAAAAAAGTGAGGCTATGCGTGAAATTAGGGATGAACTGATAGGTAAAAGGACAAACCAAATCAGGCAAAATGTTAATAATTAGTGAAATATGAGTAAACAATATATGAAAGTAAAAAAAATCTGAAATAACTAATCATAGCTATGTATCTATTGCTTTAACTGTAGTATACTTATGTGATATAGATTTAAGTCCACTTAATGTAGCAAATTGGTGAAGTCTTAAGCTTGTTTAATAAAACAATTCACTTTTTTCATGTTGAATGTGTTTATCTTCTTTGAGAGGCAGACAGATAAGCAGCACTAAAATAACTTAGAGGAAAGGTAACATCTAAAGAGAAAATGTAATAAAAATAGGTTGGTATTTAAATCATTTGATTGATATACTTCTAAAACAGTACCAACTGTTCTATTAAATCTGTGAAATCTTTCCACATAATTATTATTAGTAATAGTATAGTAGTGTGCAAAACAGAATAATTACATGCAACATGGAGAATTGACATAAAATCTTTTAAAAATATGTATGTGTAAATAAATGGATGGATAGTCAGTTAAAATTATAAAACAAATCTAGCAGAATGTTAGTAATTAGTGAAATGTGAGTAAATAAGTTATGAAAGTTAAAAAATTCTGAAATAACTAAATTTGCCTTCATACCTGTTACTGTAAGTATACTTATGTGATAGAGATTTAAATTCATTTAATATAGCAATATGATATAGTTTTAAGTTTGTTTATTATAGCAATTCACTTATTAGGTCTTTGATGTAAGTTTATACTAAGGAAACTGATGTAAAGATAGCCCTGTGAATGTACAAACATGCACCTTCCAGTATTCAGCTAAGGCATTTGAAATTTGACTTTTCTTCTTCTTTCTTATATTTACTAGTCTTCTGAATTACATGGTAGTAGTTCTTTTCTTATGTGAACTGATGGGTAAGGCTAGGTTTAAGAATATCAACAAAGATATAGCAAAATATAGAGAAAAAAAAACTTTTGGTAAATATCCCATTAAAGGGATTGGTTGGATTCGGAGAAGAGGCATCAAGATTTGACCACTGCGACCCATTCAAGGAATAGGAAGCTGAGTTAGAGTGGTGACTTAAGTGAAATGATTTAGATGCAGAAGATTAATATGTTAAGTACTGTATAGTTTCTTTGACTGGGGAAACCCAGAACACGGACATTCTATAGAACCACATGAAGTGATAGCCGGAATTGGGGGAAGGGATGGGGAAGGGGTGGGAGGGACAAAAATGGGAAGGGATTGTAAAGTTGATATGATATATATATATATATGTATATGCGCATGAAATACTCAAGTTCATTGTAAACATTATGTATTGCATATGTATACTAATAAAAATAGTAGGGAAAACCCCTAAAAAGTCTTAGCCATGCCTGGTGCCAGAAGCCTGTAATATCAGCATTGTAGGAGTCTAAGGGAAGAGGACCACAAATTTAAGCCCAACCTAGGCCACTTAACACTAAGACTGTGTCTCAAAATCAAAAATAAAAATGAGGGACTGGAGGAATGGCACAGTGCTTAGAGCATAGTAAGCACAAGGCCCTGAGTTCAATTCCCCAGCACTGCGTAAAGCTGGGTGTGGTAGCGCACACCTGTAATCCCAGCACTAGGGAGGCTGAGACAGGAGGATTGCTGTGAATCCAAGGTCGGCCTGGGCTCCATAGTGAGTTCTGGACCAGTCTGGGCTGCAGAGCAAGACCCTTTCTTTAAAAAAAAACCCAAAAAACCAATCTGAGTTGGCAGGTTGGGGAAATGTTTGCAGTGGAAGAGACCTTTGACTGTGGACTGCTCCCAGGGGAGCTACAGGGAGGTCAGGATCGTGGGAACATCAGCTGGGTGGGTGGCTGTGGTCGGTGGGGAGACTGGAGTGAAAATCCTTAAATCTTAGCCTCAAGGGTTTTCATGAGCAGGAATTTATTTATTTTTGAAACAGGGTCTCTGTAGTCCAGACTGGTTCCGAACTCACTATAGCCCAGGCTGACCTCAGAACTCACAGCAATCCTGCCTCAGCCTCCTGAGTGCTGGGATTACAGGTGTGCGCCACCATACCTAGTTATATGGTACTGGGGATCTGAATTCAGGGCCTTGCACTTGCTAGGCAAGTTCTGTAATTATGGTGCTATTCCTCCAACCCCTGAGTAGCTAGAAACATGGATGTGTGCCACCATGCCCAGGTAATTTTTATGTGGTGCTAGAGGATAAAACCCAGGGCCTTGCACATGCTCAAATTGCTGAGCTGTGAAGAACTTGAATTCTATTTTATTTTTTAAGACAGGGTCTCGCTATGTAGTCTGGGTGGGTTCTGAACTCACAACATAGTCCAGGCTGGCCTGAAACTCACAGTGATCCTTCAGCCTCAGCCTTCCAAGTGCTGGGATTACAGGCCATGCCATGGCCACGCCCAGTTTATGTGGTGCTGGGGAATGGAACTCAGGTACTTAGTGCTTGCTAGGCAAGTGCTTTAACCACTGAGGCATTCTTCCAGCTCCAAGACTTTGAATTTTAAAACCAAATTACTCACTGTTATAGCCCTAATGCGTGACTCAACCTCTTGCATATACTAGATGCTTTAAAACTGGGTGTTGTGGTACACACACGTAATCCAGCTCACAGTGGGGCTGAGGGAAGAGGGTGGCAAGTTTGAGCCCACCCTGGGCAATTTAGTGACTTGGTGAGAACTTGTCTCCAAATTTAAAAAAATTTTTTTTCTGTTTTTTTTTTTTTTTTCTTTAGAAAAGGGTTCTCACTCTGTAGCTGGGTCTTGGATGGAAGACAATAGCCTGCCTTCGTCACCACATCCGGCTTTATGTGATGCTGGGGAATCAAACTCAGGGCCTTACATTTGCAAAGCAAGTGCTTTAACCGCTGTGCCATCCCTCCAGGGCCTTTCTTTCTACTTTTAAAGTCCGTCCTTTCCCATCCCGTCACATGAGGAGGCTCAGGGGAGAGAGGGATCGCGCAGACGACCTCCCGTAAGGCCGGAGAGCAGCACCTGACCCCAGGGCCGTCGGTCAGTCTAGCCTGTGCTCCCAGCTCCAACACGGCCATGCTTCCTTCCTGGCCGGCTCTGGCCACGGGTGTCCTGCTGACGCTGGCCTTGGGCCATGTGCTGCCACTTGAAGAACACGACTTCCTCCAGTCTCTGGGCTTAGATGGGGCACCACTGCCTCACCAGATCCAGCCTGTGCCTTCCATCTTGAAGAAGATTTTCCACTCTCAGGAGGCAGCGGCCGCCACTGGGGACCCCAGGGACCTGTGCTACGTGGAGGAGCTGGGTGTGCGGGGGAGCATCCTGCGGCTTCTCCCAGACCTCGGTGAGGGCAGGGAGGGGCTTCCAGGGACCGTCGGGAAGAGGGTGAAGGGAGGGTGGAGAGGCAAGGGGTGCTCTGCGAGGCTGAGGCAGGAGAATCGAGATTTTTTGAGCCTGGCCTGGGCAAATTAGAGAGACCTTGTCTCAAAATGAAAAGCAGAAGAGATTTGCAGCCTGGGCTGGTGGCCCTGGCCTGTAATCCTAGCGCTCAGGGAGGCTGAGGGAAGAGGACTGGAAGTCCAAGCCCAGTCTAGGCAATTCAGCAATTTAGCGAGACTGTCTCAAAATCAAAGCTAAAAAATCAGCTGAGATCAGTCAGATGTGGGGCAAAGGCTTGATCCCCAGTACTGGTAAACACCCCCATCCCCCCAGTGATAGCCCAGGGGAAGGGAAGGAGATACAAAGAGAACAGCGCAATACGGGGCCACCGCCCCTGCAAGCAGAGTGTGTTCTCTGCCTGCAGCTGCCTCCTGACCCCCGTCAGACCCTGTCTTAAAATCAAATATGGCATAAGCCGGGATAAGCCGGACATGGTGGAGCACACCTGGGCTCCTAGCATTTGGGAGGCTGAGGTAGGAGAATTGCTGTGAGTTGGAGCCCAACTTGTCTACATAGTGGTGTTCAGGATCTGACCTAGAGAGCCAGACCCTGTGTCAAAAAAAAAAAAAAAAAAAAAAGCTAGGATGTAGGCCAGCGCCAAGGCCCTGGGGCCCGTCCTCAGTACAGGGAGAGAGTGGGGGCCGGGGTAAGCAATCACTGCAAACTGGGTATCTTGTATCTTTATCTCCTTTAATCACTGGAGAGGAAGGCTGGATTCTTATCAATTCTTTAACAATTGGAAATTAAGGGTCCTAGCGGAGGTGGGGTGAGGTGGAGGTGGGGGGGGCCTATGACCTTTAGAAGACAGACAGCTTGTGCTGAGGAAAGCATTCAAAGAACCAGTTTTTCTTTTATTTTTTAATTTCACTGTGCTGGGGATTGAGCCCGGGCAAGGGGCGTGCTAGGCAGGTTTGGGTTCTTGAGGCTCCCTCCCAGCTCCTCAAAAAGTCATTTTTTTCTGAGTCACCTGTTTGGGGCAACAGTTCCCATGGGGCGGGGGGGGGGGGGGTTAGAGTTTAGATTCCCCCCTTTTTTTCTTTTTTTTCAGGGCACTAGGGAGTTAGCCTTGGACTTTCACACTGAGCTTATCCCCAGCCCATTTTTATTTTTTGGTTTTGAGTCATTTGCCACCCTCCTACCAGCATTTCAGAGACTAAGGCAGGAGGATTACTGTGAGTCTGAGGCCAACCTGAACTACATAGAAAGTTCAGGACCAGATTGGACAGCAGAGCGAGACCCTGTCACAAATAAATAAATGAAAAGGAACCTTGAAAGAAAGGTTGACCAGCTGTGCCCAGTGGCTCAGGCCTATAAGCCCAGCCGCTGGAAGGCTGACGCAGGAAGATCACAGTTCAAGCCCAGCCTGGCCAATTTAGAGACTTAGTGAGACCCTGTTTCAAAATCAAAAATAGGAACAGGCTGGGGTTGTAGCTCAGTGTGGAGGCCCTGGGCTCAATCCCCAGTGCCACAGAGATAAAGAAAGAAAGAAATGCTGGAGGAATGACACAGCAGTTAAAGCGCTTGTCTTGCAAGCACGGAGCCCTGAGTTCCATTTGCCACATAAAGCTGGGCGTGGTGGTGCACACCTGCAATCCCAGCACTCGGGAGCCTGAGGCAGGATTGTCCTGAGTCCGAGGCCAGCCTGGGCTACACCAGTGAATTCAGCACCAGCCTGGGCTACAGAGCAAGACTTTGTCTCAAAAATAAAGAAAAGAGAGAGAGAGAGAGAGAGAGAGAGAGGAAAGGTGACTCCTGGGATCGCACTGAGCACAGCACTGTGTTCATGTATGCAAGCAGTGAGCTGAGGCTTCTGCCACCAGCCAGCAGAGCTGAGCCTCATGTGGGAGGCTGCCTGGGCAGGGCTCAGCAAGAGCCGCGCCCCTAGGGGTGTGAGGGCTAGTGCTGGGTGGGGGGTGAGGGCTGTTTCGGTGCACAGATTGGAAGGTCAGCAGGAGGGGGGTTGGGGGTTTTTGTCCGCTTGCTTGTTTCTGTTTTGCCAATCTAGATCCCTCCCCTTTTTATTGTTTATTTGAGACAGGGTCTGGCTACATCGCTGAGCGCCCCCAGGCTGGGCTGGAACTTGTTGTCCTCTTGCTTCAGCCTCCCAGAGTGCTGAGATGACAGGCCGCTCATCTTTGATTCTGAGACAGTTTCAGCATGTAGCTTTGACTGGTCTCAAACTCACAGCATAGTGGATATTATATAGTGTTTTGAACTCATAATCCTCCTGCCTCAGCTCCTGAGTGGTACTATTTAAGCTTTTGCTTTTTTTCTTTTTCTTTTCTTGGAGGCAGGGTCTCACTCTGTTGCCCAGGCTGGTCCTGAACTCACCATGTAGTCCAGGCTGGCCCTGCAGTCACAGCAATCCTCCTGCCTCAGCCTCCAGAGGCGTGTGCCATCATGTCTGACTCATGTGGTGCTGGGAATTGAACTCAGGGCCTTGTGCTTGCTAGGCAAGACTTTAACCACTGTGCCATTCCTCCAGCCCCTTAGCGTTTGGTATGTAGCAAATATTCTCCAGAATGTATTACCCTAAAGGGACACAGGTCCATAGTCTCAGTGCTCTGGGAGGCTGAAGCAGGAAGATTGCAAGTTGGAGCCCAGCCTGGATAACTTAGTGATTTAGAGAAAGACCCTGTTTCAAAATCAAAAACAGAAAAGTAAATGCAAAGGCCCTGGGCTCAGTTCCTCTTACCAAAGCAAACAACTTTGGCCTTGAAGGAGGACCAGGAGTAAATTCTCCAGAAGGTAGAGTTTGAATGTAGCTGAGATTTCCCCGCATGCTTCTGCCCGCGAAAATAAATATTCCACACGCACCCCACGTAGGCTAATAGTGAACAGCGCTGACGCTGCGTCTGCCCCGCAGGCTTCTTCCCCTACTCGGAGCCCCCGGCCCTCACCGGCTCCTGCCTGCACAAGGTCCTCTCCTTTAACCTGTCAGCCATCGGGCGCACGGAGCAGGTCACCACGGCGCTGCTGGACCTCCACCTGGGACCCAGTTCTTACTACAGGCCGGGGCCGGTCCTGGAATTGGCTCTCTGGGCCGCCGAGGCGCAGCCAGCCAGGGGACAGCGGCGGAGAGTGGTGGCGGGGCGGTCCCTGCCCCGCAGCCCAGGGGCCCTGCGCGTCAGCCTGCGGGCCCTGGTGAGGGACTGGAGCCGCCGCCATCGGGGGACCCTGAGCTTGTACCTGGAGATTCTGGCCAAGGAAGATGGAGGCAGGCACCTCGAGGACCCTTGTGCCGCGCTGAGACGCTCCCTCCGGGCCTCCCTGCTGGTGGTGACCCTGGATCCCCAGCAGTGCCACCCCACTTCCCGGGAAAAGCGGGCAGTGCCCCCCACCCCCGCCTGCCAGAGTCTCTGCCACCGGCACAGGCTCTTCATCAGCTTCCGGGACCTGGGTTGGCACAGGTGGATCATTGCGCCCAAGGGCTTCATGGCCAATTACTGCCATGGGGACTGTCCCCTGGCCCTGGGCAGCTACGTCAACAGTTCCAACTACGCATTCATGCGGGCCCTGATGCATGCGGTGGACCCCCAGGTCCCCCCAGCCGCGTGTGTGCCCACCAGGCTCTCGCCCATCTCCATGCTATACCGGGACAATGATGACAATGTCATTCTTCGGCACTACAAAGACATGGTAGTAGACGAGTGTGGGTGTGGGTAGGGTGGCAGGAGGCCGGGCAGGGCGCACCCTTGCCTCGTGTTACCTAGTAAAACTAGATGACCCTTGGTTCTGAGATGCCAATCCATCATAATTGATGATGCTCTGATCTCTCTCTCTCTCCACACACACACACACACACACACACACACACACACACACACACACACGAGTTACCAGAACATCCAGGGAATGCTTAAATTAAAATAAATTGATGGGGCTCGGGCATAGCTCAGTGTTCCAACTGCCTGCCTAGCAATCTAAATACCCTGGGATTCGGGAAGCTGAGGCAGAAGGATTGACATTAGTTTGAGGTTAGCCTGGGTTTCATATTTAGTTCGTGACCAGCCTGGACTATAGTGTGAGACCCTGTCTGAACAAGCGCAATAGCCGGGATTAGTGACACAGGCCTGGAACCCCCATGCCGTAGAAGCCTGGAGCAGGAAGAGCAGAGCTTGGACACCCTAATGACATAGTGAGACCCTCCCTGTCTCAAAATCAAAGCTAAAACGCTGGGCGAGGATACAGCTCAGAGTGAAGGCCCTGGGCTGGGTCTTGGGGCCAGGCAGAAACAAAAAGCCTGGGTCACCTTTATTAAAGGAGCTCCCGGGCGAGGTTCACAGACCCAAGGGGCCAAGGGGAAACGAGAATTCGCGTGGCGGGAAGGAGCTATGGGGTTTTTATAGGGCTTGAGAAGTTGTGGGATCATGGCGGAAGCTAATTGGGGTAGCCAGGCTGGCTGTGCTGACCTCAGTTTGACCTTCTGTTAAGTTTTGTTTTCTTGAGTTTTTTTCCTGAAGTCTTTTGAAGAACTTCCATGTTCCTCTTTCTCCTTCCCCGCCCCTCTGGGCCATCGATCTCCAGTACCCAAATAATAATGATTATGAGTAATAACAATTTGTTATTATTAGTATTGCATCACATGACACGTTGTCATGAGCCTCCCTCAAAATACTCCTCTTCATGGGAGGCTGAGGTAGGATTGACATGAGTTTGTGGCCAGCCTGGGCAGCACAGTGAGTTCATAGAACAAGCTGGACTACACAGTGAGACAGTTTGAAAAAAGACAGAAAGAAATAAGGAAAGAAAGAAAAATAAAAAACAAGTTCCATTTTTTTTTTTCAGTACAGATACCTTTTTGTGTGTGTTTTTTCTTTTTTTTTAATTTTCGTTTTGGTACCGGGGGTTGAACCCAGGGCCTTGAGCGTGCCAGGCAAGCACTGTGTAACTGAGCTACATCCTCAGTGCCACCCCCCCCCCCCCCCCCCCCCCCCTTTTTGAGACAGGGTCTTGCTCTGTAGCCCAGGCTGGCCCTGGATTTATGGCAACCCTCCTGCCTCAGCCTTCCAGGTGTTGGGATTACAGGCGTGCGCCACCACACCCAGTTTACATAGAGCTGGGGAATGGAACTCAGGGCAGTGTGCTTGCCAAGCAAAAGCTCTAATCCCTGAGTCAAGGCCCCAGCCCTTTTTTTGTGTGTGTGTGTGGTTTTGAGGTCCCGTTGAGCTACATTCCCGGCCCATTTTTTTAGGTTTGTTAATCTTTTTTTCTTTTGTTACCGTGTACTTGGGATACATAATGGTAACAATCAGCACGAGAAATTGCTGCATTTACCTTTTTTCATTATTATTACTACTTTTTGAGACAAGGTCTCACTCTGTAACCCAAGCTGGTCCTGAACTCACTATGGAGCCCAGGCTGGCCTTGGACTCACGGCAATCCTGCCTCAGCCCCCGTGGTGCTGGCATTGAGCATGTACCACCATGGCCTGCTTATGTGGTGCTGGGGAATCGAACTCAGGCCTGGGCGTGGTACTCAGGAGCCAGAAGCCCCATGCTGCTCCTCCAGCCTCCCTTCCCTTCCGACACTTTTATGCCGTCCCATCATGACTGCTGCTTTCTGCCGCAATGCTGGAGGTCCTCTCAGCGTGTCCTCGGGAGGCGCCATTAGGGACATGGACAGCTGCCATGCGCCGTCACGGGAAAGGCAGGCGCTTACAGCATAGCAGCGTCAGCTCCCGCCCCAGCCACTCAGTCAGGCTGGGCATGGCCTCGGCTCTTCCCCAGATCATGATGACAATGGAAGGTGAACATTTTAAGTCAATTTAGGACATTGAGGCCGCCGCGACAGTGTGACTAGGCACTCAAGGCCTGGCAGCTTCAGGGACCCTGCGTGACTGAGGAAGGGTGTGTGTCAGCTTGCAGAGATGACAAAACCCCCATGGTAGAGCTTACGGATGCGTGTGTTAGTGACCTGGGGGCCGATAGGTGCGGAAGGAGCCCCCACCGGGATGCCACCCAGAGGGCAGCTTGAGCTGAATGACGGGGGGAGGGAGAATGATGGTGACAGCTTTTCCTGGGAAAGCTGCCATCTCGACTTGCTCCTGTCTCCAAATTCACTTTTGTTTATAACTTCTGTTAATTCTGCCTCTTCTAGAACCCAAACAAATACATTCAGTCTAGAAATGAAAAGTAAGAAGGCTTGGGGTGCAGCTCAGAGTGAAGGCCCTTATGGTGGAGCAAGGCTTAATAGTCAGTAAGAACACTAAAAGTAAATAAATAAAAGGCTGGGAGCACTGCTCGGTGGTTCGAGTGCTTGCCTCGCTTAAGCAAGGTCCCAGCACCACATGAGAATGAGCCCAGGCCTGTAATCTTAGAATTTAGGAGGCTGAGGCAGGAGGATTGCCATAGTTTGAGGCCAGCCTGGGCTCCATGGTGAGTTCAGGACCAGCCTGGGCTACAGGGTGAGACCCTGCTTCAAAACAAAACCAACCCCCACCCCTCCCCAAACAAACAGAAAATGTGCATGTCTTCTGAGTAATGTTAACCACCTATCATTTACAAAGACAGGCAGGGATCTTATCAGCAGTGGCCAACTTAGCACTCACGGTCACTCATGTGGTGAGTGACAGTGTCAGTTTGGGAGATAAAGCAGGCCACACCCCTCTGCATCACGGAAGTCACAAGTGCCTACAGATAGCAAGTATGTCTGCTGTGTGGCCGTACTACCTCTCGCTTTCTATTTTGTTAATTAATTTTATTCTTTAGTTTCTTCTGGCCAAACTGCTTGCAATTATAGTGGGAATTACAGATACTATTCTGATATTTGTGGCTAAAATATTCTCTGGTTGTTCCTTCAACTCCATTGTCATTTACGTGTGGTTGAGTTACAAAAAAAAAAAAAAAATTAGAAGTTTACCAATATATGTGGATCACATTAAATATTGTCCTTGTTGGACCTGGTGTTGAGGGCCTGTAATCCCAGTGTTCTGGGAGGCTGAGGCAGGAGGATCAGTGTGTTCCAGCCCAGCCTGGACAATCGAATGACTTAGTGAGACCCTGTCTCAAAATCAGAAAAAAACATGGGCTGGGGATGCAGGTAGCTCAGTTATGAAGTCATTAGGCTTCATCTTTGCTATGGCAAAAATTAAGTACATGGGCTGGAGGAATGACTCAGCGGTTAAAGCGCTTGCCTAGCAAGTTTTAAGTACCCTAGTTTGATTCCCCAGCACCACATAAACTGGGCGTGGTGGTGCACACCTGTAATCCCAGCACTCACTGAGGCAGGAGGATTGCTCTGAATCCAAGGCCAGCCTGGGCTACGTAGTAACTTCAGAACCAGCGTGAACCACAGAGTGAGAGCCTGTCTCAAAAAAAAAAAAAAAATTAAGAACAAAGAACAAAAGCTTTGCTGGGCCACATGCAGTAGAGAAAGACTTGGGTGTTAGGCTTCTTCACTCTGGGAGTGGGTGCTGAGAAACAGCGGTTCCTGGCTTGAACTTGACCCAAGGAAGTGAGCAGGGACCTTTTAAAGAGAAATGAAAAGCAGGAGCAAGGTTGGAAGCTAGCGCTCCCGAGGAACGTGCGCTGGTCGCCAGCTCAGCTGCCGGTGTGCTCCCCGTAGCCGTCCGGTGTCCCCTTCTTCCCCCTGCCTGAGATCTGGCTGAGGGCGAGATGGGAGGACCCGAGTCATGGGTGAGGCTGTTCTGTCCTCCCCGGCGACTCCAAGTACTTTCAGGTTATGCAGAAAACAGGCTGGACAGGATCATTTCCTCCTACCTTTGGACTTTGTCTCTTTTATTAAAGAATGATAGCTTCACCTTAACTTGCAGGACAGAGAAATTTAGCTAAGTTCAGGTGTCAGCCGAGCCCGCTGGTCTCTGGCCTGTAATCCCAGCACTCATGGAGGCAGAGGCAGGAGGATTATGAGTTTGAGCCCAGCTTGGGCACCATAGAAACATAGTGAGACCCCCATCTTAACATCGAAAAAGAGGACCGGATCTGTACTTCAGTGCAAAGGTCCTGGGCTCCTTCCCCGGTGCCAGAATGAAGAGTTCAGATCTGGAGAGAGGAACTTGGAAACACAGCACCCAGTGGTGTCATCTGCAAGGCAGGTGGGGATCTTGTCCCGGGCTTCCTGGTCACCAAGGCACCAACCTGCCGGGATGTCACTCTTCCTCTCCAACTCGAGCAGAGTCCAGCCAGTGTAGCTGCCCACATTCGGGGTGAGTCACCCTCAGCTGTGAAGGTGGGAGTGGGCACAGCCGAGGAGGCAAAGTGCACACAGGTCTCTGGCTGAGCGAGCAGCCTGGTGCCAGCGCCGGCTGCAGAAGAGGAGCCCAGAGACACGGCAGCATGACATTGGAGAGAGGTAAGCGGGTCCTCTGGGCGGGCACCGTCCACTTTCTGCCTTAGCCTCTGAGCAGGTGCTCACCAATATTCCCTGGTTGGCTCCTTTCGCCCCCACTACTGTGGATTGAACCCAGGGCCAAGGCACAGAGTTTGAGGCCAGTCTGGTAGTGAATTCAGAAAGAGCCTGAACTTCAGAACCAGATCCTGTGTTAAAAAAGAAAAACAATAGCAAAACAAACAAACAAACAAGCAAGCAAGCAAACTCCCAAAACAAAACCACAGCAAGACCCTGCCTGAAAAATAAAGTAAAAGAAGGCTGAGGCAGGAGGATTGCCATGTGCTCAAGGCCAGCTTGGGCTACGCAGTGAGTTCAGGACTAGCCTGGACTGCAGAGTGACACTGTTTTAAAAATAAGCTAATTGGGCTGGAGGAATAGCACAGTGATTAAAGTGCTTGCCTAGCAAGCACAAGATGCTAGAGAAAAAAAGGCCCTGGGTTCGATTCCCCAGAGCCACATAAACTGGGCATGGCGGCACATGCCTATAATCCCAGCACTTGGGAGGCTGAAGCAGGAGGATTGCCATGAGTCCAAGGCCAGTCTGGGCTCCATACATTAGGATCAGTCTGGGCTACAGAGCGAGACTCTCTTTACCCCCTCCCCCAATTAACTAACTAGGTGAATTAAATTAATAAGCAGGCTGGGGTACTGCGTAATGGCAGGGAGCCCCTGAGCCTGGTTCTCTAGCACTGGGGGAGAAAACGAGACCGAGAGATTCCTGGTGCGTGGAACCCTAGTGACATAATGAGAGACAGAGCAGAGACTTCCGAGCACGGCCCGTGGGCGAGCTGTGCAGGCGAGTGGGGAGTTGGTGGGGGTACTTTGAGGTAAGGCTACAGAGCACATCTGGAGTCACCTGATAAGGGGGCCTTGAATGCCACAGGAAAGAAATGGGGATTTATCTTTTTACTGGAGATTCTGAGGGCCTTGCCAAGGGCAGAGATGCGACTATAACTGTGGTTTGGACACATTCTCGGCCCTGGAGGGTGGAGCTGGGAGAACGAAGGACCAGCAGCAGGACAGCAGTCAGAAATCGCTGGGCAGTGGGGTGCAGCATGGGCCCCGGGGACTCTGTGTTAATTTCTCTCTGATATTTTCTCCTTTAATTAATTAATTATTTTTAAAAAATTATTTATTTTTTAATTTTTTATTTTGAGGCAGGATCTTACTCCAAAGTCCTGTCTGGTCCTGAACTCACTATGTAACCCAAGCTGGCCTTGGACAGAGGGCAGTCTTCCTGTTTCAGCCTCAGAGTGCTGAGATTCCAGGCATGCGCCTCTACACCAGTCTTACGTGGTGCTGGGAACCTGAACCCAGGGCCTTGGGCTTGCCAGCCAAGCTCTGTAACTGCTAAGCTACATCCCAGCCTGGCAGGCCACTTTTTATTTTTTTAATTCTGAGACAGGATCTTACTCAGTTGCTAAACTGCCCAGGCTGGGCATGGATTTGTGATCCTCCAGCCTCAGCCTCCAGAGTGTTGGGAGTGTAGGCCTGCATGGCCAAAGTTCTCTCCTACGGGGCGTACTGGGGGACAGGCCAAACACGCCAGGAGGACTTTCTTCTGAAGGTGGCATGTAGGTTTTCCTTTCTCTGTTGTTTGCGGTGCTGGAGATGAATCCCAGGGCCCCGCCTCGCTGAAGCCGCCATCCTCTTGGGGCTGTCTCTATACGAAGGCTCTGGGCTCAATCACCGGAACCACGCACACGCACACACTTGCACACACACGCGCACACCCACCTTGCAGGCTGCCGTCCTGGCACTTTTCCGTGCTGCTGCGGGCAGAGGGTAGGGGGACCACCTGGTTTGGAGCTGTGGCCCTGGAAGAGCGCTGCCAGCCCTGCTCTTCTCGGGTGCGCGGAGCGGAGCTGAGGGCGGCGGGGCAGAGCTGCTCCCATGGCTCGGGCAGGGCTGGCGTGTCGTGTGACTGGAGTGTCTGTTGTCCACAGGTCCCTCGGGCGGCGACGCCACTCTGAGGTAAGGAAGCGTGAGCCCAGGGCCAGCTCAGTCAGGAGTCTGGGTGACGGCGGGTTTGCTAATGTTCAAAAAGAACAAAAATGGGTTAGGGATGCAGTTCAATGTGAAGATCATGGGCTCATCCCCAGTACCCCCCCCCCCCCAAAAAAAAAAAAGACTAAAAGACAATGATGTGAGAAATAGTGAACAAAGGCACCTTTGTTAGGTTGTAGTGACAGGAACGTGAACCACTGAAGTGGACCTTTGTCAGCGGTTGTGAGACACAGGACAGGCTATGGAAGTGCTCTTGTGGATCCACCTGCCAGAGGGCGGCCTGAGGTGCCTTCCAGCCAGCCTGAGGCAGGAGGATCGCCTTGAGTGCCAGGCCAGCCTGGGCTGCATAGTGAGTTCAGGACCAGCCTGGGCTACAGAGCAAGCCGCTTGTCTCAAAAACACAAATCAAATCAAAACAAACAAACAAAAAGCCAACAACGTAGTGAACTCCGAGCACTTCTAAGGGTTGTGAGCGCACTTGGGCCATCCTCTGTTTCAGGAGAAGAATCGAACCCTGGGAGTTCCAAGTCTTCTTTGACCCTCGCGAGCTGCGGAAAGAGACCTGCCTGCTGTACGAGGTCAGGTGGGGCTCGAGCGCCAGGACCTGGCGGAGCTCAGGCCAGAGCGCCATCCAGCACGCCGAGGTGAATTTTATACAGAAGCTGGCCGCGGAAAGACGCTTCTGCCCATCCGTCCGCTGCTCCGTCACCTGGTTCCTGAGCTGGAGTCCCTGCTGGGCATGCTGCGGGGCTATTCGGGAATTTCTGAGTCGCCACCCAAACGTGGCTCTGGTGATTTACGCAGCTCGACTTTTCCAGCACATGGATCCCCAAAACCGGCAGGGACTCAGAGACCTTGTGAGCAGCGGTGTCACTGTCCAGATCATGAGGGACTCAGGTAGACACGGCAGATGCAGGAGAGCGAGTGTTGGGGAGAGCCTGTGGGGTTAGGGTCTGTGTGGAGGCTGGGAGGCGGGCTACCTGATCCCCAGTCCCCAGAGCAACTAGGGCCAATAAGGGTCCTGCTGGCCTGGCACCGCACAGCCTTAGTGGGGGCTCCTCTACTCCTGCCCCGTGACCTCTGGTCTCCCTTTCTCTACTGCAGGGCTGGGGGTGGAACCCAGGACTTTGCACAGGCTGCTCAAGTGCTCTGCCACTGACATGCAATCTTCTTTCTTTCTTTCTTTCCTTTTTTTTTTTTTTTTTTTGAGACAGGGTCTTGCTCTGTAGCCCAGGCTAGTCCTGAACTCACTATCGAGCCCAGGCTGGCCTTGGACTCAATGGCAATCCTCCTGCCTCAGCCTCCCAGGTGGGGATTACAGTCATGAGTCACTGTGCCCAGCTTATGTGGTGCTGGGGAATCGAACTCTGGGCCTTGTGCTTAGTAGACAGATGCTCTAATTGCTGTGCTATTCCTCTGGCCTATGTTGTCATTCTTATAATTTCTCCTCTTCAAAAGTAGACGTTGGTGAGTTAAGGGAACAGGAATGAGAAGCAAAAATGGCCAAGTTGTGACATGCAAGTAAAAGATAAATAAAATATTAAGAAAATAACTTCCCCCTCCTGCTGTGCTTGGACTTGGCTTGTTCTTGTCTCTCTAGGATCTGGAGCTACATCGTAGATCGAGATCGCCCTGTGTGTTTCATGTGTGCAGGCACAGTTGTACATCTCCCTCTGGGGCGGCTCTCATGCTACAACGCGCTTCCATCGCCGCTTGACTTTAGCAAGCTCTTAATTTTTTCCTGGCTTCTCCTGTGACCTGTCACTTGTTCAATACTACATCATTTAGTCTCCACGGACGTGTATGCTTTCTGCAGTTGCTCCTGCTGTTTAATTCTAGTTTCATTCTGCTACGATCTGAAAGTATGCAGGGAATGATTTCAATTCTTTTGCATTTATTTAAGTATGTCTTGTGGCCAAGGATATAGTCTACTTTATTCATACATTTTATTTTGTTTTGAGACAGGATTTTGTGTCAAAACAAGCCTCCCTAGCACTGGGATTACAGGTGTGAGCCACCACACTATTATGTGGTGCTAGGGAATCGAACACAGGGTCTTCTGCTTGCTAGACAAATGCTCTATCTGCTGTGCTATTCCTTCAGGCCCTGATCTATTTGGAAAGAGTCCCATGTGCTGTTGAGAAAAAGGTGTATTCTGTTGTTGTTGGATAGAACACTGTAGGTATCTGTGAAGTCCATTGCTCCATGGTGTGATTTAGCTCTGATGCTTCTTTGGTGATATTCTGTCTTGCTCACCTGTCTGTCTGTGAGAGTGGGGTATGGAAGTCCCCAAATGTGGCTGTGACCTTTCACAGTCCCGTAGTTTCTGTTCTATGAACTCGGTGCACCTCCATGGAGTGCATATATGTGCATAATTATGAGCTGTTCCTTTTGTCAGTATGTAGTGTCCATCTTCATCTCTTCTGATATGTTTTGGCTTGACACCGACCGTGCCTGAGAATAGCCCAGCTACTCATGCTTGCTTCTGGGCTCCAGTGGCATGGAGTGTAAGTTTCCATCATGTTACCTTCAGTTTGTGTGTTTTTCTGCAGTCAAAATATGTTTTTTTTTTTTGCAATAACACATGGTTGGATTTTGTTTTTTGATCCACTTTGTCAGTTTGTCTTTTGATTGAGACTTTTTTTTGAGACAAGATCTTGCTCTGTAGCCCAGTCTGGCCCTGGGTTTGGCAATCCTCCTGCCTCAGCCTCTTGAGTGTTGGGATTACAGGCATATGCCACCATGCTCAGTTTTATGTGGTGCTGGGGAATCAAACCCAGGGCCTTGCGCTTGCTAGGCAAGTGCTTTAACCATTGTGTCATTCCTCTGGCCCTTTGATTGGCAAATTAAGACCATTAGCATTTAGAGCAATTATTGTAGGATTTTTTTATTCTTCTGCTGTGGGCTGGTTTTGGTTGTTACTCTCTCCCTTTTGATGTTTCCTTTCCTCTGAGCTCTGTGGTGCTGCTCTGCTCTCTGTCTCTAAGAATCCTTGAAGTATCTTCTGCAATTCTGGACTTGTAATAGCAAATTTCTTTAGGGTTTCTTTGTGGTGAAAAATTTTTACTTCTTCAATTTTCAGGGATAATTTTACTGGCTACAACACCTGGGTTGACACTTGCTTCCTTTCATAGCTTGAAAGATTTTGTCCCAGTCTGTCCTGGCCTTTAAGGTTTGCACTGAGAAACCTTCAGTCGTTTAGATGCGCCTCCCTTGGTCGGACAATGTCTGTTTTTGCCTAATGCTGTTCATATTCTCTCTTGGTGTTGAATTTCTGAGGTTTTTTATTATGATGTTTCATTATTACTTATTCATTGCTAATACACATTACCCAACACCCACAACTTCAGGAAGGAAAGATTAGCTCTAGTTTCAGAAGGCCTCAGTCTATTCATGGGCAACTGGCAGAGGCGGAAGCACATGGCAGAGTCCCAGGAGTTGGAAATGGTGTTCCCAGCACAGCAGACTGGAATTGGGCAAGGCAGGGCAGAGCTAGCACAAATCCTTCCAGATCATGTGGCACAGGTCGGCCCCTTCTGGAGGAAGTTCCAGTGTTCCACCACTTCTGGCTCAAGCCCCAACGATCTATCCTCCCAGGTCGCACACAGCGCTTTCAATCAGGCCCCACTTCTTAATAACACCTGGTTCCAGGGGTATTCCCTGGCATCAAATATATGAGGCTTTTGGCTTTTGGAGGGCATTCCAGATCTAAACCATAACAGACACGTCATGGCAAGATTCCCTGCTGGCCACGGTTATCTGGTGTTCTATAAGCTTCTTGTTCTTGAATATTAATTGCTTTTCTTAGACTTGGGACATTTTCTGTCATGATTTCAGTGAATAAATGCTTGGTATGTTTTGTGCTGTCTCCTGCCTGTCTCCCGCACCATCATTCTGAGGTTGGCCTCTGAGTGGGTCAGCAGCTGTCGTCTCCAGCCACCCTGTTCACTTCTTGTTTCAGTGTCATGAAAGATTATGGCATTTAATGCATCAAAGTTGTCTTCAAGATGTGAAATTCTGTCCTCACAATATTCCATCTGCCTTTCTATACTTTCGTTTTGAGACCGGGTCTCACCCTACATGCCAGGCTGGTCTTGAACTCACTAAGGAGCCCAGACTGGCCTTGAACACGCAGTAGTCCTCCTGCCTCCACCTCCCAAGGGCTGAGATCATAGGCATACACCACTCTACCCAGTTTATGTGGTGCTGGGGATTCGACCTCAGGGCCTTGTGCTTACTAGGCAAGGGCTTTAACCACTGAGCTAGTTGCATCTAGATTTCTTTTCAGATTTTCCATTTTTCTGCTAAAGTGTTTCTTTGTATCTCACATTGCCTTATTTACCTCAGCCAGCTTTTTATTTATGTTTTCCATAAGTGCAGTAAACTTTTTATTCATTACAACCATTATTTGTTTAGTAGATTCCTCTATAAGCTCAGCAGCCATTACATCCATTTGTTTCAGTTCGACTTGTCTGAGCTGACCCCTCGCTGGTCCGCTTGGCTGTGGTCTCCCTTTCCTCTAAGAGCCGCCATTCAGGGCCCATGGCGTTAGCTTCTGGGGAGGCAGGCACTTCCGTGGGTGTCTCACTGCCCTGCGTTCCGTGAATTTCCTGCCGAGGGACTTCACTGTAGTGGCCCGGCCAAGAGGTTCCTCTGAACGAGTGTGAGGGTGCCGGGGGAGAGGAGGCCCCTGAGTTGGGTGCTGGGCAGAGGCAGTGAGAGGCCCTAGCAGCCCGAAGGCTTCCGAGGTGTCTGTTCCCTACCGTGCCCTTGGCCGCTCTGCCGCTCTCCTGAGTGCCCGGCTTCCTTCCCTGCCGGTGGGCTCTCTGCCCTCCTTGGCCCCCTCTCACCACAGCCTGAGCCGTTCAGGAGGTCACTGGTCTTTCTCTCCTCTCCGCAATTGTCTCTTGGGCTGATTGCTTCCTAAGTACTGGTTAAGAGTATCCTCAAATTCCCTGGTATGTGGCCTATGGCTTCTTTGACCCTAAACAGTTCAGACTCAGGCTTTTTTTAAAACAGGGTCTCAGTCTGTAGTTCCGACTGTACCTGAACTTACTGCTTAGCCCAACCTGGCCTCAAACACACGGCCATCCTCCTGCCTCAGCCTCCCGGTGCTGGGATTACAGGCATGTGGTGTCACGCCTGGCTTGCACAGGGCTGGGGAATGACGCTAAGGGCCTCGCTCTTGCTAGCCACGCATTCCTGCAGCCCAGGCTCAGGCTCTTTTCAGAACGGCTCCTGGCTACATCATTTCCTAGCACGGCTGCGGAGATCTGCTTCTCCCGCGCTGGTCTGCTGAGCAGCAGGGAGGCCGTTGCCAGGCGGAGCTGCAGCCCGTCCTTCCCGCAGGCTCGGTCTGGAGGGCTCCTGGATGTTGTTAACCCCATGGCCCCCCGGCCAGAGTCCCCTTGCCTGGCAGCTGCTCACGCACGGCCTTTCCCAGCAGCCCTGCTCAGGCTCCTGGGCGGATGTGCTCGGGGGCCTCCGACGCATCTTCGGGGTTTCCAACTTCAGTCCCTGGAGCTCCCCACTCTCCGGCCGTGTCCCTCCTCGGCTGCCATCTTGTCCTGGCGTCTAATGGCACACTTTGAAACTGAGGCTGTCCCTCAGTAATTTACCGTTGTGTTTGTTGAATGAGCCCGGATCTGTGTTTCCTTAGAGTACAGGCACTGCTGGAGGAATTTCGTCAACTACCCGCCCGGGGGCGAGAACGAGTGGCCGCGATTCCCGCCCTTGTGGACGGCGCTGCACGCGCTGGAGCTGCACTGTGTCATCCTGGTAAGTTCCTCCCAGGCTCGGCGGTTCTGGCCGGCGGACGTGTCCCTCTCCCCGCTTCTCTCCTGACGAGGCTGGGCCCGCACACTCCTTACTGGCTTCTTGTTATTGGTAATGAGATTTACTTTTTTTTTTTTTTCTTTTTTTGAGACAGGGTCTCGCTCTGTAGCCCAGGCTGGTCCCTGATGTAGCCCAGGCAGGCCTTGGACTCAGGACAATCCTCTTGCCTCAGCCTCCCTAGTGATTACAGGCATGCACCCCAATGCCCAGTTTTATGTGGTGCTGGGGAATGGAACTCAGGGTCTTGTGCTTGCAAGGCAAGTGCTTTAACCACTGTGCCATTCCTCCAGGCCGGAGATTTACTTATTTAACCACTTGACTCATCTTACGCAAATGTAAGACATGGTTTGGTGTCACACACCTACAGCCCAAGCACTCAGGAGGCTGAGGCAGGAGGATTGAGAGTTAGAGGCCAGCCCAGCTCAGACCACATAGCAAGTTTAAATTAGCCTGGACTACATCATAACTGGACTCTGTCTCAAAACAAAACAAAACAAAAAATTTAAAAAAGAAAGAAAGAAAGAAAGAAAAAGAGAAAATGTGAGAACAAGATAATCTCTTAGTGAGTATCTTAACATCACTTTCTCGCTGCTTGGGTGCCACACTTGACCCACACCACTTAGGGGAGGGAAGGGTTATTCTGGGCCATGGTTTCAGAGGGCCTCAGGCCATGCGTTGGGAGTGCTGGAAGGGCCTGGTGGAGGCCTGTCCACAGAGAGGCTGCTCACACAGGAAGTGGAGCGGACAGTGGAGTACGAGGTGGGGGGTACCCCTTCCGGGTCAAGCCCCAGTGACCTTCCCCTTCTTGGTCGTGCCCCTCTGACCAGGCCCCCCTTTTAATAGCACAGGAAATCAACAGATGAGACCTCATTGGGGCGGGGGTGGTGGTGGTAGGGGAACAGCTTAGTGGTTACAGTGTTTTCCTAGCCGTGCAAGGTGCTGGGTTCAGTTCCCCAGCACCATATAAACCAGGTGTGGAGGCATATGCCTATCGTCTCAGCACTCGGGAGGCTGAGGCAGGAGGATTGCTGTGAGTTTGAGGCCAGCCTGGGATACACAGTGAGTTTAGTACAAAGCTGGAGTACAGAGTGAGACCCTTTCTCAAAAAAAAAAAGAAAAAAGAAATTAACTCATGGTTGCATTGCCTTCCAAATATTGATATGTAACATTCCAGATTCAAACCATCACAATGGGAATAAGAGGAAGAAAAGAGTGGGTAGTTGTCCTAAGATCTGTGTGGACTGTATTCTATTATTATTGTTGATATTGTAACACAACATAACACTGGCTCCACAGTATGTCTTTTCTGTTTTGTTTTTTGAGACAGGGTCTCTCTCTGTAGTCCGGGCTGGTCCTGAACTCACTATGGAGCCCAGATCAGCCTAGAACTCGCAACTATAATCCTCCTGCCTCAGCCTCCCTACTGCTGGGATTACCGGTGTGCGCCCTCACCCAGCTAGCATGTGGTGCTGGGGAATCTAACCTGGGGCCTCATGCTTCCTAGGCGAGTGCTCTAAACACTGAGCTACACCCCTAGCCCTCCACAGTTTCAAAGAGTCTCTCACCAACCACACTGAGGCCTAACCCAGAAGGGGAAGGGGCAGAGCGCTGGGACAGGACCTGCAGGGACACGTGCCGGCGCCGCCCGTCCTCCCTCGCTTGGCTTCCTGTCTGCCTTACCAGGAGCACACCATCATTTATCTTTCATTTTATATATCTTGGTTACTTTTCCATTTCTGGGACACAACTTAGGGGAGGAAAGACTTATTTTAGCTCACAGTTTCAGGTGGTTATCTGGGTGTGTACCACCCCATGGAACAAATGTACATGTTCCTTTCAGGTTCTTAGAACCGGTTTAACAGTTTCCCAATTGACATCTTAACAATGTTCATGGTGATGATAGTGTTAATGAAAACATTCATCCTAAGGATAAAATACAATTTTTTTGAATCCCAGAGTCTTCCACCCTGTTTAAGGATTTCAAGAAGATGTCGAAATCAGCTGACATATTTCAGACTCGCTTTTCAAGACTGCCATTACCGAACAATCCCACCCCACGTCCTTTTAGCTACAGGGCTGGTGCCGGCCTGTGTGGCTTGGAGATGAACACGTGAACGTGTGCTGTTTGCGGGGCAAGCAGTGGCGTGCCCCCAGGGAGCGAGCGCGGGGAAGGAGTGGGGATGGCGGTGGCCTGCCTGCCACCTCGGAGGCTATGAGTTTGTGCCTCAGCAAGGAGGAGGAGGAGGAGGAGGAGAAAGGCGGCTGGAAATCTCCAGTCAGGAGTACACACTGTGGGATTTCCTGTTGTGTCTCACGTTACCCTAAACCTTTGTATGTTAATACAATAATAAATATTTGTTGCTACAACTTGTGGGTTGGGAATTTGTGTGCCCAACTCAGTGTCCTGGGAGGGGACTGACAGAGGTCTGCCAGGGGTGCGTCGTCTGAAGGCCTGGCTGAGGCCCCAGCTGGGGGTGAGGCAGGTCTTTGCTTCTTGCTGCGTACGCCTCTCTGACGTGCAGCTGGCTTCCTCCAGAGCAAGGGGTCTGAGAGACACTGAGGTGGAAAACTACTGCTTCAGCACCTCGGTCTCGCAATCCTACCCTTTCTTCTGTGGTATTTCACTGGTCACACACACAGCGGAGGCTCGAGGTGGGGGGCACACGAGTCTCAGAATGTGAGAATCCCTGGAGGCCATTTTGGATTTTCCCTCTTGGCCTTTCTCTATCTTTTCTGGACAATTCTGAGGTACAGTAAGACATAGCTAGAGGGAAACAAAGGACAAAGTATCATATTTCTATGTCTCTGCGAGTGAAAAAAAAACATGATTTGTTTTTTGTTTTATGTATTTTGGTTACTTTTTCCTTTCTGAGACACAACTTAAGGGAGGGAAGACTTCTTTTAGCTCACGGTTTCAGGTGATCACCATCACTCAAGGATGGCCAGCGATGGCGGAAACATATGCAGGAAGGGGCTGGCAAAGGACAGCTGCTCACGGCATGGCAGACAGGAAGCCAAGTGAAGAAAGAAGGGCGGAGCTAGCATGTGTGCTTCCAGGTTCTGTCTCTGGGTCCTGCCCCTTCCCCTTCTGGGTCATGCCTCAATGTTGTGCTCCTTCTGGTTAAGCCCCAGGAATCCTCCCCTTCCAGGTACATGTCCAGTACTGGGCCGCACACCTATAATCTGCCACATACCCCATCATCTACAACATCCAAACACATGAGGCTTTTGGGGGAGCATTCCAGATCCAAACCATCACACTGTAACTGTAACTATTAACTACAAACACACACACACACACACACACACACACACACACAGGTATTTGCTAACCAGGGTCTCTCTTGCCCAGGTTGCCTGGAAGTCTGGTCCTCTGCTGTGGCCTCCCAAGTAGCTGAGGTTATGGGTGTGTACCACCACACTGGGCTCCTTCCTTCCTTCTGCTGATAATTGTATCCAGGACCTCCCAACTGTTTGCCAATACAGAGTATCATCAGTGTCTTAAATTTTTGACAATCTAATGGGTAAAAAATGGTACTCTAATGTCAAATTCTTCTACCTTTTTTTTTTTTTTTCAGTTTTTCAGACAGGATTTCACTCTGTAGCCCAGGCTGGTCCTGAACTCCACTGTGAAGCCCAGGCTGGCCTTGGACTCATGGCAGTCCTCCTGCCTCAGCCTCCTATGTGCTGGGATTATAGGTGCGAGGTACCATGCCCTGCTTACGTGGTGCTGGGGAATCAAACCCAGGTACTTAGTACTTGACTTAGCCCCTGTAGGCAACGCTTTACCCGCTGAGCCACTCCTCCAGCCCCTTAATTACTTTCTCATTGCTGTGACAGAATACCTGGCACCTACCACTTTGGGGAGGAGAGATTTATTTCAGCTCATGGTTTCAGAGGTCACAGTTCATTGGTGGGTGGTTGACAATGGTGGAAGCCCATGGCAGAGGTGGAGGCGGAGGCAGTTCCTCATGGCATCACAAACAGGAAGCCAAATACAGTCCCGGAAGGTAGAGAGGAAGGGCTGTATACCCTTCCAGGTCCTGTCCCGGTGGTCCGCACCTTCTGGGTCCAGCCTCAGTGTTCTGCCCCTTCCAGGTTTAAGCCCCCACCACACACCTATCATCTATAATCCACCACACATTTATAATCTATAATCTGCCACACACCTGTCCTCCATCACACACTCAGACTCCACCCCTCCAGACCAGGTCCTGATCTCCTAACAGCACACGGTGCCATAGATAATCCATACCATCCACATGCATGAGGCTCTTGTGGGACATTCCAGATCCAAGCCACAATAGTATGAATTCACTTTTATGAAGTTTTATTTTATTGTTATTTATTTATTTTTGAGACAGGTTCTAGCTCTATAGCCCAGGTTGGTCCTGGACTCCCTATGGAGCCCAGACTGGTTTATCTTCTTTTTTGTACTGGCAATTAAACCCAGGACCTTCACATTAAGGTACACCCCGGAATTATTTTTTATTTTTTGATTTTTGAGACAGGGTCTTGCTAAGTCACTGAGTTGCCCAGTCTGGGCTCAAACTTGTAACTCTCCTGCCTCAGCCTCCCAGAGTGCTGAGATAAGAGAGGCCTGCACCATAGGGCCCAGGCTATATAAACGTTTAGAACGATCAAAAGACATTCATAGTGTCAGAAAGAGCAGCCGTTTCCGGGGCATCTTTCCAGGCTTGTGTGGGGCACTGGGATGGTTGAGCATCTCTGGCTGGGTGGTCACACCAGTGCATGTACACATATTTTCACAATCTTAGACTTCTTCGTGCAGGATGTTGACTAACCTGAGTAGTTAATTGTATGGTTTTCTTCTACCTCTTTTAGAAATAATATTATGATAAGTCACTAGAACTCACGGCTCTGCATCTTCTCTCCTTCCTCCGGTGCTGGAGGCTGATCCCAGGGCCTCACACAGGAGGTGGTGTGGCCAGCACTTTACCTCTGAGCTGCCCCTGGCTCTTGTCGCGTACTTTTTTTTTGAGACAGGGCCTTGCTAAGTTGCCCAGGCCGGCTTCAAACTTACCATCCTTCTTCCTCAGCCCCCTGAGTAGCTGGGGTTGCAGACATGTACCATGCTGTACTGAATTCTGCTTTTTCCCCTGATCCATAGTTATTATTTTTATTAGTGTATTATAGGCACAGTATAATATTCTGTGTACACTGGTGTACATGATAGTTATACTCAGCTTGGGGAACTGGTACACACAACGTCACATCTTCTCCATGTTCACTTCCCTCTTCCCTTCTCCCCCCCTTTCTGTCTGTCCTTCCCATTCCCACAAAGACCACTTCTCTGTTTCCTCTATCTCGGCATCTCTCTTTCTATCTATCTCTTTTTGGGACAAGGTCTTGCTCAGAAGTCCAGACTAGCGTTGAACTCACACCATTCCTACTGCCTCAGCCTCTCGAGTGATGGGATCCCAGGCCTGCGCCACCAAGTCTGGCTCGTGCCTTGCTGGGATATTGAACCTAGGGCCTTGCGCTTGCTGGGCCAGGGCTGTCACCGCTGATCTATGCCCCAGCCCTCTTCGTGTCTCTTTTATTTCGCTCTTTCAGTTATTTATGTTTTGGGTTTCTCACATGAGAGAAACCGTGATATTTAACCCTTGACACCTCATTTATTTCACCAGCGTCGTGGTCTCCCGGGCACCAGTTTCCCTCAAACGATTCCCACAGGTCCTTCTTCATGGCCAAGTAGAACTCCATTCTGAACACATGTCACATTTGTTTCATCTGTTCACCTGCTGGTAGATGTCTAGGCTGCTTCCAGTTCTTGGATATCATGAGTTGTGTCACTGTGAACACGTTTCTCTTTCTTTACAACATTCATCAGGGGCTGGAGGAATGGCTTACTGGTTAAAGCACTTGCCAAGCAAGCACTAAGTACCCAAGTTCGATTCCCCAGCACCACGTAAGCTGGCTGTGGTGGTGCACGCCTGTAATCCTGGCACTCAGGAGGCTGAGGCAGGAGGATTGCCATGAATTCAAGGCCAGCCTGGGTTACATAATGAGTTCAGGACCAGCCTGGACTACAGGCAGAGACCCTGTCTCAAAAAACCAAACCAAATCAACCAACCAACCAAACAAGCAAAATGTTTATCTGCTACCATAGAGACAACTGTTTCAGCTGTTATGCCCAGATCACGGAGACCCCAAACAGCGCTAGGAGACCGAGGCACACATGTAAACACAAAGAGCCTTTATCTGAGCTTAACAAGCTCGGACTCTCAGACTTCACCAACACAGTGGATCCATGCAGGGAGCCCTGAACAAGAGCTAGGCAGGGTTTATTGGGGTTTGAACAAGGGGCGGTGGTCTCCAGCTTAGTGGTTACATGACTGGGTGGCATTCAGCCAGAGCAGACTTGCGGTTTCCTGCAACAGCCTCACCTCCCCTGGGAAATCGAAACTCACTCCGGAGAAACCGAAACTTAGGCTGACTAGCTTTTAAGGAGAGTTTGAGGCCTGTCATGGAGTCTGTTTAGCTTGGGTTCTTCTAAGCTGTGAAGTTTCAGCTCATATTTCAAGACTTATGAAGTCTTATGTTTAGGATTCGAGTTCAAGGTTGATGGGGCCATGAGCTTCAAAGTTCAGGGAATCTGGGCTTGAGGTACTCAAACTCAAGGAAGTCTTGAGTGACTTTGCTTCTGGGCATGGGTGCTCAGGCTCACAGAGCTTCATGGTTTGAACTTGAGCCAGGTTTCAGGCAGCCCGGGGTGGAGCAACCAAGAGTACAGCTAACGGATCACTAAGTTTTCTTTTTTTCCATGGCACTTTCTTTAACAGCTGAAGTGTCCCTCCCGTGAACTCTTCCAAAACTAAGCAACAGTGCGCTCCGTGTTTCCCCACACTGGGGACCGAACCCTGGGCCTTCACGCTGAGCTACCTCTCCAGCCCCTTTCTATGTTTTCATTTTGAGACAGAATCTCACTAAGCCACTGAGTTGCCTAGGCTGAGTTCCCACCAGGGATGCAGGCTGACGTGTAAGATGAGGGGACGTGAGTCACAGGGAGGACACCGCCTTCTCCCCAGAGCACTTCAAACACTCTCAGGTTGTGACTAAACAGGACAGGCTGCTTCCCTCCTACCTTTGGACTTTCTCCCCTCTCAGTTTCGTTTTAATTTACAGGAAACAGAAACCTTATCAGGTTCAGATAGTAGCTGGGGATGGTGCCAAGGCCGATAATACCAGTACTCGGGGAGGCAGAGGCAGGAGGACTGCGAGTTCAAGCACAGCCTAGCCAATTTAGCAACTTAGTGAGACCCCCATCCCAACATTAAAAGCAAAAGGAGGGCTGGAGCTATAACTCAGAAAACCCTGTGATGCTGCCTGAAAGATGGGCAGGAATCATATCGCAGGCTTCCTGGTCACGGAGACACTGACCCTCACGAGGACGTCACTGTTCCTCTCCACTGTCTACACAGTCCAGTCACTCACTGCTGCCCACGCTCAGGAGTGAGTCACCCTCTGCCTATGAAAGTAGCAGTAGGCATACTTGAGGAAGTAAAGTTCTTGGAGGTCACTGGCAGGAGCCGGGACCTTGGAGTCTGCTGCAGAGGTAGGAGCCCAGACACACGGCAACATGACTTCGGAGACCGGTGAGTCCGTGGACTGGGCAATGTCCATGTTCCTATTTTCTGCCACAGGCTCAGAGCAGCCAAACTACTGGTGCACACCACTGGCTGGCTTGGATCTTTGTCCTGAACAGTGCGAAAATTGTCTCTGTATGTGGTCTGCTTCTGCTTAAGCCCCTAGGCATTTTCCAACATTCTTGTTATTGATTTCTTTTTTCTTTTCTTTTCTTTTTTTTTTTTTTTGAGACACTGTCTTGTTCTGCAGTCCAGGCTGGTCCTGAACTTACTATGGTGCCTAGAGTGTCCTTGAACACACTGCAATCCTCCTGCCTCAGCCTCCCGAGTAGTAGATTACAGGCATGTGCCACCATGCCTGGCTTAGGTGGTGCTGGGGAATCAAACCCAGGCCCTTGAGCTTGCTAGGCAAGCTCTATAACCTCTGAGTTATTCTCCCAGCTCCTTGTTATTAATTTATACATTAATATTACTTTTAAGCAGGATTTATTACTATGATGATAATTATCTCACCAATAGATTTTGGTCAAAATCACTGTAACAAAAAAAAAATTAAGTAAAAATATAACTGTTGAAATAATGATTCAAAATAGAAATGATAGCAAATGGCCGATGGGCTAATTGACAGTGACTAATTCATCAGTTAATACCCAGCAGCTGGGCTTGGGGACACAGGCCTGTAATCTCAGCACTCTGAGGGAAGGCTGAAGCAGGAAGATCACAAATTTGAACTCAGCCTAGGCAACTCAGCGGCTTAGCAAGATTTTGTCTCAAAACGAAAATGTAAAAAGGGGCTGAAGAGGTAGCCCGGTGGGAAGGCTCGGGGTTTGGTCCCCAATGTGGGGAGACACTGAGCGCACTGTTACTTAGTTTTAGGAGAGTTCACGGCAGGGACACTCCAGCTGTTAAGAAAAGTGATTTTAAAGTAGGTGTGGTGGTGCACGCCTGTAATCCCAGTACTCAGGAAGCAGAGGCAGGAGGATTGCTGTGAGTTGGAGGCCAGCCTGAGCTTCATAGTGAGTTTAAGACCAGCCTGGACTACAGAGTGAGATCCTATCTCAAAATAAATAAATAAACAAGTAAACAAGTAAATAAAGAAAGTAAGGAAGGAAGGAAAGAAACGAAAAGAAAAATTATTTCATGAAGGTAGATTAGAGTTTTGTCCTAAGGAAGGATAGAATCTGGATTGCCAAAGAGGAAAAGGAGCTAGCTGCGTTAAGAAATGCCTGTGATCACAGTCTCAGGAGGCTGAGGCAGGAGGATGTCAAGTTTGAAGCCAACTTGGACTATTTGAACTCTTTAGAGACAAGGTCTCACTCTATTGTACAGGCTGGTATTGAGCTTATTATGTAGCCCAGGCTGGTCTCAAACTCATGGCAATACTCCTGCCTCAGCCTCCTGACTGCTAGGTTACAAAGTGCACCACTATTCCTAGCTAACCTGCATGTGGTGCTGGAGAATTGAACCCAGGACCTTAGGCATACTAAGCAAGTGCTTTAACCTCTGAGCTACACTCCCAGCCAGCTTGGGAAATTTAATGAGAATGAGACCCTGTCTCAAAAAATAAAACAAAGTTAAGTTAAAAACCACAGTTGTACCTTATGGGTAAAGCCCCTTGATATAAAGGGAAAAAAGAGAAAGAGAGAGAGAGAGAGATGGAGAGGATTCTTGGTTTATTGACTCCTTTTGACAAAATTAGTTTGAGGGCTAGTGATGTGGTCCAGTAGTAACTAAACATAAATGAATATATGTGCCGGAGGAATAGCTCAGAGGGTAACATGCTTGCCCAGCAAGCTCACAGCCCTGAGGTGAGCTTGGGACCAGTCTGCACTACAGAGTGAGGCCTCAAAAAAAAAGAGAATTACTTGTAATCTTAACACTCAGGGAAGCTGAGCTGGAACATTGCAAATTCACAAGTTTAAGCCCAGCCTGGACAATTTATTGATGTGGCAAGACTCTATCTCAAAAAAGGGGGGGAGGGGAGGATAGGGATGTAGCTTAATGCAAAGATCTTGGGTTTGACCCCCAGGACTCCCCCCACCCCAATTTCCAGGTTTGGAACTCTATTTGTTTTTGGCAGTGCTAGAGAGAGCACACAGAGCTGAGTCCCTATCCTGGGCTAGCTGGTCTGGGACTGGGCATCTGAGAAAATACAAGAAAATCTTGTACTGCTCAGCTTTGAAGGTTAGAGACCATGTGGTTTCTCTACTCTAAGAAAACCAAACCATAAAGAGAGAGAGAGAGAGAGAGAGAGAGACAGAGAGAGAGAGAGAAGAAAGGAAGAAGACAGACTTTGTGGAGAGGGAGAGGGGATGGGTTGGGGGAAGGGGATGGAGGAGTGAGGAGGTGGGAAGGGGAAAGGAAAGCAAAAATGATCAGGATGTGACATGCAAATACACCAGTTTCTCAAGCTGATTGTTTTTGTTATGTATTGCAAATACGTGCTAATAAAGGAATAAAAATTTTAAAAATTAAGAAAGGAAGAACCAAAAAAAAAAAATACTGCATTTCTCTAGAAATGAAAGGAGCCATGAGATTTGGAAGAATGGCATGGTGGGTAGAGCACTGGCCTAGCAAGTGCAAGGCCGCTAGGCCTTGGCTTCGTTTCCGCAGCACTGCATAAGCCATGTGTGGTGACTCACACCTGTGACCCCAGCATTCAGGAAGCTGAGGCAGGAGGATTGCTGCGAGTTTGAGGTCAGCCTGGGCTCCATAGTGAGTTCAGAACCAGCTTGAACTACTGTGCAAGACCCTGTTAGAAAGAAAGAAAGAAAGAAAGAAAGAAAGAAAGAAAGAAAGAAAGAAAAAAAAAGAAAGAAAGAAATGAGCCATGGGAGAGCCTTCTGAGTGCTCTGTCTGATGGGAACTGCGGCTCCAAAGCTGGGAGTCGCTTCTAGGGTCTCCACTTGGCTGGGTATTTGACCTGACTGTCTGTTGTCAACAGGGCTCCCCGCTGAGGACTTCACGCTCAGGTAAGGAGGTGTGACTCCGGAGCTGGTTCATTCAATCGGGAATGAGCTGGGGTGAATGGGACACATAGGGGTCTAGAGATTTTGAAGATGGTTCCTTTTTTCTGTGTTCCATTGTTGTTGTTTTCCCAAATTATTTCTCTGATGACAAGTTTGTGTCTTTGCTCCCATGTCCTTCGGTTTCTGTTGTCTGGCTGTTCCTCCTCTCTCAGTAAGTTTTGTTTTTGTAGCCCTTAGTGAAATGTCTGGGGGGAGTGGGGGTGGGTGTCACTTCAGTTTCATCTTCCCATCACTGAGACAAAAATATCCAAAACCAACTTTTTTTTTTGGTGGACACAAGTCTCCTTCTGTAGTCCAGGCTGGTCCTGAACTCACTATGGAACCCAGGCTGACCTCAAACTCATGGCAGTCGTCCTAACTTAGCCTCTCAAGTGCTGGGATGACAGGGACGTGCCATGCCATCCTGGCCAGCTTATGTGGTGTGGGTATTGAACTCAGGACCTTATGCTTGCTGAGCAAGTGCTGTACCTGCTGTACTGTTCCTTCAGCCGACAACACCCACAACTTAAAGGGGCTGGATGGAGCATGTAGCTTGGTGGTTAAAGCACCTGCCTAGCAGTAGTGGCAGACCTTGGCGTCGTCCCCGTGGTGCTGGTTTCTGGGCGTGCAGAATGGAAGGGTTGTGGGGTCGTGGAGGCTCCCACCCGGATTTCAGAAGATGGCTTTGGAGGCCAGCAGTGTGTCCCTGAGAGGGAAGTGCCTGAGGTTGTGAAGGTGAAGCCTGATATGCAGCGGGGACCCCACAAATTTGGAGGTGCCAGGGAGTTGGATCATCTGTAGAGGAAGGCTACAGGCTAGGGGTGGAGTCAGCCACGAGAGAAGCCATGAGGGCCCAGCCAGAGGCAGCGCCGCAGGAGTCGGGCAGCCCAGAGCCTTCCGAGCTCGCACCTCCCGCAGCTCACACAGGACCCTGGACACGGAGCTGCAGATTTAGTGAAGCTGCAGGATCGGTGCTGGCCCTGCAGATTTCAAGTTTGTGTTGCTCTGATTGTTTTCTGGTCTCCTACTTCTCACTTGGCACAGTATGTGGGAAATGTTTAACTTTTCTTCGATTTTCACAGGGGCTCCTAACTTAGAGTTTGCCTTGGGCCTCCGGGGAGACTTAGGACTTGGACTTTTTAGCAGTGTTGTAACTTCTAAGACATTAGCAACTCATAGAGAAGGACCAAATGCACAAGGCAGTGACTGAGCATGAGTCTTTTAGGAGCCAGGGGCAGGGTGTTAGGGTTTGAATATACAACGTCCCCCCAAATGCCTCAGGGGAACCAGATGCAGCCTCACAGCAGAGGAGAATATAACGTGCACAGGGCCTTCCAGAGCTATGAAGCAGAATGTGGCTACTTGGAGAGTTTACAGGGCTGGAGGAATAGCTCAGTGGTTAGAGCACTTGCCTAGCAAGCACAAGACCTTGAGTTCGATTCCCCAGTACCACGTAAACTAGGTGTGGTGGCCTGTAATCCCAGCACTCAGGAGGCTGAGGCAGGAGGAATGCTCTGAGTTCGAGGCCAGCCTGGCCTCCATAGTGAGTTCAGGACCAGCTTGGGCTACAGGGCCAGACCCTGTCTCAAAAAAAAAAAAAAAAAAAAAAAAAAATCACCTGTGGACGTCACTGTGTGATGACTAGAGCCTATTTGTCAGTTAAAATTTGGGGTTTAAATATTGAAAACAGGCCTGTGGCAACCTCCCATTTGCATGAATACCAGTTGCATGAGTACCTGTCTTAGTTACTTTCTCGTCACTGTGACTCAATACTTGACATCCAGAGCTTGCTTGGGAGGAAAGATTTATTGTAGCTTACAGTTTCAGAAGGTCACAGCCCATTCACAGGTGGGCAGCTGGAAAATGAATGGAAGCACATGGCAGGGCTGGAGCCGGAGCCAGGGCAGGACCAGAGCCAGAGCTGCAGCGGCAGAGATCCTTACTACATGGTGGTACAGAGACAGACTGGGAGGAAGGGCGGAACCAGCACGTGCCCCTCCAGGTCAAGCCCCAAGTACCCTCCCTCTTCCAGCTAGGCCCCACCTCCCAACCCTACACAGTATTCATAGGAACATGAGTCATTTGGGGGACACACCAGATCCAAACCACGGCAGCACCTCAGAAGCAAACTTTGCTCACTCTATGAAAAATGACTGCTCAGGTGACAAATGGGAACATTGTTGGATCCGACACTGTTGTCATGAATATGGATATTACGATAGTTTCTTCAGAATGTTTAACAGGAACACAAAGTGAGATCTCCCTTTGGAATGCCAAGAAAACAATAATCCCTGTGCTGCTTTAGAAATCACACAAGGTCTGTGCAGGGGCCAAGCAAAATAAGAATAAAATAAATGTCAGCAGCCTGGATTCCAGCGGGAACCCCTCCATACAACCTAGCACCCCGGGGAAGAGCACTGCTGTGGCTGCTGCAAGCAATCTGTACATCAGCTGGTGTTGGCATTCCTCACGGAAAAGCCCACTCCTTGCTTAGATGAGATAGTTGAGTCTAGCATTGGTACCTACCAGAGAGGGGGGCCACTCTGGCACCCTTCCAGCATTTGGCAGTGTGCCACTGGATGTCTTGTTGTTTTCTCATCACTGTGACTCAATACCCGATACCTACAAATTTAGAGGAGGAAAGGTTTATTTTAGCTCACAGTTTTAGAAGGTCACAGTCCATTCACAGGTGGACAGCTGGGAAATGGCAGAATCGCAGGGCAGGACTTGAGCTGGGGCCAGAGCTGCTGCTGGAGACAGGGAAAAAGCCAAGTCCGGGAGGAAGGTGGAACCAGCACACGCCCCGCTGGGTCAAGCCCCAAGCACCTGCCCCTTCCAGCCAGGCCCCACCTCCCAATAGTACATAGCATCCATAGGAACATGAGACTTTTGGGGGACAGATCCAAACCACGATGCCGGACCACACCTTTTTATAGCTACATGGAGAAGCTCTGTGGATCTATCACTGTGGTGATCCCCATGCCTGCCATTTAGGTTGGATCTTTTTTTTTTTTTTTTTTGAGACAGGGTCTCGCTCTGTAGCCCAGGTGGGTCCTGAACTCATTATGGAGCCCAGGACTCAGGACAATCTCCTGTCTCAGCCTCCTGAGTGCTGGGATTACAGGCATGCACCATCATGTCTAGTTTATGTAGTGCTGGGGAATTGAACTTGGGTATTTAGCGCTTGCTAGGCAAGTTCTTTAACCGCTGAGCCATTTCTCTAGCCCTCTTGCCATTTAGGTAAGGGTACTAATTTAAATGACTTCTTGCACCATCTTGCCTAATAGACTAGATTGGACGGTATCAATATCAGTTTTTTTCTTCACTTTTTTATGCCTTCTATTATGATGACTTCAGACACAGTGAAAGTCTTCAGTCATACCATGGGATTTCATGGTCAACCCTCATTCCTGTCTCATTTGTGGGGTACACCCCTCCTTCCTTTTTAAAATTAAGCACAGCTCCTTCTTACTGTGGCTTGTAGAAAGCCCCCTCACTTTGGACTTCACTCCCACAGCTGCACGCCCTGCCCTGGCCTGGTCTCTCAGACCTTCTGTATACGGCTCCGTGGAAGCCTCCCTCCCCCACAACTCTTGCATCTGACGTGCCAGTAAGCAGCCTCATGTGGATGATGCCAGCGTCTGCTGTCAGCAGAAGCAGTAGCCTGGCCCCCTGGGCTGTGGCTGCAGCAGACTCTGAGGGCCAGGATGGCTGAGCACAGAGAAATGAGTCCTGGGGGCCAATTTCCTGGGGATCTCTCCTCAAACAAAAGGTTTTACATCCTGAGCCTTTAGGGGGTGGGGTCTCGCCCATTGCTAAGATCCACAAATTCAGGGGAGCAAAGGTTTATTTTAGCTCACATCATTTTTCTTCTTATCCCTGCACAAGACACGTGGCTTCCCTTACAGGGCACCAAACTTTATAGCAGCCCCGCCTCCGTTGGCCGCCAGTTTACAATAATTCCTTCTGAGGCAAATTATAACTTTTCCCAATTTTTAGGCCTTGTCTTTTGTCTCCAATTCTCAGTATACATCTGGCTGAGAGTGTCCAGAAGCTGGGGGTGGGGGCACACACTTGTCACTCCAGCACTTGGGAGGCAGAGGCAGGAGGACTGCTGTGAGTATGAGGCTGAACTGGGCTACATCCCAGACTCTAGAGCAACAGCCAGCATGTTAGGATGCCTAGAAATTCCTTCCACCAGATTAAGTAGTATACCGCCTCTGGTCTCATCCCTTGCATAGTCTAAGGCTGTGGGCAACACAAAGATAAATTTTCCGTCAGAGCTGAACATATATGTTCCAGTCTGTGCAACTTAGCGACTCAGGAATTCCTGACTCTGTGTCAAAATCAAACCTAAAAGTGATCTGGGGGCGGAGCTCAGTGTCACAGCCCTGGGTTCTATCCCCACCACCAGAAAACAAACCAACAAACACACACGCTTTAAGCTAAGGATTGCACGGCAACTTGGGGATGATTTTATTGCAGGAGAAAAATTGAACCCCAGGAATTTGAAGTTTACTTTGAGCCCCGAGAGATGCGGAGAGAGACGTGTCTGCTCTCGGAAGTCAGGTGGGGCGCCGGGCGCCGGACCTGGAGGGAGACTCGCCGCAACACCATCCGCCACGCCGAAATCAACTTTATAAAAAAGTTAACCTCGGAAGGACGCGTGGGCGCGTCCACGCGCTGCTCCATCACCTGGTTCCTGTCCTGGAGTCCCTGCTGGCAGTGCGCCCGCGTTATCCGGGAATTCCTGGGGCACCACCGGAGCGTGACTCTGTTTATTTACGTAGCCCGGCTGTACGGGCACACGGACCAGCGGAACCGGCGAGGGCTCCGGGACCTGGTGAACGCCGGCGTCCCCGTGCGCGTCATGAATGACTCAGGTAGAGAGGTGGGCGGCTCTGCTGCGGGCGGGGGCCTCCTGGCTGGCTTGCTGCTTAGCTCAGTGTCCGGATGGACGCCAGGGCTGCACGCCCTGCACAAGTACTTGGCCACCTAGATACGCACAAGTCCACTTCAGGCACCTTTGGCTTTGTACTCAGAAGGATGCAGGGCCTTCGCTCAGAGATACATCCCCTGCCTTATTTACTTATTATGTATTGAGACAGGGTCTAGATTTGTAGGCCCGGCAGGTTCTCAACTCACTATGTAGCCCAGGCTGGCCTCGAATTCATAGCGATCCTCCTGCCTCAACCTCCCAAGGGCTGGGATTACAGGTATCTGCTACCGCTGCAGGTTTATGTGGTGCTGGGGAATCAAAGCGACAGCCTCGTGCTTTCTAGGCAAGGCCTTTGACCTCTGTGCAACACTCCAAGCCCTGCTCGTTTTATTTCTTAAGATAAGGAGGTCTCATTACGTTGTTAAGTTGCTATGTTTCCAGGCTGGACTCATGATCCTGGAGCCTCTTGGAATGCTGGGTTACAGGAGTGGCCCACCATACTCAGAAACCACTTAAATGAGTTTTCTTTCTTTCCTTTTTTTTGGAGACAGTGTCTTGCACTGGTCTATTGTGTAGGCTGGTCTTGTGTAGACCAGGCTGGCCTAGAACTCATGCAATCCTCTTGCTTCAGCCACCTGAGTGCTGGGATAACAGGTGTGCACCACCATACTCTCAGCTGTTACCTGGTGCTTGGAATCAAGCCAGGGCCTTGCGCTTGCTAGGCAAGTGCTCTAATCTCTGAGCTATGCCCCTCGTTCCTGTGTTTTGCTCTTTATGGACAGTGTAGACCATCCCTAACAGCAAACAGGCCAGAATACATACATGATACATGGCTAGGTAGGTGGGTAGATAGACAGAGTGAACAGTGTCAAAATGGCCACACAACCAAAGCTGATATACAGGTTCAATGGAATCCCAATCAAAATACCAGCAACATTTTTCTTCTTTTTCTTTTTTTAATTTATATACTGCATTCCTTTCTCCTTCCCAAATCCCCATCCCACCCTCCACCAAATCTGCTTTCAAAAAATCTATCTTCTTCCTTTCTTCCATCTCTCTTTTACTTTTTTATGGTTTGGATTAGAGAAACCATACGATATTTAACCTTCTCAACGCAGTGAACAGAGAACAGATAGAATGGGAAAAAATTTTTCCAGCTGCTCCTCAGACAGAGGACTATTATCAGCAACATACAAAGAATTAAAAATTTAGCCCCCCCCCAAAATGAAAGACCCTATTAAAAATGGGCAACTGAAATGAATAAACAGTTCTCAGAAGAAGTCTGAATGGCCTATAAATACATGAAAAAAAGTTCAGCATCTTTAGCCATCAGAGAAACGCAAACAAAAACACGCTGAGTTTCTGCGTAATTACAGTAAGAATGGCTGGTGGGAGGGTTCCAAGGAACAGCAAACGCTGGCATTGTTGCGGGTGAAAGGAGACCTCCTACACAGCGGTGGGACTGCAACCTGGTACAGCCACTGTGGACAGCAGTATGCAGATTCCTCAAACAGCTGAAAATAGATATCCCATTTGACCCAGCTATACCTCTTCTGAGTGTCTTGCCAAAAAAGTTAGTCATCATACAAGAGTAATCCATGCGTGCTCATGTTTATAGCTGCACAACTTATAATAGCTGAATCTTGAAATCATCAACAGATGAATGGATAAAGAAGACAGTTGGGCACAGAAGATTAAATACATTAAGTATCGCATGGTTTCTCTGATGTGGGAAACGCAGAACACAGGCATTCTTAGAAGCAAATGGGTGTGACCATGGGAGTTAGGGGGGACAGGGAGGGTATGGGAGTGCCAAGAATGGGGAGGGGAAGGGATCGTAATATTGATGTGATATACATGTGTCCAAAATACTCAACTTCATTGTAAACATTATGTATCATGTATATGTATTAATAAACATGGTGGGAAGAAGAAGATGTGGTACGTTTATACAATGGGGAACTACTCTGCCATAAAGAAAGATAAATTTGAATTATCTGTAGGAAAATAGATGCACCTTAATACTGTTAATGCTTAGCAGAATGAATCAAACACAGGTTAAATATCATACGGTTTCTCTAATATGAGAAAATCAAGCCATCAAAAGGTGAAAGAGAGATACAAGAATGCCAGAAGATGGACTCTGTGGAGAAGGAAAAGGAGTTGAAGGAATGGGGATGGGAAAGGAAAATCAAAATGGTCAAGATGTGATGTGTGAAAAAAAAAGATGGATAGACAGATGCTGGGGGTTGAGCTCAGGGTCTCACCTCCGTTGAAGCTCCCATTAAGTAATTTGCCATTTTATTTGCTAAGAAATCCAGAATTTGTGTTTCCTTAGAGTACTGTTACTGCTGGAGGAATTTTGTCAACCACCCACCAGGGAGTGAGGCCCGCTGGCCACGGTACCCACCTGCGTGGACGATGCTGTACGGGCTGGAGCTGCTCTGCATCATTCTTGTAAGTCATTCAACAGTGTAGGGGTTCCAGCGCAAGCTGAAGCGTCCTTCTACCAGCTTCCTCCCTGAGACTGCTGTTACCTCTGCTTCTCACCATCTTCTTGAGAGTCATGTTGAGATTTCTTACTTAACTAGTTGACATATCTTAAGAAAACAGAAGGGACCATCTGTCGGTGGGAAACTAGTGGGAGAAGAAGATGGATAAAATGGTCCAAAATATATCTGGACTCTTTAAGAATTCCATCCAATTATGGTTGTTGTCATTACAACACACTGGATCTCCCATATTTTTTTGTTTAAGTTAAGCGAAAAATATTTGTTGAGAGAGATACGGCCCCTAGACAGACTGAGTTGCCACACAAGAGTGGATGAGCTCCACAGGATTTCAGATTACCTGCTTTACCTGTTGGTGCATAACAGCCTACTGAGAAATGGAGGTGAGGCCGTTCGGTGGTCTTCCAGTTGACATTGGCCTTGGTCGCGTGCTTGGTGCTGGGACCCAACACCCGACATGGTCAACTTAGAGGAGGGCTCATGGCAGCTTGCACTGCTGAGGCCTTGGTCTGCTCAGGGCTGGGCAGCCATGGAAGAAGGCCTGGCGTGCAGGAAGGCAGCTCATGCCGCAGTGGAGAGGACCAAGGGGAGCCAGCAAGGGGGTGAGATTGTAACACCCGCCGCACACTGCCAGGATCTACCCCGAACCCCACCTCACAAGAGCACAAAGAAATCTACGGATCAATTCACTTGCTCTAACTAACCCTGTGATCTAATCACCTTGCAAACACGTAAGGCTTTTGGGGGACATCCCAGATCCAAACCATAACAACAGCCTTTAATATTTATGGCAATAATAGTATTAATGAAAGATTTTTATCCTAAGGATAATATGTAATCTTTTTTTATTCCAGAATCTTCCACCCTGTTCAAGAATTTCAAGAAGTTGCCAAAATCAGATGACAGTTTTTGAGCTTTCCCCTCAGAATTGCCATTATCAAGCAATTCCACACCACATTCTTTTAGCTACATGGTTGATGCAACCATCTGTCATTTGGAGAGGAGTAGAGTGTCTTCTCAGGTACATACTCTTTCAGAACCAGCGTGGGGTGGGGGCTTAGCTCAGTGGTTTGAGTACATACCTACTACCATGGGCAAGACCCTGGGCTGGGCTCCCCCACACCACATACGCAGTATACTCTTGTAGACCTGGGACTCAGGAGACCGAGACAGGAGGATTAATGTGAGTTCAAGGCCAGCCTGAGCTAAAAACTGTCCAAGACCACCTGAACTATAGAGTGAGACCCTGTTTAAAAAAAACAAAAGGACAGCTGGAAGCATGGCTCAGTGGCTAAGGCACTTAGCTAGCAGGCAAAACGCCCTGGTTTTGATCCCCTCAGCACCACACAGCTGGGTGTGGTGGCACACACATCTGTAATCCCAGTATGTGGGAGGCTGAGGCAGAAGGATTGCCACTTGTTTGAGGCCAGCCTGGACTACATAGTGAGTTCAAGACCAGCCTGGACTACAGAATGAGATCTTGCCAAAAAAAAAAAAAAAAAAAAAAAAAAACCTGGGGCTGGAAGTGTAGCTCAGTGGTAGACAAACTGCCTGGCATATACAAGACTCTGGCTTTTGGGTGTGGTGGTGCATGCCTATAATCGTAGTATTTGGGAGGCTGAGGCAGGAGGACTGCCTTGACTTCAAGGCCAGCCTGCTATGTACTGAGCTCAGGACCAGCAAAAAAGAAAAAGAAGAAGAAGAAGAAGAAGAAGAAGAAGAAGCAGCAGCAGCAGCAGCAGCAGCAGAGCTTTGAGCTCAGCAATGCAGAAAAAGGAGGCGGCAGAGGAGGAGCTAGAAAATTTCCCAAATAGCATTATTATTTATTGTGTGATTTACTGCCATGTTACTTTTGTATCTTAAAATAATAATAAATATATATCACCACAGGGCTTGGAGGTGTTCTCAGTGATTAAAGCTCTGGCCTTACATGCACAAGGCCCTGGGTTTGGTTCTCCAGCATCACATAAAAATTAGCCAGGCATGGTGGCACATACCTGTAACACCAGCCCTCCAGATACTGAGGCAGGATGATGGCCTCTTAAGACAATACACAGAAAAAGGAGCTGGTATGTAGCTCAGAGAAAAAGCCCTGTGTCCAATCTATAGCACACACACATATGGACACGCACGCGCACATACACACAAGAAAGAAAGAAAGAAAGAAAGAAAGAAAGAAAGAAAGAAAGAGAAGAAAAGAAAAAAGAAAAGACAGCCAGGCAGGAGCGCTGCTCAACAACTCCTCCCAGGCTCATCCAAAACGTTGAGATACAGCTAAGATCTATCTGCTTGTCTTAGCTCGGAGTGGGAGGTGAGCTCCAGGAGTTGAAAGGAGGTCACGGATTATTGGAAACCCCACTGATGTATCAAAGGTTTTTCATCAAAGCCAAGACCACTCCAGCGCAGGAAGCCACTGCAGGCCACGGGGAAGCGGCTGTGAGCAGTCAGCACTACAGACAGAGGGAGCCTGGGCCGGGAGGGTGGGAATTGCTGGCAGCTGCAGCTCCAGCCTCCGGGACAAGACCTTGGGTAGTGCAAACTGCAAGTGCGCTGGGGCTGCCCGTTGGAAAGGAAGTGTAGGACGCGGCCCTCGGCAGCCACACTAATGGTGGCCAGGCAGGCGCTGTTCAGAAAAGAGCCCTGTTCTAAAATGATTTTGGTAAATGAAGCCACAGATGGACCACACCAGGGGATTTGGGAGACACTCCAACCCGTGCCTAGGAAGGAGCCAGCACAGACAGTTGCAGAGAGGGAAGAAAGGCCACCAGCCTCCTGAACTCCTGGCCAGTTCAAGGCACAATAGACGCAGGCTGAAGAGGGCAGACAGCCCCGGGGGAGGGTGTGAACAAGACGCCTTGGAGGGCTGGGACGATTAGGTCCCCCTGTTGCCTGCTGCCTACCGCAGCACAGAACAGGGTGGGCTTTAGGCTTGCCCCCCAGGCCCCCCTCCTCACACCCATTCAGAGAAAACTCTCTGCTGGGTCATCACGGGGAGGTCCCTTTGAAATAGAATCATGGGAGACAAGGCGACAGGGCCTACGCTGAAAGGCCTGACTCTCTGGAGGCTCGTATCCTGGGCCTTGAAGTAGTAGAAATTATAGGAAAGCAGTGAAAAAAATCAAGTGAGCCAGATAGTCAATGAATTCAAACAAGACATACTTAAACAAATGCATGTAGTGACAGTGAACTTAAAGAGGAATTTATTAAATAAGTAATTGTCCTAATGAAGGCAAAGTTTATGGAGTTAACAGAAGACACAAAAGCTGGCTGAGGTAAAGAAGACAATGCAAGATATGGAGAAATATTTCAATAGAGAAGTGGGAAATTACATGGCTGGGGGAGTAGCATAGTAAAGGAATTGAAATAATACCCTGCGGACTTTCAGGGAATAGTGGTGTTATGGAACGAAATTAAGAAACAACCAAATGCCAACTGGAGCAAGGTAAGGGTTTTTTTTTTTTTTTTAATGGCCGGGCTGTCCCTGGACTCAGGTGAGTCTTCAGAGAGCAGTGAGTGTGTTTAACAAAGAATTTATAAAGGCACCAGTGGAGCGATTTTACATCACTACATAGTAGCCAATCATCATTACATAGTAATCAATCATAACTTGACATCGGTTATTATCCTTGGCTGCCTATTACATCATTATACATTAACCTATCATAACCAGGCATCCAGCTGTTACTCTTGGTGGGCTGCTACGTGCCTGGGACCAGGAGTCATGGGGGAGGTTATGTCCTAGGGGCCTTATCATACGACTTCAGGCACATCTTGTTATAGGCAAGCTGTCCTATCATGAAAGCAAACAAGCAGATATGGGGCAAATAAAGCCATCAGCAGTTCCTGGAATTTACTGAATACAGTTCACCATAAGATTAACAGAAGGCAGTTTGGAGCTATGGAATTTACAGAAGTTACTCTAGAGTATTGAGTTTTACTAGTAAAACAACAAAAATAGAGTTTTTATGTTATCATCAGCATCACAGTGGAATAAAACTAGAAATCAACAGCAAAAGAAACTACAGAAACTGTATAAATACATGGCAATTAAATAATACACAATTGACCAACTGATGGATCATAGAAAAAACCAGGAAAGAATTTAAAAAAAAACTTCTTAAGAGTCAAATGACAGCTGGAGGAATGGCTCAGTGGTTAAAGCACTTGCTTAGCAAGTGCTATGTCAAGTGTTAAGTACCCGAGTTGATTCCCCAGTACCACACAAGCTGGGCGTGGTGGTGCATGCCTGTAATCCCAGCACTTGGGAGGCTGAGGCAGGAGGATTGCTGTGAGTCCAAGGCCAGCCTGGGCTCCATTAGTGAGTTCAGGCTCAGGCTGGGCTATAGGGTGAGACCCTGTCTCAAAAAAAAAAAAAAAAAAAGAGTCAAATGACAATGGAAGCACAGCATGTCAGAATTGGTAAAACACAATGAAGCAGTACTTAGAGGGAAATGTATAGCTATGAGTGCACATATGAAGAAATCAAAAGCAATCTCAACTAAACAGTCTAATGATGCAGCTCAAAGTCCTAGAGAAACAAGAACAAGCCAAATCCAAGAGCATCAGGAGGAAGGAAATTATAAGAATCAGAGCAGAGATTAATGAAATTGAAGGTAAAAAATTATAAAAGATCAATGAATCAGAGTTGATTCTTTGAAAAGAATAAGTTTGATAAAGTTTTAGTTGAACTCATCAAAAGGAGGAAAGAAAAAAATTCACATCAATGTAAATAGAAATGAAAAAGAGAAATCACAAAGACAGTGTTGAAATCCAGAGAATCTGTTTTGAAAATTTATATTCCAATAAATTCAATAACCCAGAAGAAATGGAGAGATTCCTAGGCACATATGGTATACTAATTGAAATTAGGTGATATAAAAACCCTGAATAGACCAGTAACCAGGGAAGGAACTGAAGCAACGATACAGGGTCTACCAACCAAAGAAAGCCCAGGATGTGACATGCTCGCTGCAGAATTGTATGAGAACTACAAGGAAGAGTTAGCAAAGGTGCTTCTCAAACTTCTCCATGAAATTGAAAGAGAGGGAACACTGCCCAACTACCTCCAGGAAGCAAGATCACTTGATCCTGAAACCAGATAAAGACCCAACTAAGAAAGAAGACTACAGGCCAATCTCCTTAATGAATATGAAATCCTTGGCAAGATACTTGCAGACAGAATGCAACAAGTTATTAAAAAGATCATACACTATGACCAAGTTGGCTTCAACCCAGGGATGCAAAGCTGGTTCAACATAAGTGAATCAAATTAACATAATATATCATATTAACAAAAGTAAGGTCAGAAATCACTGGGTTATTGCAATAGAAACAGAAAAAGGCTTTGACAAAATACAACATCCTTCCTTGTCAAAACTCTGATGAAGACAGGCATAGAAGGACAGTGCCTTAAGATGATGAAAGCGATTCATGACAATCTTACTGCCAACATCATCCTAAATAGGAAAAAACTGAAAGCATTTCCCCTCAAATCAGGAGCAAGATGAAAAAGTCCGCTCTCACCAGTTCTATTCAACATAGTGCTCAAAATAAACATCACATTATTGAACACGCAATGGTCACAGAAGAAGACAGAAAATAAATCAAGAACTTCCTCAAGGGGTTGGAGGAGTGATAGCATTGCATTGATGTGGACATTTGTCCTTTTGAGGAACCAATCTTTGATTCATAAATGTTTTGGGTTTTTTTCTTAGTTTCAATTTCATTGGTCTCTGCTTTGATTCTTATAATTTCCTTCTTTCTACTTCCTTTGGGCTTGTCTTGTTCTTGTTTCTCTAGGACTTTGAGCTGCATCATTAGATTGTTAATTTGAGATTGCTGGATTTTTTTAATATGTGCATGCATTCATAGCTAAAAATTTCCCTCTTAGTACCGCTTTTACTGTGTCCCACAGATTCTGGTATGATGTGCTTCCATTGTCATTTAACTTTAGGTAGTTCTTTTTTTTTTTTTTAAACAGGGTCGCTCTGTAGCCCAGGCTGGTCCTAAATTCACTATGTGGCCCAGGCCGGCCTTGGACTCACTGCAATCCTTCTGCCTCAGCCTCTTGAATGCTGGGATAACAGGTGTGCATCACGACACCTGGCTCATGTGGCACTGGGGAATCCAATATAGGACCTTATGTTTACAAGGCAAGCACACTGTGATCCACTGCTTGTTCAATATTGTATTATTTAATCTCCATGTATTTGAATACTTTCTGTAGTTGCTTTTGCTATTGATTTCCAGTTTTATTCCAGTATGATCTGAAAGTATGCAGGGAATAATTTCAAGTCTTTTGTATTTATTTAAGCATGTCTTATGTTGAAAGACATGATCCATTTTGGTAAAAGTCCCACGTGCTACTGAGAAAAAGGTGTATTCTGTTGATGTGGGATAGAATAGTCTGTAGATATCTGTTAAGTGTAAGTCCATTTGCTCCACAATGTAATGTAGCTCTGACATTTGTTAATTTTTGTCCAGTTGATCTGTTTGTGAGAATAGGATATTGAAGTCCTTTAGTGTAATCGTATTAGGGCCTATTTGGCCCTTCATGTACAGTAGTTTCTGTTGTATGTAACTGAGTGCACCTACATTGGGTGCATATATGTTTATAATCGTGAGCTCTTTTTGCTGGATTGTTCCTTTCACTAGAATACAGTGTTCATCTTTTCTGATCTGTTTTGAAGTTGGCTGTGTCTGAGAAGAATGTAGCTACTACTGCCTGTTTCTCTGCTCCAGTAGCATGCAGTAGTAGTTTCTATTATGATTTGATCTGGAGTTGCCCCAAAGCCTCATGTCTTTGGATGTTATGAATTATCTGTAGAACCACGTGCTGTTAGGAGATGGGAGACCGGTCTGGAGGGGTGGATTATAGGTGTGTAGTGGAAGACAGGCCTGTGGTAGATTATAGATTACAGGCGTGCGATGAGGGCTTAAACCTGAAAAGGGTGAAACACTGAGGCTGGACCCAGAAGGGGTGGATCCCTGGGTTGGGACCTGGGCAGATACATGCTGCTTCCTTCTTTCCTTCCTTCTGTGACTAGACTTGGCTTCCTCTTTGCAACGCCTTGAGGAGCTGCCTCCACCTCTGCCTTTGCCATGTGCCTCCACGGCTGCTGGCCACCAATGAATGGACTATAGAAACTTTGAGCTAAAATGAAACTTTTCCTCCCCTAATTTGTGCATGTCAGGCATTCTGCCACAGCAATAAAAAGACAACCAAGACAATTTCCATCTTTTCCCCTTCAGTCTGTGTGCATCTATGTGGGTGCAGTGTGTCTCTTACAGACAACGAATGATTGAGTTTTGTGTTTTGATTCACTCTGCCACTTTTGATTGGCAAATTAAGGCCATTAGCTTTAAGAGTGCTATACTGCCAAAAAGGATATACAGACTCCACACAACTCCTATCAAAATACCAACATCTTGTGTAGTCATGGTTGAGTGGTTAAGGCGATGGACTGGAAAATAACATATTTTTTTCACAGAACTTGAAAAAATAATCTTAAAATTCAAATGGAACCAAAAGAGACCCAGAATAACCAAAGCAATCTGAGTAACCAGACTAAGGCAGGTGGTATTATAATCCCAGACATCAACAAAGCAACAGTGATACAGATTATATGGTACTGGCACAAACACTGACAGGTCGAACAGAACCAAGGATACAGGGACAACCTCAAGTATCCTCTTTGAAAAAGGGGCCAAAAACACACTGCGAAAAGGACAGTCTCAGGACTTCTGGTCAAGATGGCGGCTGAATAACAGTGCTGCACAATGCCTCCTCATCGACCCACTTAAAAAGTCAAGAATTTAGTTAGAAAATGAGTGTTCAGTGTAGCTAGGAAAGAGAGGAGCACCTCAACAACTGAAGGGTGACCATGGGAAGGACAGAAATTCTAAAGGATCATTGAAAGCAGAGAAAAAATAAATCCCAGCAACCCAGGAAGCGGCCACAGGCTGGCTGCAAACAGCTGGAGCCATAGGCAGCTCAGATGGAGGAAAGCTTGCTTGGGCCCAGGAACATGTGACGGAGCTGGGAGAGGACAGAGCACCCACCCCAACACTGGACAGGAGACTGCGGGTGGGTCAGAAATCTTGAAATCACATCGGAAGAGGAGGAAAAAAGCAGCCAACTCAGCGTGGCCCTGAGCTGCCGGCATCCACAGACCAGATGGAGGAAAGTCCGGAGCCAGAACCTCAGCCTGAGGTCAACGCAGATCCATAGAAGTGGGAATTGTTGGCAGCTGGCAGCCCCAGCCTCAGAAACACCAACCTGTGGGTGTGTGTACTACAAACGCAACGTGTGCTCCCCCTAGAAAAGGCCCTGGGATCCCAGAACAGAAACAGGGCTCAGCAGCCTCCACAGGCAGTGACATAAGCAGGAGCCGCTTCAAAAAGAATGAAAAAAGCCCAAGACTGAATCCTTTAGAGTAAAAAAAAAAAAGCTCAGAACAGAATGTCAGGGCTTGTGGGTTCACCCTGAAACAGTGCCTAAGAAGAAACTGGCACAAGCGACAGAGAGGAAAAAAGAGGGGGAAAAGGCTGCTGATCCCCTGAACGGCTCAGGGGCACCTCTGCTCTGAGGGTGGAGAGCCCTGCCCTGGGGTGGAGAGCCCCGCCCTGGGGGAGGGAAGCCAGGACAGACGGAAGAGCTTTGCTGAATGGACTGGGGGGAACAAGTTATCTCAAAAGGGGGATTATCATGCCGTTCCTCCAGCACATGCCAGAGGCTTCCAGTTCACCGCTGTCCTGCACGCCAGAGGCACCTAGGACCAGGAAGTCCATCTCCCGTCCATCCCATGAGCCAGAAGCTTCCAGAGGCTTCCAGGGAATTACATCATCCTGTCAATCCTGAGCCCCAGAGGCTTCCAGAGGCATCTAGGACTGGGAATTCCATCACTCTCTCTGTCCCTTGGTCCAGAGGATTCCAGAGGCATCTAGGACTGGGCCTTCACCAAACTCTTCTTTCCTGCACACCAGAGACAGCTAGAGGTAGCAGAACCATGGGGAAACGTGGTAACAAATCTCCTACAAAAAGCCCTGACACCCCAGAAGATGATACCAGGGATACTGAAATTGAAGAATCCAAAGATGAATATGGCAAAAATGATGGTAACTCCTTGGCCCAGAAATACATTGAATTAAAGCAGGAATTAAAGCAGACAGTTCAAGAGCTACACCAACACATAGCTAAGCTAAAAGCAAGCCTTGAAAAGCAAAAAGAGGAGACCATAGAAGAAATAAACCAGAAGATAATGAAGGCAATACAAGAAATTAGAGAAGAACACAACAGAGATATAAAAAAATTGAATGCAGATATTCAGGAAGTGAATGACACACAGGAAATAATAAGCAACTGCATTGAACATCTTCAGAATAGAATGTCAGACGTAGAAGATAAAGTGAGTGAGCTGCAACATACAGGCCATAAAGAACACAAAGTAAGTAAGAAAGAAAGCGAATCATTACAACGGCTGATAGATGATTCAAAGAGAAACAACCTCAGAACTATGGGAGTCCAGGAGAAGACTGAGGACAAAACAAAAGACTTAAAGGACACGTTTAATTAATTTAATTAATTAATTAATTATTTTTTTTTGAGACAAGGTCTTGCTCTGTGGTCCAGGCTGGTCCTGAATTCACTTCAGAGCCCAGGCTGGCCTTGGACTCAAGGCAATCCTCCTGTCTCAGCCTCCCGAGTGCTGGGATTACAGGCATGTGCCACCACGCCCAGCTTATGTGGTGCTGGGGAATCGAACTCAGGTACTTAGTGCTTGGCTTAGCCCTTGCTCAAGCGCTTTAACCACTGAGCCATTCCTCCAGCCCCATGTTTAATGAAATTATGGAAGAAAATCTCCCAAATCTAAGAAAAGAAATGAACGTAGAATTATTGCAGGCACATAGAACACCAAACAACTTTGATCAGAAGAGATCCTCATCATGACACATCATAATTAAAATACTAGAAACCCAACACAAAGAGAAAATACTAAAAGTGGTAAGAGAAAAACAGAAGGTGACCAACAAAGATAAGCCCATCAGGATAACTGCAGCTTCTCAATCCAGACTCTAAAAGCCAGGAGATCATGGAGCAATGTCATCCCAACACTAAAAGAACATAAATGCCAATCAAGACTCCTATATCCAGCAAAATTATCTTTTAATTTTAAGGGAGAGATTAAAACTTTCCATGATACAGAAAGCTTAAAGGAATTTGCAGCCACTAAGCCAGTATTTCAGAGAATTCTTAAAGGAAACTTAGAAAGTGAAAGGGAGGCCAGTGATACCAATGACCCCTGAGAAAAAGCAACAACAGCTAGAGGAGAAAGAGCTGAGAAAAAAGTAAGGCTATGTACGAAATTAAGGATGAATTGTTAGGTAAAAGGAAAAACCAAATAGGGCAAAATGTTATTAGTGAAATATGAGTAATCAATGTATGAGTCAAAAAAATCTGAAATAACTGAGCATAGCTACTTTTAACTGTAGCATACTTATGTGATACAGATTTAAGTCCATTTAATGTAGCAAACTGATAGAGACTTAAGCTTGTTGAATGAAGCAATTCACTCTTTTGATGTTGAATGTGAGTTTATCCTTTTTGAGAGGCGGAAACGTAAGCAGCATCAAAACAGCTTGGAGGAAAGGTAACATCTAAAGAGAAAATGTAATAAAAAATAGACTGGTAATTAAATCATATGATCGATATACTTTTAAAACAGTACCAGTTCTTCTATAAAATCTGTGAAATCTCCCCACATTATTATTAGTAAGAGTATTGCAGTGTGCAAAATAGAATAATTACTAATTATTAATGCAATATGGGAAATTGACATAAAATCTCTTAAGAATACAAATACACGAATATATGGAGGGAATAGACATAAAATTATAAATCAAATCTAGCAGAATGTTAGTAATCAGTGAAATATGAGTAAATAAGTTATGAAAGTTAAAAAATTCTGAAATAACTAAATTTGCCTTCGTATCTGTTACTTTAAGTACATTTATGTGGTATAGATTTAAGTTCATTTAATGTAGCAATGTGATATAGTTTTGTTTTATTGTAGCAATTCACTTGTTAGGTCACTGATGAAAATTTATCCTAAGAAAAGTGATTGATGTAAAGATAACCCTGTGAATACACAAATGTGTATCTTCCAGTATTCAGCTAAGGCATTTGAAATTTAACTTTTTTTTTTCTTCTTTCCCAAATTTACTAGTCTTTTGAACTCCATGCTTGTAGTTATTTTCTAATGTGAACTGGTGGGTAAGGCCAGGCTTAAGAATAGCAACAAAGAAATAGCAAACTATAGAAAAAAATCTTTTGGTAAATATCCCAATAAAGGGATTGGTTGGATTTGGAGAAGAGGCATCAAGATTTAACTACTATGACCCATTTGAGAAATAGGAAGCTGAATTAGAGTGGTGACTTAAGTGAAATGATTTAGGTGCAGAAGATTAACATGTTAAGTACTGTATAGTTTCTCTGACTTGGAAAACCCAGAACACAGCCATTCTATAGAACCACATGAAGTGATAGCCGGAGTTGGGGGAAGTAATGGAGAGGGTTGGGAGGGTCAAAAGTGGGAAGGGATTGTAAAGTTGATATGATATATATGTGCACAAAATACCCAAATTTATTGTAAACACTATATATTTTATATGTATGTTAATAAAAATAGTGGGGGAAAAAAGGACAGTCTCTTCAACAAATGTTGCTGGGAGAACTGATTATCCACAGGCAGAAGTATGAATCTAGACACACACCTATTTCCATGTACTAAGATCTAATCAAAGTGGATCAAAGACCTAGATATTAAAACTTAAACACTTAAGTTCCTGGAGGATAAAATAAGTAACACTCTTGAAGATATAGGTGTGGGCAAAGACCTTCTCAATGGGACACCTGATTTAAAATAAATAACCCCCAGAATCAAGGAATGGGATTATATCAGACTACAAACCTTCTGCCCGACAAAGAACCCAATTAACAGAGTGAAGAGAAAACTGACAGCACAGGAAAATGTTCACCACCAGCACCGCAGACGGGGGAGTAGTAACTAGAATATACAAAAAATCGAAGAAAAGTAGACTACTCAAAATCAAAGACTTGATTAAAACAACAGCAAGTGAAATGGACAGTCCTCAGAAGTACAAACGGTCAGCAAATACATGGAAAAATGTTCAACATCCTTAGTCGTTAGAGAAACGCAAATCAGAACAACACGGAGGGGCTGGAGGAATGGCTCAGCGGTTAAGCGCTTGCCGAGCAAGGGCTCTGAGCTAAGTACCCAAGTTGATTCCCCAGCACCACAAAAGCTGGGCTTGGTGGTGCACGCCTGTAATCCCAGCACTTGAGGTTGAGTCAGGAGGATTGCCATGAATCCAAGGCCAGCCTGGGCTCCGTGGTGAGTTCAGGACCAGCCTGGGCTGCAGAGCGAGACCCTATCTCAAATACAAAACCTTGGATATTCACCTTGTAGTTTGCTTTTAATGATTTTTTTTGAGACAGGGTCTTGCTCTGTGGTCTAGGCTGGTCCTGAATTCACTTCAGAGCCCAGGCTGGCCTTGGACTCACAGCAATCCTCCTGTTTCAGCCTCCCGAGTGCTGGGATTACAGGCGTGTGCCACCACGCCCAGCTTATGTGGTGCTGGGGAATAGAACTCGGATACTTAGTGCTTGGCTTAGTTCTTGCTCAAACGCTTTAACCGCTGAGCCACTCCTCCAGCCCTGTATTTTGCTTTTATTATTATTTATTATTATTTTTGAAACAGGGTCTCATTCTGCAACCCTAGCTGGTCCTGAACTCACTAAGAAGTCGAGACTGACCTTGGACTCACAGCAATCCTCCCGCCTCAGCCTCCCAGTGCTGGGATATAGGCATGCGCCACTACACCTGGCTTATGTGGTGACAGGGAATCGAACCTGGGTACTTAGCACTTAACATAGGGCTTGCTAGGCAAGCACTTTCATCATTAAGCCATTCCTCTAGTTCCTGCTTTTTATTTATTTCTTTATTTATTTTTGAAACAGGGTCTCACACTGTAGTTTAGGCAGGTCATGAACTCACGACAGTCCAGGCTGACCTTAAACTCAGACAATCCTCCTGCTTCAGCCTCCTGAGTGTTAGGATTACAGGTGCATACCACCACGCCCAGCTTTCACCCTATATTTTGATCATCCCCCTTGTATAAAGCTCACACGACTTTAGTAGAAATGTCCCATGCACACAAAAAACAAAAACCCATCAGATTAGAAGGCCCATGGGGAGAATCCATTTCCCTCTTCCCAGTGGTAAGGCGTGGCCCCATGACTCGCCAGTCTCCCAGCCACCAGAGGCGCGTCTGAGGCCACTTCCCCACGACAGGCTTCTTTAGGGACCCATGTTTCCGTCCCTTTTTGGGCTTCTGGCTGCAATCAATGGAACAGCCCAAGTTTTCAGAGGAGCTGCGGCCGGGGCGCCCGTTCAGTGTGGCCCCTCACGGTCCTCACACCCGCTTTACGTCATGTGTGGTGCCAGGAGTCACCTCGGTGCCTTTTTGCTCTGAGCTACGTCCACAGTCATCTTTGGATTTGATTTTGAGACAGTCTAAGTAGCTAAGTTACTCAGGCTGGGCTTAAATTTGGGATGCTCCTGCTTCAGTCCCCCACATTACAGGATTAGAGGCCTACCTCACAGGCCACACATCCGTTTTAATTAGTACACTCCACTACGGCACCTGGAGGCCACGGAGTGCTGTTCATACCCACTTCCCACGCCCTGTGTGCAGCCTTAAAACATGCTCAGACGATGCTCGGACATGGCACAGGCTTGCATTTTTAAATTTTATTTAGTTTTTGGTACTGAGGAGTAAACCCAGAGCCTTTGCGTTGAGCTACCATCCCCAGTCCAATTTTCAGTTTTTTATTTTGAGACAGGACCTTGTTATGCTGCTAATTACCCAGGCTGGGCTTGAACTTGCAACCTTTCTGCCTCAGTCTCCCAGTGTGCCGGGATTACAGGCCTGTGCCACCCGGACAGCTCTGTTTTGCATTTGTTTGTGGGTTTGTTTTTTGAGACAGGCTCTAGCTCTGTAGCCCAGGCTGGTCCTGAACTCACTATGGAGCCCACGCTGGCCTTGGACTCACGGTAGTCCTCCTGCCTCAGCCTCCCAGGTGCTGGCTTTTTGTCTTAATGCCTTGGAGACGTCCCGCCGGCAAGCACCCAGATGCTCTCCTGACGAGGGTGGCTAGGAAGATCCTGGCTGAGTGGACACCATTATGGCAAATGAATCTCCAAAAACAGTTAAAAATCTGCACTACCCTTCCAAGAGCTCACATGAATAAAGTAATAAAGAAGCCGGATGGGAGCCCACTGGAACCTGTCACCGTTTTTTCAAAAACCTGCCCACCTGCGGCTTCCATCTTGCCTTAAAGCCAGGGAGCCATGCGCTGGGGCCGCTCGGGCGCGTGGGCCACCGTCCGGTTCACCGCCCGGTTGTCGCGTGTGGGCGCGAGGCGGGATCCTTCGCTGCTCTCAGGGCAGTTTTTCAAATTCACGTACAACGTTTCTCTACACTCTAAGCCAGTGAGGACGGGAGCAGAGAGGCCGGCGACGCGAGGGGACTTTCTGCCTACGGGGCCTCCGCAGGGGCGCTGCGCTGCCGGACCCCGACGGGGCGATCAAAGTCCCAGCGTGCGGAAGGCATCGCGCAAGTCGTCCACCTCGTAGAGCGGCTGCGGGGTAGAGAACGAGCCGGCTTTAGGGGGCAAGGGGACCAGCACAGGCGCCGCCGCCGCGAAGGCCCGAACCGGGGACAGGGAGAGGCGGGGCGCGCGGGGAGCTGAGAAGGGGGCGTCCTGGCGGAGTCTCGGGCTGGGGCCACACCCGGGGACCCCGCTTGCGGGGCGAATTTAGATTTTCATCATGTGAAGGGGAAAGATTTTAAGAATACAGATAGTGTGCGCAAAAACTACAGTGAATTTAAAAATTATAGATGTAGTAGCGGAGCTGGCGGGCGGCTCTGCGCTGGAGGACTTGGCTAGCGTACGAGGCCTGGGTTCAATTACGGGGCTCCCCGCCCCGCCGCGAGCTGGGCCAGGTCCAGGCCTGCCATGCAGCACTCCGGGAGGCTGAGGCAGGAGACTCACCTCAGCGAAGCAGCAAGATATTGGCTGAAAACCAAAACTAAAACTGGGCAGGGGAGCAGCTGGGCGTGGCAGCCCTGGATGGGTCCCCCTGCTGCCCCACACCTAAAGGGCGCACGCGCTCCTCTCCACGCGTGCACCCGGACCTTGCCGCTTCCTGGGGCAGGCCTGGAAGTCCTCTGTCCTGAGGGGGTTAGGCTGTGCCCGGGCCGGATCTACTCAAAACCTGGACCTTCCGCGGTCCTCGGACTTTGGGGAGGAGCCAAGAGTCACGCGCTGCCAGACCCAGTGAAGGGGACAGGGTGACGCCGTGGCCTCGTGCGAGCTTGCCCGTATGTGGGATGGCGCTCATGGCCGTCCTCCTGCCTCGGCCTCCCGAGTGTTGGGATGACAGGCCTGCGCCCCCACGCCTGCCTTCTGTGGGGCTGTGGAACCGAACTCGGGTACTGAGCCCCAGCTCGGCAAGCGCTCTGGCCGCTGAGCCATTCCTCGGTAACCTTTCAACCCGCACCCGGGTGCACCTCTCCGGGCCACGCCCCTCGAGGGCGTCGGGGCATACGTACCAGCAGGATGCGCCGCAGCTGTCGCGAGAGGCGGACCGAGTTCTCGTGCAGCCCCTCCCAGGCCTTGAACGTCCTCTCGCGGTTTTCAACGAAAGTGTTCCAGCAGTAGAAGTAATCTTCACAGGGGAGAGGGGCGGGAGGCGGTGGGGCCTACGCGGGGAGGGCGAGGCCCGCCCGCGCGTCTCGCTGCCCGCCCGTGAGCGCGGCCGGACCGGGCCTGACCCAGCAGCTCCGCGCCCCGCGATCCTTCCTCCTTCCCGCCGGCGGCCCCGGCCTCCCACACTGCCCCACCCCTCGCCCGCGACCCGCCCGTCTCGGCCTCCGCGCACCTTTGAAGGTCATGATGCGGATGCGCACGCCGGCGCGGTGCAGCCGCCGCAGGCCCTCGGGCTCGGCCTTGCTGTCCTCGCAGAAGTAGAGGCGCGCCGTGAAGATGCGCAGGCTGAGGTTGGGGTTCCCGCGCAGGAAGGCTGCCACGCGCCGCGCGCACTCGTAGCAGGGGCTCCATGACGTGAACCACGTGACGCGGTAGCAGCGGCGGGGGTCCAGCTCCCAGGCGGACAGGTAGCGCAGGAAGAGCAGCTCCACGTGGCAGCCCGACTGCGGACCGGGCAAAGGCCGCTGAGCCCGCTGGCAGAGGCGCTGGCGCCCGGCCCCACCCGGCCCGGCGGCACTCTAGGAGGCTGAGGCGGGAAGGTCCCAAGCGGGAGCCCAGTCCGGCCACTTAGCACTCTGGCGAGATCTTGTCTCAAAGTAAAAAATAAAAATGGGCCAGACATGTCTCTCGGTGTGGCGTCCTGAGCCCCAGATACAGAAATATAAACTTTTTTTTTTTTTTTGAGTCTTGCTTTGCAGACCACGCTGGTCCTGACCTCACTGTGGAGCTCAGGCCGGCCTGGAACGCACGGCAGTCCTCCTGCCTCAGCCTCCTGAGAGAATTAATTTCTATTTGGGGAATTCCTTTTGCCCCTTTCTGGGCAAGAATGTGGCTCGCGGGCGCCTGTGGACGGGCTGTTGTGGAGCGAGCTCTGGTCACCAGGTGGCGCTGCCACCACTCGTTTGCGTTTTCGGGAGGCGCCGGCCGGCAGGTGTGTGTGCTACGTGTGCAGGGCGTGGCCTCCATGACAGCGATCGCAGTAGCGGGCCGTGCAGGCCCAGCGCTGGGAGTGGAGCGGGTACAGGCCCCGGTTTTGATTCCCCAGCACCACGTATACTTGAGTAATGGCACACGCCTGTAATTCCAGCCTCGGGAGACTGAGGCAGAATTGCCGTGAGTTCCAGGCCAGCCTGGGCTGCAGTGCAAGTTCCTGTCTCAATGATTATGGAAACATGCTAGCAATGAGAAACTACCAGAGACATTCCATGCCAGGGACTTGCTCCTGGGGTCCTCCCAGTCCGGACGAGACAGCATGTTACGACAGGAGACAGGTGTGCAGGGTCATGGGACTTGGGCGCCGTCTCTTGGTCGCGTGACGTCTCAGGCAGCGGTGGATTAGTTAGCATTCCCCCAAGGCCTGTCTGAGTTGCCCGGGCCCTTCCCCATGCTGAACGTGTCCACTGGCCTTTGGTCCACGTGAGGTACAAGAAAAGCCGTTTGGACAAGGGAATTGAATCCTGGTGATTGCAGGAATTCTAAAGATACAATTTGTATTTTCTTGCTTAAAATTTTGCCTATCTTGGGCTGGGGGAATGGTACAGTATGGTTCAAAGTGCTTGCTTTGCAAACATAAGGTCCTGGTTTCAATTCCCCAGCACCACATAAAGCCGAGTGTGCTGGCACACTCCTATAATCCCAGGAGTTGGAAGGCTGAGGCAGGAGGATTGCAGTGAGTCCAAGGCCAGCATGGGCTCCATAGTGAGTTTAGGACCAGCCTGGACTACAGAGCAAGATCCTGTTGCAAAAAGAAAAGAAAAGAAAAGAAAAGAAAAAGAAAAAAAATTGCCTATCTCCTGGGAAGTGCTTGCCTAGCATGTACTAGGCCTTGGGATCAGTCCTTGACACTGGAAAAAAAAAAAACAGGAATAAACAAGTGAATAAATACTTTTTTTTTCTGGGCCCAGTGTTGCAAGCCTGAAATATCAGCACTCAGAGAGGCTGACGCAGGAGGGCCGCAAATTCAAGCCCAGCCTAAGCAACTTAGTGACTGGGACCCTGTTCAAAATAAAAAGATAAAAACAAATCAACAATCAAAAAGAAAACAAAGGCAATTGGGGACATAAGTCAGGGGGAAGTTTTTGCGTGGGGTGTCTAGCACCACCACCTGTAATAATAATAATAATAATTATATGATAGACTTTGCTTGGATGAGCTGATAATATCCACCCCAAATGCAGTTGCTCCTGCCTTGATCTCAGGCAGCGCAGAGGCTGGGAAAAGGGAGGCAAGGATGGGGGCCGCTGTTGGCACCATAGGAAGTCAGGACTTAACTTGTTTTGGAGATAGCATCTCACTCTGTAGCCCAGACTGGTCCTGAACTCACTATGGAGCCCAGGCTGGCCTTGAACTCAGGACAATCCTCCTGTCTCAGCTTCCTCCGTGCTGGGATCACAGGCGTGCGCCACCATACCTGACTTTATGTGGTGCTGGGGAATCGAACTCTGTAGTTAGCATTGACGTAGCACCGGCTAGGCCAGCTCTTTGACCGCGGAGCTGGACCTCCAGCCCCAGGGCCTTTCTCTGCTCCGGAGGCCGTGCAGGACCCCTACCTGGTTGCGAAGGTGGCCAAAGTCCAGGGAAAAGGAGGTGGCGCTGTCCCGCCGCTTCACCACGTAGCACAGGTAGGTCTCATGCCGGCCCTTCGCCCAGCGCACGTTTTTGAAGTGGTAGAGGAACTTCCTCTGCTTCATCAGCAGGCTGCGGGCGAGAGGAGGGGCACACGCTGGGGCATGCCTCTGACCTGGCCGCCTGGGGCCCTACCGTCATCGCCGCCTCGCGGGGCTGGGTGGCACCCAGGACCTCGCACACGCTGGCCTGATGCGCACTCCCGCCTGTGCTGGGCTGGGTATTATGTGCAGGTATTTTAGTACTGGGGTCCGGCCCAGGGTCTTCACACCGGGCCACATCCCCGGTCCCATTTTGTATCTGATTTGAAGACAGAATCTCACCAAATTGGTAAGGTGCCCAGGTGGGACTCAGACCTGTGATCCTCCTGCCTCAGCCTCCCAGAGTACTGAGATTACAGACCTGTGCCACTGGTCTCCGCTTGGGCCGCGATTTGAGATCTTCCTGCCTCAGTCTCCCACGTGCACACCAACATGCCTGCCTGCTTTCTTTATTGTGATGCTGGGCATCAAACCCAGGTCTTCCCACTGAGCTATGTCCCCGGCCCTTTTAATTTTTTGCTTTTTTAACTCTAAGGGTCCTGGTAAGTGGCCAGATCCCCATTGTTGGCTTGAACTTTCCATCCTCCTGCCTCAGCCTCCCAGAGTACAGGGATTCCGGACTGTGTGGCCAGGCCCAGATTCATCCTATTATTCTTTCATCCTTTCTTCTTTTATTTCTTTTCCTTTGGCTTGCTGGATTGCTCTTTGCAGGGCTGGGGAGGGCACCGGGGCTTTGCACATGCAAAGCGGGTGCTCTGCCACCCAGTGGCACCGCTAGCCCGTGGGCTGCTTTTCCACCACTGAGTGTAATTTAATAGCTCGCCTTCACACCTTCACACTCGGACCCGTGGGCCTCCCTCTCTGCCTTCCAGCTCCTGACACAGCATTGAATTGGTGAAAAGACCCTCTGGCGGCTGCTCAGGCTCCTGTCCTGTCTCTCTCTCTCTGAGATGCTCTGTAGTCCAGGTGGGTCCTGAACTCACTGTGTGGTCTGGGGTGGCCTCAGACTCACAGCAACCCTCCTGCCTCGGCTTCCTGACTGCTGGGACTGCAGGAGTGTGACAGTACCCTGGCTTATGTGGTGCTGGATATGCAAACTCAGGGTGCTTTCCTCCAGCCCCAGCCCTAGCCCTCTTTCTAAAAGAAATTCAGTCTTTTTTTTTTTTTTTATTCCTGTTGAGACAAGATCTCACTCTGTAGTCTAGTCTAGGCTGGTCCTGAATTCACTGTGTTGCCCAGACTGGCCTGTAACTCATGGCAGTCCTTCTGCCTCAGCCTCCCAAGGACTGGGATTACAGGCGTGCACAAACATCCCATCTAATTTTTATGTGGTGCTGAGGATAGAACCCAGGTAGATGCTTAAGCACTGACCTGGACCCCCAGCCAGGGCCGCCCTTCACTTTTTGTGCCTCATCTTTTCCAGGAGAGAGAGAGAGAGAGAGAGAGAGAGAGAGAGAGAGAGAGAGAGAGAGAGAGAGAGAGAGAGCACGCGTGCATGCGTGTGTTACTGCCACCTTGTGGTAAGGGACAGAACTGCAAAGACTCGTACAGTAAACAGTGGGAAATTTGAATACGGTTTGCTGGCTAGAGAATTGAAACTTATTCACTTTTTTTTAAAACATTGAGGTCTAATTTACATACAGTAATCTTCACCCACAGTTCAATGAATATTAGCTGAGGTAAACACCCCAAACTGCTCCTCCAATCAGAGTATGGAGCACTTCCGGAGGACCACCCCAAAAGTGGTTTTTTTTTTTTTTGTATTTTTTTTTCAGGGTCTAGCTCTAGCTCTGCAGCTCAGGCCAGCCCCTGCCTTGTGGTAATCTTCCTGCCTCAGGCTCCCGAGTGCTGGGATTATGGCTGCTCACCACCGTGCCTCTTTAATCCTCACCTTGTGGTGCTGGGGAATTGAACCCAGAGCTTTGTGCATGCCAGGCAAGAGCTCTAACCACTGGGTGGTCCCCCCCCAGTCTCTCCCCCCACACCCTGAGCGTCTTTAGCCCCTTGGCAGCCGCTGACTTGCTTTCTGTAGCTCCCAGCCGCTTCTCACTCCTAGAATAGTGTGCAGGGCCGGGGTGATGCTGGGCAGTTAGAACACCTGCCCAGAACCCACCAGGCTCTGGGTGCGACTTCCCAGGGCCACATGAACCATGTCTGTCATCCCAGAACTCAGGAGGCTGAGGCAGGAACATGGCCATGAGATTGAGGCCAGCCTGGGCTCCATAGTGAGTTCAGAGACTAGCCTGGGCCCCAGAGCAAGACCAGGCAAACAAGTTGCATACAAACGGGACATTATCTCCTTCTCCAGGTCTTACCTCACTTGGCACAGTGACCGTGAGCCTGAAGTCAGGCCTGCTGCTCCAGACCTGTCATCCCAGCACTCAGGGAGGCTGAGGCAGGAGGACCACCGGTTTGAGCCCAGTCTGGGCAACTTACCTACTTAGTGACATTCTGTCTCAAAACTCTGTGCAAAAGCCCTGGGCTTGATCCCCAGTATTACAAAATAATAATGATAGTAATTTACTGTGGTGGGGAATTGCACCATTGCACCACTGCAATGGTCCCTGGGCCTGAAAAGCTGTGATTTTTCACATATCCTGGGTGGTAGAGGGTGTGTGTGTGTGTGTGTGTGTGTGTGTGTGTGTGTGTACGCGCGCACGCGCGCATGCACAAGTCTTTCCCACCAGGGGGGAGAAGAGTCTTGGATGTGGAGGAAAGAACTGTGTGATGCAGGTGAAGGGGTCCCGGACCTTCGTGTCCTCCCCACAAGAAACTGCAGTATGCCCTCCGTCTCCTGTGACACGGTAACCCTTGGCTGAGTGCCTTGGGCAGCCTCATCTGTCAGCAGCCCTCCTGACCCATCACTTCCCCTGCACCGTAACCAGGGCCTGTCCTAGCTCCGGGTCCCTGCCCTGGCTCCCTCAGCCAGGGTCCTGGGGCTGCAGGCTGACAGCTGCCTGCCCAGCTGTGCCTCCTGATGTGGAACACTGGTGATGCAAACCAGACCTACAGTGTGTGTGTGTGTGTGTGTGTGTGTGTGTGTGTGTGTGTGTGTGTGTTAAAAATAGCGCTGACAGGGTTGGTGTCCCCTGACAGCCCTGCCCTCCTGTCCTGCCACTTCTGTTACTGTTTTCTCCTGGTGGAATTCACTTTTCTTCTTTTCTTTCTTTTTTGTTTTTCCCAGCACCGGGGACTGAACTCAGGACCTTTGCTCTGAGATACTTCTCCAGCCCCTTTTTATTGTTTGAGACAAGGTTAGGCGAATTTGCCCAGGCTGGGCTCAAACTTGAAATCCTCCTGCCTCAGCCTCCCAGGTGCTGAGATTTTAGGCCTGCATCATGGCTTGGACTTCCTGCCTCTCTTGTCCTTCTGTCTGAATCTCAGCTGCTGACTTCACACTGCGTTTCATTATTATAGGTGAGTTGGGTCCCCGGTGCCTGAACTGGAACTTACACTGTTTGCACGATCTTTCTGAAAACCGAGGGGACATTTGATGTGATCTGCCTCCCAGAAAACTTTCTGAAGAGCATTTACTCTATCATGCAGAAGATTATGTAGAGGAAGCGGGGAGACGGGGCGGGCGCTTATCCTCACATAAAGATCAGCTGGGTGTGGTGCTGCACACCTGTTATCCCAGCCCTCAGGAAGCTGAGGCAGGAGGATTGCTGTGAGCTCCTGGGCTACATGGTGAGCTGGGGACCAGCCTGGACTGTAGAGCAAGTCGCTGTCCCAAAAATAAATAAATAAATAAAATTCCTGCCAGGCTTGGTGGCATGGGCCTGTAATCTTAGCACCCTGGGAGACTGAGGCAGGAATATCACAAGTTTGAGCCCAGCCTGGGCAAGTTAGCATCTTCATGAGACCTTGTCTCAAAATCAAAAATTAAAAATGGGCTGGGGATGTAGCTCAGTGTGAAGGCCCCAGGCTCGACCCCCCCCCCCCCCGTAGCATAAAAATAAATAAATATATAAAAATACCACTTCCTTCCCTTTAGCTATGTTATTTCAAAAAGTCTCCCAGGGGAAGTTCAGCGTCGTGTGGGCTGTTAAATGCTGACAGAATTGCGGCCAACACCACGGCTCCTGCTCCCCGTCTGGGATCCCCAGGTCCTTCACGTGCTCCCCCCGCACTGGCCTGCTGTGTGACTGTGGCTCATCCAGCTGTGATGCAAGCCTCAGCCCAAGTCAGTGCAGCCGACATCGTATTTCTGTGGTGACACAGACGAGCCAGAGATCGAGAGAAACGGAACAGAGAGAGTGCAGCGGGCAGCATGTAGAACCCACACGGAAGATGACAAGCCAGAGCAGGAGTATCAGGTGCGCGTGTGTGCCTGCCTGCGCGCTCCTGGGTGTCGAGCCCGGGCCTTCCAGCTGAGCTATACCCCCAGCAACCCAGCCTTGTTTTTCATTTTTATTTGGAGACGCAGTCTTGCCCAGGGTGGGCTCCAACTTAAGATCCTCCTGCCTCAGCCTCCCGAGTGCTGGGATTCCAGGCTTATGCCACCAGGCCTGGCTAAACATGCACATTGGCCAAGCACATCAGACAGGGATGGAGTGGGAGGCTGTGCCAAGCTCACGACTCCAGCGCTCCGAGAAGGAAGCCAAGGCCACCCCCCACGAGGCGACCGCCTCTCTACCTGTCCATGGTGGGCTCCAGCGTGTCCTCTGCTGCTCTTTGCCAGTCGCAGGCCCGGGGGACGCTGCCTGAGCAGAGCTGCTTCGCTGCCTGCCTCCGTGGGACACAGCAGGTCCTCACATTCAAATTTGAGCCGCCTGTGGGCTCCGCCTCCAGCATCACCACCAGGTACCCCAAGGCCTTCCTCCTGTGGGTGCAGGGAAGGCGGGGCTGCCCAGGCAGAGTCCCAGGGTAAGTGAAGGGGCAGCTGGGCTGAATGTCAGGCGCTGTGAGGGCTGCTTCTCTGTGGGGCCAGGGCACACACCTCACCTCCTGGCTGGGTGGGCTCCCTCTATAAGAAAGAACCCAGGTAGCCCTGCTGGTAGCCCACTTCCAGGGTGGCAGCAGCAGGCACCCCTTAAGTATGAACAGGGTGAGGTTTGTTGTTGTTGGTTTTCTTTTTTGTTTTGATACAGGGTCTTGCTCTTCAGTGCAGGCTCATCCTGAACTCATTTGAACTCACTATGTAGCCCAGGATGGCCTCGAACTCATGGCAGTTGTTCTTCTTCTACCTCAGCCTCCCGACTGCTGGGATGACAGGCATATGCCACTATGCCTGGTAATTGTGGTGCTGGGGAATTGAACTCAGGGCCTTGTGCTTGCTAGGCAAGCGCTCTAAACACTGTGCTGTTCCCCAGTGTCGCCCCTTCCCTCTTTCGCAGGACTGGAGAGGGTCTAGGGCCCCCTACATGCTCGGCAGGCACTCCAGGGCTAAACTGCTTCCCCAGCCCAGTCAATAATCTCTAAGCTGGGCTGGTGATGCGTACCTTTGACCCCAGGACTCTGGGAGGGAGAGACAGGATTGCAAAGTAAAGACCAGCCTGGGCAAATTAGTAATTTAGCCAGACTTTGTGCCAAATTAAAAATAAAAAAAGGCTTGGGTGGCACACCATGCACCATGTGTCAGGATGTGTCAGGGCTCCATGTTCCCATGGCTGACAGCATTCCACCAAGCAGCTGTCCTGCCTTCTGCTTATCTGTGCTGTGTCTGCCTGTATGCTTGTAGGCGAGGGCTCGAATGCCGGAGCTCCTCCAGCCCTGGGGCACCCTGTTCTTTCTCTTTCTTTCGCTACTGTGAGCAGAGTTGTAACAAACACTGGCATGTAAGTATCTGTTAAAGTCCCTGATGGAATGTTTATTGGTATGTGCCTAAGTGTGTAATCACACCTGTATTTTTTTTTTTTTTTTTGTGACAGGGCCTCACTGTGTAATCCAGGCTATTTCTGATTACAGTGCAGCCCACGCTGGCCTCAAACTCACAGCAGTCCTCTTGCCTCAGCCTGCCAAGTGCCAAGATTATAGGTGTGTACCACCACGCCCAGCCTATGTAAACCCAGGGCCCGTGCTTCCTAGGAAAATGCTTTAACCACTGAGCTGTGCTCCCAGAACCCCCAATTTTTATTTTTATTTTTTGCATTGGCAATTGAAGTAGGGCCTTGTGCATGCGATCAGATCCTTTTTGGGATTATAGGCATGTGTCACCACGCCTAGTTTACTTGGTTCCAGGGAATTGAACTCAGGGCCTTCCATTTGCTAAGCAAGCACTTAACTGCTGGACTATTCCTCCAGCCTCTCATACACGCTCTCGCTCTCTCTCTCTCTCTCTCTCTCTCTCTCTCTCTCTCTCTCTCTGGGTGTGTGTGTGTGTGTGTGTGTGTGTGTGTGTGTGTGTGTGTGTATTGGAGACTGAACCCAGGGCCTTCACACTGAACTCCAACTCCAACCCACTTTCAGTTTTGATTTTAGATAGGGTCTTACTAAAATGCTGAATTGCCCAGGCTGGGCTTGGACTCTCCAACCTTCCTGTCTCAGCCTCCCAAATGCTGAGGTCACAGGCATGCGCCACCACGCCCGGCTTCTGTGGTGCTGGGGAATCAAACTAGGGGCCAGCTCTAACTGCTGTGCTCTTCCTCCAGCCCAGACCAGCATCTCCCATTTCCGTTCCACTGCTTTCTGCTTCTGTGTTCGGCTTTCTCAGGTTCCATGAGCGCGTGAAGTAGGGCCAGGCTCTCTCCTGCGTCTATCTGTCTCTCTCAGCATCTCGCCCTCCAGTTCCCCACATTGTCAAAAATAAGTAAAGATGAGTAACAGGGTGGGGAGCAGCCCAGTGGTCAGAGTGCTTGCCGAGGGTGCCCAAGGCCCTGGGTTCGATCCCCCAGCCCCATATAAGGCGGGAGTGGTGGTGCATACTGTAATCCCAGCCTTTGAGAGGCTGAGGCAGGGGGGATGCAGATTGAAGCCCAGGCCAGGCAACTTAACAGCTTAACAAGACTTTGTTGCAAAAGTAAAGTGGCCTGCAGATGTAGCTCATTGCAAGGGCCCGGGACTCGACTCCCAGTACCAAAAATAAAGAAATAGAGGGAAAGGATGGATGCCGTTGCTTGTGTGTCTGCCACAGCTGCTTCATCCTTTTGTCTAGGGAGATGCTGTCTGTGGGAGCAGAGGTCACGAGCCCCGATGACTCTGTGAGGACGTGGAGAGGTTTGGCTATGTAAGATGGTCATTCTATTTAATATAATTTTATTTTTGTTTGTTCTTTGAAACATACAGTCCAGGATGGGCCTAAGCTCACACTGTGGCCCAGACTGGCCTTGACATCAAGGCACTTCTCCTGCCTCAGCCTCCTGAGTGCTATAATTACAGGTGCGTATCATCAGGCCTGGCTGTATAGAATCTTTTTTTTGAGAGAGAGGGTCTCATTCTATATTTCAACTGGTCCTGAACTCATCACAGAGCTCAAGCTGTCCTCGAATTCATGGCAGTCTTCCTGCCTAAGCTTCCCAACTTCTGGGATTACAGGTTTGCATTTCCACGCCCAGTTTATGTGGTGCTGGGGATTCAAACCCAGGGCCTTGCACGTGTTGGGCAAGCGTGCTAGCCACTGAGCTATGCCCCTTAGCTGCTTCCCTTACCACCCTCTCCCTCACCAGCTTCTGCTGAAAAACCACAGAACAACCTGGCTAGTTTATTTTTGACACGAAAAAAACATGAGTTGGAAAGGGATGCTGGCGTCTGAGAGAAGTTTTGGCCACCTGGACCTTACGGCTGAATTTCCTGGTGAGAGTCGCAGGTGAGGTCTCAGCCGGCCGGGGTCCCAGGAGCCTGCCAGAGGGTGCATTCCCAGGCCTCCACGCGGACGCCCCCAGGCAATGACGCCCCCTCATGCTATTTTTGGACCCCAGCTGGATTGCTCAATATGATACTTCGTTGTTTTTAAAAGTGCCCAAAAAAGCGTCTGGTGGGTGAAAGTGTGGTTTTTGGAGTCCTTCAACTTCTGCATTCCCCGATTTTTGTTTTTCTCAGTCTTTTGCCAGGTAGGTGTCTCAGCAGCCAGAAAAAGGCCGTCAGCACGTCCAGGAATGACTCACGGCCTGCTGCAGCTGCCGGACCCTTCGAGGAGGAGAGCGCTGTAAACAAGTGTCTGCCAAAAGCTGAGCTTGAGCCAGGCCCAGTGGCTCTGGCCTGTAAGTCCAACATCCTGAGAGTTGGCAGCAGGAGGATCGCAGGTTCAAGCCCAGCCTGGGCAACCATAACTTAGTGAAAGATAAACAAAAACCACGAGCCTAGTTCAGCACAAAGGGCTAGAAAAAAGTGTTCTATTTTGTTTTTGAGATAGGGTCTTGCTCTGTAGACCAGGCTGGTCCTGAACTCACTACAGAGCCCAGGAGGGCTTTGAACTCAACAGCAGTCCTCCTGCCTCAGCCTCCTGAGTGCTGGGATTCCAGGCATGTTCCTCCTCATGCAGTTTATGTGGTGGTAGGGAATTGAACTCAGAGCCTTGAGCTTGCTTGGCAAGTGCTCTAGTCTCTTTGGTATTCCTGACCTCAACCTAAAAGTGTTATTTAGTTGTTTATTTACTTATTTTTGAGGCAGACTCACACTGCATTCACTCTGTAGCCTAGGCTGGCCTTGGACAATCCTCCTGTCTCAGGCTCCCGGGTACTGGGGAATTGAACTCAGGTCCTGTGCTTTCTAGTCAAGCGCTGTAACCACTGTGCTATTCCTCCAGCCCCAAAGCCTTATTTTGGAAAGGACAGTGAGCTAAGGAAACAGGTTCTGTATCAAACATGAATAGCATTGAATTTTGTCTCCTCCATTTCCTCCCTGCTCTTTTGAACAAATTGCCTAGTCATGTATGCTTCAGTTTGTATGTATAAAATGTGAACAGTGTTCTTTCGAGGCAAGATCTCATTCTGTAGAACAGGGTGGTCCTGAGCTCGTGATGTAGCACAGGCTGACCTCAAACACACAGCAGTCCTCCTGCCTCAGCCTCCTGAGTGCTGGGATTGCAGGTGTGTGCTTCTATGCCTGGTTTCCATGAACAGATAGTACCTGGGTCTGGTGGCCCGCACCTGTAATCCTGCACTCTAGGTGCCAAGGCAGGTAGAGCGCACATTTGCAGTGTCCCCAGCATCTTCTTAGATTTAATGTTGAGACAGAGTCTCCCTAAATTGCTGAGTTGCTCAAGCTGAGCTCAAACTTGCAGTCTGCCTGCCTCAGCCTCCCAGAGTGCCAAGGTGACAGGCCTGGGCCACCGGGCCTGGCTCCAAAGGATCTTTTCCTTTGTCACTACATGAGAAAAGGGAGACTCAACCAGATCAGCGCAGTTAACAGAAGTCACCCTGACCCATTCAGTACTCCAGTATCTTTATTCATTTATGTATGGACCCTGCCTCCCACACATACTGGCTTCCTCAGACTTAAAGGAAGTATGCCTACTTCAGAAAAAGAAATAAATGAAAGTTCTTCTTAAGACCGTTTTTCTTGTTATGATCTGTGATCATTTATTTTTTGCCCAGATGATCCAGTAAAACCTTGACAGACACCAAAGGTCCCATACAGGGTCTGGTGGCATAGCTCCTTGCAAGGCCTTGGGTTTGATCCCATGGCACCATATAAAAATTAGCTGGGCATGTGGTGCGCACATGTAATCCCAGCCTGGGGAGGCTGAGGCAGGGGGATTGCTGTGAACTTGAGACCACTCTGAGCTACATAGTGAACTCAGGACCAGTCTGGACTATATGAGTGAGACCTTGTTTCCACATAAATTAATTAATTCCATAAAAAGAATCTTTTAAAAAAAGGTCATATTGCGGGATGACCGTATTTACATGAAACCTCCTGAATTGGTCAATCTATGGGGACAGGAAGCAGATCAGTGGTTGTGGGGTGGGGTGAGAAGATGACTGCTTAACAGATGTGGGGGTGTCTTCTCAGGATGTGGGAGAAGATTTTGAAATGCAGGTGATGGCGGCTGGGAGGTAACTCAGCACTTAAAGCACTTGCCTCAAAAGTTAGAGCGCTTGCTTAGCAAGCACTAAATCAAGAGCTAAGTACCCAAGTTCAATTCCTCAGCATCACATAAGCTGGGCTTGGTGGCTCACACCTGTAATCCCAGCACTGGGGAGGCTGAGGCAGGAGGATTGCTGTGAGTCCAAGGCCAGCCTGGGCTGCATAGTGAGTTCAGGACCAGCCTGGACTACAGAGTGAGAGACCCTGTCTCCAAAAAAAAAAAAAAAAAAAAAAAAAAGATCTTCTTAAAGAAATGCAAATGCAAGCAGTGATCATCAGGCTTAAAGAGGAACTTACTAAACAAATAGTGGTCCTAATGGAGACAAAGCTCACTGAGCATACGGAAGCCACAAAAAGTTGGCTGAGGTAAATAAGGAAATGCAAGATATGAAGGAACATTGTGATAGAGAAGTGGAAGATCTGAAAAGACTTCTAGCTGAAGTTGAAGGTATGAAAAATTCATCTGAAAGCAGGGAAATTTGGCTCACACACTGTGAAGACACAATTTAAGACCTTAAAAACAAGGCTGAGGACACAAATACCAAAATCAGACATAACTCCAAAATTAGAAGCGAGCAAATATCTGGATACAACTGTTGATGGAACGCTCAGAGAGAATCAACCTCAGAATTATGGGTGTGGGAGACAGAGCAGAAGACAGCACCAAAGGTGTAAGGAAATTACTCACTGAAGTCAAGGAAGAAAATTTCCCAAATCTAGGGAAAAAAATTAACGTTCAGATTCAAGAAGTCTATACAATACCAAATAAACTCAACCAGAAAAGAAACTTGTCATGACATAGGATAATAAAAACTTCAGAAGTTCAGCACAAAGAGAGAATATTAAAAGCAGTAAGAGAAGAACAGACATTGTTTTACCAGTACAAACCCATTGAATTACTGCAGATATCTCAGTGCAAACCTGAAAGGCTGAGAGGATGAGGAGAGGATGGAGAGAAATCTTTCAAGTTTTAAAAGAAAACAGTGTCAACCTCGGTTGTTCTATTAAGCAATTATTCCAGAAAACTAAGAAATATAAATTTTTCATGCCTAAGAAACCCTGAAGGGAGCTAGAGGAATGGTGCAGTGGTTAAAGTGCTAGCCTAACAGGTGCAAGACCCTGAGTTCGAATCCCCAGCACCACATAAACTGGTGTGGTGGTGCATATCTGTAATCCCAGCCCTCCTGAGGCTGAGGTAGGAAGATTGTCATGAGTACAAGGCCAGCCTAGGCTACATAGTGAGTTCAGGACCAGTCTGGGCTTTAAAAAAAATTTTTTTTAAAGGAAACTAATACTACATATTACTGGAGCCCAGAAACAAGCAGGAGTATATATACGCTTCTTAGACACTGCATACTTCAAACCAAAACAGATCAGAAGAGACAAAGATGGTCACTAAATACTGGTAAAAGGAATGATCCAACAGGAGGAGCTCACAGCTACACATTAAGAACCCCATGTAGGTGCACCCAGTCACATAAGACAGAAACCCCTGGGTGTGAGGGGCCAAGTAGGCCCCAGTACAGTCCCACGAGGGGGCTGCAGAACCCCACTCTCTCAAATAGACAGGCCAGCTGGACAAAAAAGCAACAAAGAAACATCTGAGCTGTACCTCAATATGGAGCGAATGGACTTAACACTCGTCACAGACTGCTCTACCCACTGTCAGAACACATCCTTTTCTCAGCAGCACATGGGACTTTTTTGAAAATAGACCATATCCTTAGATAGAAGACATGCTTAAATAAATGCAGAAGAACTAAAACCATTCCCTGTATCCTTTCAGATCATATTGGAATGAAACTAGAAATTAATAGTAAAAGTACAGAAACAGTACATATATGTGAAGACTAAATAATAGGTTATTGAATAAGCAATGGGTCATAGAAGAAACCAAAAAAGAAATCAGGGACTTCCTGAAGTCAAATGATAATAGAAGCATGAAATACCAGAATCTGAGGGACGCCATGAAAGCAGTACCAAGTGGAAAACCTGGGGCTGGAGGAGTAGCACAGTGGTCAAAGTGCTTGCCTAGCAGGCATATGGCCCTGTGTTCGATTCCCCAGCATCACATAAGGTAGGCATGGTGACACAGGCCTGTAATCCCTGCACTTGGGAGGCTGAGGCAGGAGAATTACTGTAAGCTTAAGGCCAAACTGAACTACCTAGTGAGTTTAGGACTAGCCTGAAGTATGGAGTGAGACCTTGCCTCAAAAAAAAAGAGAGAGGCTTACAGCTTTGAGTGCACATATGAAAAACAGAGCAGTCTGAGATTAACAGTCTAATGATGCAGCTCAAAGTCTTAGAGAAACAAAAGCAAGCCAAATCCAAAGGCAGTAGAAGGAGGGGAATGACTGAAATCAGTGGAGATAAATGAAATTGAAACTAGAAAAGCAACACAAAAGATTAATGAATCAAAGAATTGGCTGTTGAAAGAATAAGTCAGATTGATAAACCTCTAACCAAACTCACCAAAAGAAGAAAAGAAAAAATCCACATCAATGCAGTTAGAAATGAACAAGGTGGGGGGCATGGTGGCAGGCACCTATAGCCCCAGCCCTCAGGAGGCTGAGGTGGGAGGAGTGCTTGATCCCCTGTCCCTGGAGTGCTAGAGTGCGGCATGCTATGCTGATCACGCGACCGCGCTAAATTCACCATCGATGTGGGCTTACGGGAGCTGGGCACCACCAGGTTGCCTCAGAGGGGTGAACAGGCCTAGGTCAGAAATAGAGCAGGACAAAACTCCCATGTTACTCAAAAATCAAAAAGGTGAAGTCACAACAGACTCCGTTGAAATCCAGAGGATATAAGAAACTATTTTGAAAACTTACATTCCAGTAAATTCATGACCTCAGAAAAAATGGATAAATTCCGTGACACATAGGATATATCAAAACTGAGCCAAGAAGATGTAAAAACCCTGGATAGAGCAGTAGCTAGGAATGAAATAAAGGATCTTCCAATAAAGAAAATCCCAGAACCTGGTGGATTCCCTGCAGAAATTTGTCAGAACTTTAGGGAAAGTTAGCACCAATGCTCCTTACACTTGTCTATGATATTGAAAGGGTGGAAATCCAGCCCATCTCTTCCTGGAAGCAGGTATCATCCTGATCCCTTAAACCAGATACAGACCCCACAAAGAAAGAAATTAAGCAAGCGAAGTTTCTCTATACTGTAACTATCCTGCTCTGAAAAAAGAAATCGAAGAGATTTTTAGAAAATAAAGAGACATTCCATCCCTGGGTAGGCACAACCAACACTTTCAAAATGGCCTTACTACCTAAACTGATACTCAGATTCAATGCAACCCCAGACAAGATACCAACAGCCTTTTCCACACAACTAGAAAAAATGATCCAGAAATTTATATGGAACCACAAGAGACCACGAATATTCAAGAGCCCAGAATAGCCAAAACAATCCTAAGCAACAAAACAAAAGCAGGAGGCCTCACCATACCAGACATCAAGTTACGTTACACAGCAACAGGGATAGAAACCACATGGCACTGGCAAAAAGACAGACGCGTGACTCAGTGGAAGAGGACCGAGGATGCAGACATCCTTGAGCACCCTCAGCTACCTGATCTTTGACAGGGAGGCCAGAAACATATGCTGGGTAAGGACAGCCTCTTTAACCAATGGTGCTGGGGAAACTGGCCGGCCACATGCATAAGATTGAAACTAGACCCACAACTTTCACCAGGTACCAAAATCAAATAAAAATAGATTAAAGACTTAGACATTAAAATGGAAGCTCTGAACTTGTTGGAAGCAAAAAATAAGTGGAACCCTTGAAGACATAGGTGTGGGCATGGTCTTTCTCAAACACCCAAAGCACGTGAAATCACACCAAGAATCAACAAACAGGATTGCACCAGACTAAAAAGCTTCTGTATAGCAAAGGAAACAAACAATAGAAGGAACAGGGCCCCTGCAGGATGGGAAGAAATCTTTGCCAGCCACTCGTCACTCCTCAGACAGAAGGCTATTATCAGGAACGGCAAAGAACTGAAAAAAAAAAAAAAAACTAGACTCTCCAAAATAAAGGACCCAAACAAAAAATGGGAGTCAGAAATGAATAAACAGTTCTCGGAAGAATTCCACATGGCCAATACATACATGAAAAGCTGTTCAGCGTCTTTAGCCGTCAGAGAAAGGCGAATCAAAACAGCATTGAGGCTCCATCTAACCCCAGTCAGAATGGCTGCTTTTAAGAACTCAAAAAACACTATATGCTGGCAAGGCTGTAGGGAAAAGAAGCACTTCTATATTGCTGGTGGGCAATAAGTAAGTATTGGGGTTCGGCTCTGGCCTGTCCCCGAAAGTCTCACGGATTTGGATGCGGTGGATTATCTATGGAACCATGTGCTGTTGGGCGGTGGGGCCTGGCTGCAGGGAGGATTGTGGAGGAGGACAGGTATGGGCAGATTAGATCACAAACATGTAGATTAGATTACAGGTGTGGTGGATTATGGGTTGCAGGCATGGGGTGGAGTAGGGGCTTGAACCTGGACATGACAGAACACGGGGACTGGGCCCAGGTGGGGTGATCGCTGGGACAGGACCCTGAAGGATAAATGCAACTTCCTTCCCTGCTTCCAGGACTTGACTTGGCTTCCCATGTGCAATGCTGGGAGAAGCTGCCACGTCTCCATCACCTCCGTGTGCTCCCGCGGTGGCTGACCGCCCACGTGACCCTCAGAAACGACTGAAATGAGACTTGTCCTCACCTCGCATGTGCCTGTCAGGTATTAAGTCACCATGACCAACGAGCACAGCGACGGTGAGACAGAATTTTTAATTTAGACTTTAAAAACCAATCTTTTCCTAAAATTAGAGCTAGGCACCCCACATGAGGTTAGAGTCATGAAATTAAACTAGAGAAAAGGGGAAAAAAAGCTCTAAGCGATAATGTAGTTTTCCAGATTGTCAAACATCAAATATTTCATCAAGTGTGAATGATTGTATTGAAATCAGGCAGGTTAGAGAGGTGGAAAATTGCTGGGGGGTTTTCTGTTTGTTTTTGTTTTTGTTTGGGGCCGGATGTCTTTCCCCCCTGTCCTCTGATAGCACCTGAGGCCTGTAGCCAAGTTCTCCCTGCTTCACCGTGAGCCACTGACCTGACGTTTCCACCGATGTTTTTGTAAAAAGCGGTTTGATGTGTGACTCTCCTGCCCCCTGTGATTATACACACTGCGTGTAACTGCTAGCGTGTTGGGACCTGCTATTTGGGGAACCTCAGCTCGCGTTCCCAGGCCCAGGTCACGCGGCACTGTGACTGCCCACCTACTTCACCATTTGGCGTTAGAATAAGCCATCCTGGGGCCGGAGGAATGCCACCGTGGTTAAAGTGTTTGCCTGCCAAATGCAACACCCTAGGTTCGATTCCCCAGCACCACATAAGCCGGGTGTGGTTGCGCACACCTGTAATCCCAGCACTTGGAAGGCTGAGGCAGGAGGATTGTTCGAGGTCAAGGTTAGCCTGGGCTCCAAAGTGTGTTAAGGACCAGGCTGGGCTACAGAGCTAAAAAAAACCCAAAAAAACAAAAACAAAAAAAAATTTTTAAAAATTAAAAAAAACATGAAAAAAAGCGAGAATGAGAATAAGCTGTCTCTCTTAACTCTCTTTAAGGCGAAAGTAATGTTTTACATTGATATTTGTTTGAGATAGGGTCTCACTCTGTATTTCAAGCTGGTTCTGAACTCACTTTGTAACAGCCCAGCTTGGCCTCAAACTCATGGCAGTCCTCCTGCCTCAGCCTCCTGAGTGCTGGGATTACAGGCATGCAGCACCACACATGGCTGATTTTATGTGATGCTGCAGAGTTGAACCCAAGGCCTTGCACATGCTAGGCAAGCACTTTAACCATTGAGCTACACCACCAGCCTTTTTTTTTTTTTTTTTTTTTTACTGTTGAGACCGAGTCTCACCAATTTGCCCAAGCTAGCTATTACTTGCAATTGTCCTGCCTCTATCTCCAAAGAGGCTGGGATTAGACGGCGTGTATGCCACTGTGCCCAGTGTTGCATATTTACTGGTTTCACAGGGGCTAAGCCTTTTGGATGCATGATCTGGTTAATTCTCAGGACTACCACTTAAGGCAGTGTGTCTTTCCTGCTAGTTCATGGTTGAGAGGTTGTCTGTTTAGGGTATACAGCTAGTGAAGGCCACGTCTGGGCTGGTGCCATGTCAAAATCAATTTTTTGATATCAGTTTGAATAGGATAATGTAAAATGTAAGGTCTTTTTTTTTTTTTAATCTAGAACCATATTGTTTTGGGGTCTAGACACCCCATTCATCATGAATGAAATATTTTTCTTAGCATGGAAATTATTCCTGCCCTGGGTCATTAGCGTACATTATCACTCTTTTCCTTTCCTTTTTTTAAGGCAGGGTCCCACTCTGTAGCCCAGGATGGTCCTGAATTCACTATGTAGCCCAGGAGGTCTCGAACACATCCTCCTGCTTCAGCCTCCCAGTGCTGGGATTACAGGCGTGCGCTACCACACCCGCTTGGAACTCAGGGCCTTGCACTTGCTAGGCCAGCATCTGACTGCCGTGCTAGTCCTCCAGCCCCATGCGTGTACTTCTGCGTATGTATGTATGCATGCATGTAGACACGTATGTATTCTTGTGGCAGGGACTGGGCCTGCTCACGGTGAGTGCCACCAGCTATGTATGATGGTGTCCTCTTCTTGGGAATTTCCTCATTTTGCTGCATTCCGCCTCGGACATGGACCAGAAACACAGAGGCGGAGGAGAGGAGCCAGTGCCGCCGCGCGTGACCCGCTTGTCCTGGGTCAGTCCGGCTCTCGCCTGTCGCCTCTGTGCCTGGTTTGCCTGGGGACCTGGGATTTCGCGCGGGAGCTGAGGTCGTAACTCAGCGAGGAGGCGGCGGAGCACCAGCCGCTCAGGTTTCTGCCCTCCGCGCCGCAGGCCTTCTCTCAGTGGGACATGATCCCTGCTGGAGCCCCTTACCATGTGGCGCGGTACGGCTCCAGTCAGGTTTTGAGTTCGCCTTTGAGACAGGGTCTAAGTTGTTCAGTTGACCAGGCTGGGCTTGAACCCCTGACCCTCCTGCATCAGCCTCCGAGAGTGCGGGATGGCAGGCCTGCCGCCGGCCTGGCTGTGGGCCTGTGGATTATCCCGTCGTGTCAGATCTTTCTGAGTTTCCGTCAGAGAGCAGCACCACAAGGAGGGCACCCCTGGACGAGGACGACTTCCTTTCCTGCGTGGCACTGTCCTCCAATGCCCGCTCTGTGCTCCAGGTGGGGCAGAAACTCATCTCATGTCATTGTTTTTTTTTCTCTTTTTGCAAAACTACAGATGAAACCCAGGCCTCACACCTGCCTCCTTCCCAACACCAGGTGAACATGTTATTAATTTTATTTTTTTTTTTTTGGTATAGAGATGGGACCCCGGACCTGGACACTGAACTGCCTACCCAGCCCTGTCTATTTTTTATTTTGAGACAGGGTCTCACCGAGCTGGTAAGTTGCCCAGGCTGGGTTTGAATTTGCGATCCTCCTGCCTCAGCCTCCCAGGGTGCAGAGATTCCGAGTGTGCCACCTGGCCCAGTGAGGTTGTTTTAAACCGAACTGATTTTGATGATGATGTCCGCATGTCCCTGAGCTCACTTGCATTGGTACTACTTTATTTTCCTTCCCCCTAAATGCTTTTGTTTTCAAGAACAGGTAGATAAACCTGGTGGGAGGTGCATTCCTATAATCCCAGCTACTGGAGGGGTTGACGCAGAAGGGGTTGATCACGAGTTCAAGGCCATCCCTGTCTCAAAAAAAAATTCCAATGAGTATGTGTATATAATATTAATGGAAAAATATTTTTACGCTGTTCCTATTGTTCATTGTAAACTCTTTTGTTTCAGCATTCGACACAGAGCATTCTGAGAAATAGTATATAATCATGCAGTTGATACCTTAACTCCCATCTGTTCCTTAAGTATAATTCAGGTTACTAAGCTTGGTGGCGCAGGCCTGTAAACCCAGCACTAGAGGAGGCTGAGGCAGGAGAATTGCCAAATTGAGCCAGGCCTGTGCAACTTAGCAACTTAGTGAAACTCCTGTCTCAAAATCAAAAATGGGCTGGAATTTAGGAGGCTGAGGCAGGAGGATTGTTGTGAGTTCAAGACCAGCCTGGACTGCAGAGTGAGACCCTGTCTCAAAAAAAAAGGGGTGCACAATTATAATTCAGGTTATTTTTCATGAAAAGCACTGCTTTGAGCTAGGAATGGAGCTTAGAGAGCACTTGCTTTGCATCTATAAGGCCCTGGGTTTGATCCCAAGCATGCTCCCCAAAAATTCTATTTGTCAAAGCACATCTATTACATTCTGGGGATGGGTGGAGCTCATATAAACTTAGGAGATCATCCTGAATTTGGTCCCTATGGATTTTTACAGAAAAAAAATTTTTTTTGAGATGGGCTTTCTTTCTGTAGTACAAGCTGGTCCTGAACTCACTACGTGGCCTTACCTTGCCATGAATTCATGGTAATCCCTCTGCCTCACCTCCAAAGTACTGGGGTTACAGGTGTGTGCCACCATGCCTGGCCTATATGGTGGCTGGGGAGTTGATCCCATGGCTTGCACTTGCTAGGCAAGCGCTCTACTAGCTGTGCCATTCCTGCAGTCCCGGCGTAAGTGTAATAATGTGCTTCCATAGATCTGGATGCAGCAAAAGGCATCAAAGAAAGAGAAAAGGGAAAGAAAAGGAAAGAAAGAGTGGCAGGGCCTAACGCTTAGCAAAACACTAGGGCCTTCCTCAAAGTGATTGGACAAATTGAAAAAAAACCACAAAACCATTATTAGCTACTTATAAGAAAAATAAAAAAGCTATGAGGGCCTGCGGTAAAGCCAGGCCCAATTTATTAACAGGAAGCTCTGGGCCCTGAGGGTCTATTTATATAAACAACATCTGCTTTTTCCGCCTTGGGTTCTGCCCAGAAGTTGTTGTCTGACTGCTACTGCTGGTGCTATTTGAGTGGTTTTCGAAAGAAAAAAAGAGAGAGAAAAAAAGAAAATAAAATGTGGCCACCGATTTCTTCACCACAGAGAAACTTCATCTGTCACTTTCCCTGATGTTTGGTTAGTGAAAAGGCTAAAAGGCTTAAGGGTGTCAAGTTGTAGGAAGTGTTGCATTTGTGTGTGTGTGTGTGTGTGTGTGTATCTGACACGGGATGGAGCCCAGGGCCTTTGCACTGAGTTATGTCCCCAGCCCATTTTTACTTTTTGAGACAGAGTCTCACGAGTTAAGTTGCCCAGGCTGGGCTTGAACTTGTGATCCTCCTGCCTCAGCCTCCCAGACGCGGAATGACAGACCTGTGTTGTGTTGCATTTTTCACCAAGGCCTCCTTTGCACTGACAAGAACCCAAGGACGTGTCCCCCCATCCCCTGGCACACCCCTGGCTCTGGATGCTTTCCAGGTTTCCGGATCTCCCTGGGCCCCTGGGCTACACTTCCCACCTTCCTCCCCTTGAATCTGCGCAGGCCCAGCCCTGACCCCCGCCTGCTGCTCTGCCATCCTCGGGGGGTCTCATCCATCCTTAGCTTCAGGACTAAGGCGGCAGGAACTGTGGAGTCCTAGGCAGCCCTGCCTTCTCACCCGGTGGAACAGTCTTTGATAAACATATAGCTGTGGCCGCGAACACCCTGAGGCCGAGTGGGGAGGAGCTGTGGCTAGCAGCACAGACTGCTTGATGTCATCAAAAGAAAGGCCCACAGGCAGGGAAACCAGCTGGGGTTCGCACCATCTCCCCTGACTCAAAACAGCACTAAGAGAAAGTGTGCGTGGAGCTCTAGCAAGTCCAGTGCACACTTGAGCTCGCAGGCCATTCATGCGAGGAGGAAGCAGAATGTTCTTGAATCTTAAGCATGAATATGGGGAAAGGTAGGCTTAGAGAAAGACCAGCTCAGCCAGGTGGGGTGGCACCTGCCTGTCATCTCGGCACTCTGGGAGGCTGAGGCAGGAGGATTGCAAGTTTGAGCCTACCTGTGAAACCTAGCAAATTAGCAACTTGGCAAGACCCTGTCTCAAAATCAAAAATAAAAAAGAAGAGGGCTGGGGCCATAGCTCAGTGATGAGGTCCCTATGGATGCCTGAGAAGCCCAAGGCCCTGGGTTTGCTTTTCCAGCACCATATTAATGGCTATGGTGGCACAGGCCTGTAATCCTAGCACTCAGGAGGCTGGGGCTGCAGCTCGGAGACAGCGCCTGTGCCTGGCCTGCGTCCATCCAGAACTGACTCTCCCAACAGCCCTCAGCCTCTTTAATTGAATTTGTCCACAACGTGAGAAGAAATCCTACCCTCTGGGTATATGAAACTTGCCCACTAGCTCCCATGTGAATTCTGTTGGCTTTTATAGAAAGTCATTCAGAAAAAAAAAAAAGTCATTCAGAAAGAAGGGTTCATAATAAATAGTTGACACTTATTAATATGGGATTCAGGGGCAGGAGGAATGGCTCAGTGGTTAAAGCGCTTGCCTAGCAAGCAGTACATCAAGTCCTAAGTACTCAAGTTCGATTCCCCAGCACCACATAAGCCAGGTGTGGAGGCGCACACCTGTGATCCCAGCACTCGGAATGCTGACACACGAGGATTGCCGTGAGTCCAAGACCGACCTGGGCTCTGTAGTCAGTTCAGGATCAGCCTGGGCTGCAGAGCAAGACTGTCTCAAAACAAATAAATTTTAAAAGTGGGATTCAGGGGCAAATAGCGTCAGAGCAGTAGAATAGTGGTTAAAGCACCTGCTTAGCAAGTGCAAGGCCTTGGGTTCGATACCCCAGCACCACATAGGCTGGGTGTGGTGGTGCACAACTATAATTTCTGTGCCCCAGAGGCTGAGACAGGAGGTTGCTGTGAGTCCAAGGCCAGCCTGAGCCACATACTGAGTTTGGGACCAGGCTGGACAACAAAGCGAGACCCTGTCTCAAAAAAATAAAAACGGGATTTAGGTGGCAGGGACTATAGCTCGGTGGTTGGATGTCTGTTTAGCTCTCTGCCTGTTTGTTTATTCACTGTGGTACTGGGATCAAGCCCACGGTATGGCACTGAGCTGCATCTCCAGGCCTTTTTACTTGTTTGTTTGAGAGAGGGCCTTGCCACGTCGCGGAGACCCGGGGCTGGACTCAAACTTGGGATTCTCCTGCCTCGGCCGCCAGAGTGCAGGGATGACAGGTCTCTGCCCGCCTGTTTCCGTTCAGACCTGAAAGCCCTTCTAGGACCACGCCGCCGGGATCCTGAGGAAGCCCTGTGCGCAGTAAGCCCCACTTGTGCCCGGGAGTGGTGGTGAACGGGGAGGAGCCTGGGCCATGGCCAGGCCCCCAGGGGCAGGTGTCCATTCAGCTCCAGGTACACTGGGAAGTGGGCAGCCCTGCTGCCTAGGTGAGTGAGGAACGCAGACAGACCTCAGCCCTGCTTCCTGATTGGGTGAGTACATGAGAGACTGGAAAGGGAACCAGCAGGTTAACTTTTTTCTGTTCTGGGTTTTTTTTGAGACAGAGTTTCACTCTGTAGCCCGTAGCCCAGGCTGGTCCTGAACTCACTATGGAGCCCAGGCTGGCCTCGGGCTCACAGCAGTCCTCTTGCCTCAGCCTCCCGAGTGCTGGGATTACAGGCGTGCGCCACCACGCCCGGTTTATATAGTGCTGGGAAATCGAACCCGGGGCCTTGCCCCTGCTTGGCAGCTCTCTAACCACTGAGCTAGGCCCCAGTCCCCCAGAGTTTCTCCACTCCCGAAATGTATGCATGATACCTGCGTATTAACCACCTGGCCATTGTTTATCTGGCATGTCTGTGACGTCAGGAAGCAACCAAACCGTGTATGGCGGTACAGACTTTGTATTGCGGGTACTGGAAGCGAGATAAATGCTGGCAGGATCGGCACCACCGGGAGGGGGAAAGGGCACGGGGGCACGGGCTGGCGCCGACCGCACTCCCCACCTCCTCATCCTCTCTTCCTCCTCGGGATCACACTCCGTTGGGTCTCTGCGGGTTCGCGTCCCCGCAGGGCGGCAGTCGGAAGTAGCCAGAGCGGCGGAGTCGCCTGGGGGGCAGGCCGGCCATCTGCCGGCAGAGCTCGTCTGCGGAAGCGGAGAATGGGAGGGGGCGTCAGGGACAGCGAGGGTCCGGGAGGGACCCGGTGGGTTAGTGGGTTAGGGGGAGAAGGACCGCCTTGTCGCGTGGCCAGCGTGCTGACGGGAAAAGACCTGGGCCAAGGCCTCAGCGCTGCCACCTACTCTTACCACTTTCGAGAAGGTTCCTGGGTGTGTGCGTGGTCCCGGAACCTCCCCGCTGCGCTGCATCCCCGGTATGTCTTCAGCTTTTGATTTTGAGAGTCGCTAAATTGCCCAGGTGGGCTTGAGCCTGTGATCTTCCTGCCTTGGCCTCCCTGAGTGCCACTGGGCCCCACTCAAATAAGCTCCTTAACTTTCGTGAGACTAGGATCCCTTTCTGTAAAATGAGCAGTAAACTCCCTGCCTGACAGCGCGTTTGAGAATCAGTGAATGACATGACGGGCACGAGGGGCCCCCTCCTGCGTGTACCTGGCGCCCCGTTTTTCTAGATGGGGATGTTAGAAAACGTGCGCCAGTCACTCTGCCCACATTTAGGTGTTTACCAGGCGCAAACAGCTAACTTTAGCGGGCTGTGCTGCTGACATATAACCCCAGCACTCTGGCAGGCTGAGGCAGGAGCATCACAAGTTCGAGCCCAGCCCGGGAAACTCAGCAACTTAGCGAGACCCTGTCTGGAGTAAACACTAAAAAGGGGCTGGGGGTGCAGCTCAGAGCGGAGGCCCTGGGTTCAATCCCCAGAACTGCCAAAGAAGAAAAACAACCACAGCTAACTTTAGCAAGTCCCCCGAGATACTTGAAAGCGCCTGGAGCCCAAGGAGCGTCCTGAGTCGAGACGCGGCCCCTGCAGGTGGCTGCCAGGGCAGGGCCAGGCAGGTTCCCTTTGCGCGGTTCAGTCCCGCTCTTACTCAGGCCCCAAGGCAAGGCAGGCTGCTGAGTCAACATGGCCGGTCTGTGGTGGCCGTGACAACCACAGCCACAGCATGGGACTGTCCACGGAAAAGGCGAGAAGCTTGTTTGTTCTCACCATGCACGGCCTACAACTGCTCACTTGGGACCCTTGTAAAATCTTTAGTATAGTGTCCCACCTCTCACTACCTCCACGCTTCACACGCACGAAAAAATGATTTCTGGAACCGACAGACTGTTTGTACCGCAGCCAATTCCTAAGTGTCCCCCCTAGCTTTCATAGACCTCCAAATAGGAGTGCCTCCAAATGAGTGCATGCGTGTGTGTGTGTGTGTGTGTGTGTGTGTGTGTGTGTGTGGTTTCTAAGCTTTTTTTTTCTTTTTTTGAGATAGGGTCTGTGGCTTTTCAGTCCAAGCTGGCCCTGAACCCACTGTGTAGCCCAGGCTGGCCTCGAACTCACAGCAGTCCTCTCCTGCCTCAGCCTTCTGAGTGCTGGGATTAGAGGCATGCACCGTCACACTTGGCTCTTCCTAAACCTGTGTGCACGTGTGGTGCTGGTGATCCAGTTCAGGGCCTGCGTGTTTCTCCATCTTCTCAGCCCACTTTTTTGATTTTTGGACAGAGTTTGCTAAGTTACCCAGCCTGGGCTTCATGTTGAGATCCTCCTGCCTCAGCCTCCCAGAGTGCTGGGATTACAGGTCTGCGCCAGGAGACCCCACGATGCATTATGGTTTTAGAGCTATGAATGTGGCCATTGACTAGTAGTAGTCTCTAACCTATAGTGGCTGATGTGACCTTTCCCCTCACACCCTATGGGTGAGCCAGAGTCTTGGAAAGTTCTCTGTGCAGAAGCTTAGCTGGCCAGGACCGGCGGTCTTTGTCCTCGTATTGTTTTTTGTTAGTCTACGTTTCTCATACGCAACAAGTGCGTTTGTTTCAGGGACCTGGTGCGCACACGTCCTGCATCTTAGTCCCTTCTGGCGCCCCAGCTGCTTCTGACAGGGTTCCAGGTATACAAGAAACAGAGTGCTCAGGGCCCACTGGTGCGGGCCTGGGATCCTTGCACTCTGGGAGGCTGAGACAGGAAGATCTTGAGTTCAAGCCCAGACTGGGCAACTCAGTGACTTAGCAAGATCCTGTCTCAAAATAAACAAAGAAATAATATAAAACAAAAAGAGCTCAGTGTGAAGACACTGGACAGCTTGATCCCCAGGACCAACCACACTCCCCCAAAAAAGTACCATGCTTTCCTTCTTTTTTTCTTTTTTTTTATTCTTCTGCACTAAAGATGAAGCCCAGGGCCTTCACACTGAGTTACATCCCCAGCACATCTCAGTTCTAGAGTCTCACTGTGTCACCAGGTTGTTCAGGGTGGGCCTGAACTCATGATCCTCCTGCCTCAGCCTCCCAGAGTACTTGGAGCGACCTCCAGGAGGGGCTGACAGGACCTACGGGCTGCCCAGGCCCCTCCAGCACCCTGCCCTGCTTGCCTCTCTCATCTCTCCTCTTGAACACCCACACACCATCTCCCCTTTCTCTTATATTCGTTTTTAATTTCCTATTTAAAAAAAATTTTTTTGACACAGGATCTCGCTCTGCAGTCCGGGCTGGTGCTAAACTTGCATGTAGCCGAGGCTGGCTGCAAGCTCCAGCCATCCTCCTGCCTCAGCCTCCTGGGTGCTTGGGATTACAGGCCTGAACCACCACACCCAGTTTATGTGGTGCTGGGGAATCGAACCCAGGCCATGAACGTGCCAGGCTAGCGCTCTAACCACTGTGCGGCACGGCCAGCACCCTCCTTACCTTTCATGGCGTCATGCTCCTTACAGACCAGACGGGAGCAGATCTCGCTGTTGATGATGTACATGCGCCGAAGGCTGCGGCCAGCCCGATGTCAGGTGTCACGGCCAGGGAGGAAATGGAAAAGCCATGAGGGGGCCAGCATGGGCTGGGGCTCCTTGGCTTGAGGCCCGACTCCCGCCTGCGCTTCCTCATGTACTTCACATTGGGTCTTGTTTTTGTTTTCCCCTCAACAGATGGTATTAATTTTTCTTTTTTTTGAGACAGGGTCCCCATCTGTAGCGCAGGCTAATCACAAGCTTATTAGGTAGTCCAGGCTGGCCTCAAACTCACGGCAACCCTCCTGCCTCAGCCTCCCAAGTGCTGGGATTATAGGTGTGCATCCCCATGCCCAGTTTATGTGGTGCTGGGGAATCAAACCCGGGGCCCTGCTCTCACCACTGAGCGGCATCCCTAGCTCCTGTGGTGCTAATTGCTTTTCCTAGGGATGCTGGGCACAATCCATGGATTCTCTCCCGGTACTTCTTTTTTGTTCTTTTCTTTTTCCTAGGGCACTAGGACTTGAGGGGCCCAGGATCTTCACACTGAGCTGTGTCTCCAGCCTATTTTTTATCTTTAATTTTGAGACAGGGCCTTACTAAGTTGCCCAGGCTGTGCTAGACCTTGAGATCCTGCCTCAGCCTCACAGTGTGCTGAGATAACAGGCCCATGCCAACAGGCCCAGCTTCTCATTATTTTTCCCCTCTGAGCTCGATCTTTCGCTTCAGAATTTTCCTTTCCTTCCTTCCCTCCTTTCTTTCTTTTTTTACCCTGGATATGGAACTCAGGGTCTTTGCTCTTAACTACATTCCTATCCCATTTTATTGTTTATTTGAGAAGGTCCCACTAAGTTGGCAAGTTGCCCAGGCTGGGCTCAAATTTGCAATCCCCCTGCCTCAGCCTCCCAGAGTCCTGGAGTCACAGGCCTGCATCGCCATGCCTCATGCCTGGTCAGCCTCTTTCCATCACGTGGTAAGCCCCAACCACCAGCGCTTCCCTCACCTCCCTCCCCAGCCCGGGTCCTCCCTCTCTGGCCTGCTGGCCAGCCTCCTGTCCATGGCCTCCCCCCAGGCTCCAGTTCATGCCAGTGCCTTCAGAAATAGCCAGGAGGGTTATGCTAACACCCTGCCCCTTCCAGGATGGAGATCCCACAGGGAGTGCTCTCTTGTTAATGACCCGGATCCTCTGGAGCATGGCAGGTGACCTGGGCGTCCCAGCCCCTCACCTGGTGAAGCAGTTTGTGTGAAGGCATTGCTTGACGGGCCGCTGCACCGAGTAGAGTCTTGTGCACGCGAATTTCTCATCCCGGCACTCTGAAGAAGTCCAACAGACAACAGGAATAGTTCACACAGATAGCTTAAAGCAGCTTAAGGGGCTGGAGGAATGGCTTAGCGGTTAAAGCGCTTGCCTAGCAAGTGCTAAGTCAAGTGCTAAGTACCCGGCTTTGATTCCCCCAGCACCACATAAGCCAGGTGTGGTGCTGTAATCCCAACACTCAGGAGGCTGAGGCAGGAGGATTGAATACAGTGCCAGCCTGGGCTCCATTCTGAGTTCAGGACTGGTGTGCGCCACAGAGTGAGACCCTATCTCAAAAATAAAATAAAAAAAGAAATAAAGTAGCTTAAAGCTGGGTCATAGCCCACAGAGTGCCTGCCACGCAGGTACAAGGCCCTTTTTTGATTCCCCAGCCTCACATAAAAATTTGTCAAGCATGGTGGTATATGCCTGGAATCCCAGCACTTAGAAGGCTGAGACAGGAGGAAGTTACAACCAGCCCCAGTGATCCCAGTGGGGCAATCTGGGAAGCTGAGGTAGGGAGATTGCAACTTCGAGCCCAGATTGAGCAATTTAGCAACTAGGGAGACCCTGTCTCAAAAATCAAAGCGTAAAAAATGAGCTAGGGCTGTAGCTCAGTTGAAAGCCTCTGGTTTGATCCCTAGTAACGTTAAAAATTTTTAAAAATTAAAAACCAACCACCAAGTGATTTCTACAGAGCATCAGTGTAACTTGAAACACATCCTTCCGGCCCACCAAAAGCAAAAGAAGAAATTGACTAAGATGAAAGGTAGGTGCTTCCCTACCTGGAAGCAGAAGTGCAGAAAATACCCACTGGGCACTCTTCTAGGAAACTGGTCTTTCTAAGATTATCGGGGTGGCAGTATGAAATATTACTTTTCTTTTTGAGACAGGGTCTCTATAGTCCAGGTGGGCCTCAAACTCACTGCAGTCCTCCTGCCTCAGCATCCTGATTGCTGGGATTACAAGCATGTGCCACCATGCCTGGCTTATGCGGTGCTGGTGAATCAAACTCAGAGCCTTGTGCTTGCTAGACGAGCTCTCCAACCGCTGTGCTATTCCTCCAGCCTGAAACATTACTGTGAAAGGTGGGCCATCACATTCTGAAGAATGACAGCTCTTAGGTGAGTTGCCATTGTTCTAGATGTTTCCAGCCCTCTCAGACTTCTCAGTACGTCAAGGCAAGCCGTTAGAAGCGTGACAAGATGGAGCCCTTGCAGGAAAACTGTTTTATGTTGCAGTCTTTTCTTTTCCTTTCTGTCTTTCTTTCTTTCTTTTCTTTTTTGTGGTACTGGAAATTGAATCCAGGGCTTTACACTGAGCTGCATCCCCAGCCCGTTAATTAATTTACTTGCTAATTTATTTATACTAGAGAGCAAACCCAGGACCTTTGCTCTAAGCCACATTCCCAGTCCATTTTTTAGTTTTGGCAAGTTTGGAACCTCCTGCGTCAGCCCATCTTGTATTTTTGATTTTGAGACAGGATCTCACTAGTCACTAAGCCACCAAGTCACCCAGGCTGGGCTCCAACCTGTGGTCCTCCTGCCTCGGCCTCCACAGTGCTGGGATTACAGGCCTGTGTCACCGTGCTCGGCTTTCTTCTCAGTGCATGAATCACCAGGATAGTCTGAAGGCAATTTCGGGAGAAGACAGTTTTGGGACCATTCAACAGGGGTCTCATCTTTTCCCAGTGACTGTTGGAGTAGGAGCTCTTTTTTTTTAAAAAATGAACAAGTGAAAAACATAACTGGGCGAGAGGGAGTGGAGAGCCCTATAAATACTCTGAGTAAGTACTAGAAATAAACTAGATCAAGGATTCCTCACTTCCAGCTGCAGACCATATCTGTGCGTGACGGGGAGGGCACAAAGCCCCACCCCCTGTCACCACGCTCCTATCAGGTTCTAATACCGCTGCTGATTGACAGGAGACGGGGCTTCACTCCGCTCCCCACCTGCCGCGGCTGTGCCATGTCGAAGCTGTCCAACCACTGCAAAACAAGCGTCCCGACAATCGTCACCCCAGGATGACCGCCAGCTGAACTGGTGCCTGGTGTGCAAAAGGCTGAGGGCCACTGAACGTGACGGTTAACCTCCTGAATAGCAGGGGGTCAAAGAAACCATGGGAAGAAAGGAGAAAACGAGCGAGAAAAGTATACTCAAGAAGCAGCCCTACCTGCAGTGGCGTTTTTCTCATTGGTGGCAGCTGGAAAGTAGAAATTTGGTTCAGTTATTCCTTCTAGACGTTACCATGCCTGTTGCTGTCAACTCGCCCCACTGGGACCCATTTGGGGAGCTCATAAACAGAACCAATGAGGCAGTAACTCTTAGCAGCTTCTAAAAAATAAAAAAATGCTATTGGCCAATTTTCTCGCGTAATTGAAGAGATTTAGAAGCTAGGATGGAGGCTTGCCCCTGGCCTTTCTCTCCTGAGCAACTCCTAAGTTCATCGTGTATGAGTATCTTTGTGTTGTTTGTAAAAAGGAAAGAAATAATTTTTATCTAGAGACAAGGTTTCGTAATGTTGCCCAGGCTGGCTGCAACCCTTGGGCTAAAGAGATCCTTCTGCCTCAGCCTCCCAAGCAGCTGGACTACAGCCAAGGACCACCATGTTCAGCAACCAGCACGTTCAGTAGGGGCACCAGGCCAAGAGCCTGTGCCCAGAAAAGCCTCATTCTAGAGCTGCGGAGAAAGTACAGTACGACCCTGTAGAAGTTGCTCCTCACCAAGCCAGGGCTGGTGGCACAGGCCTGTCGTCCCAGCACTCCAGGAGGCCGGGGCAGGAGGATCTCAAGTTCAAGCCCAACCTACGCAATTCAGTAACCTGGCAAGACCCTATTTCAATGTCAGCAAAAGCATGACCTGGGGATTAGCTCCAGGCTAATCCTGGCCCTGGGCTCAGTCTCTAGTACAACAAAATCAGTCAATTAAGCTGTTGGAAGAACTCGCTGTGGAAACGGTAATTGTGTCCACTTGGGGTCCTTCAGCAGCAGCTCTGCTTCCCGCGGTGGGCTGTGGGGACAGCCCAGCCTGTCTTGGTGACCCGGGATCCCAGATCAGCACTCACCCAGGTCGTCCGTGGGGGGCACCACATCAGCCAGCACTGGAAAGGCACAAAACAGCAGGTGTGAGGGGGGCCGAAATTCCAGGGGAAAGGCAGGATGCAGCAAAGGATGGGCACTAAGTCCCAGGGAGCAGACTTTGTTCAAGTTAGTTGGAAAGAAAATGAACTGGGATTTCTTTTTGAAACATGGTCTTGGTCCATAGTTCAGGCTGGTCTATGAACTATGTAGTTCAGCCTGGCCTCAAACTCCCAATGATCCTCCTGCCTCAGCCTCCCTCGTGCTGGGATTACAGACATGCAACACCACACCCAGTTCATGCAGTGCTGGGAATCAAACTCAGGACCTTGGGCTTTCTAGGCAAGCACTTTAACCACTGAGCTATTCTTCTAGCCTGCCCTCTCCCCAGAATTTTTTTTAAAAGAATATTGTTCCTACTGCCATTATACTATTATACTATTATTATTGGGGATTGAATTTGTGCCTTCGCATTAAGTTGCTTCCCCAGCCCATTTAGTTTTTGTTTGTTTTAAGTCAGGGTCTCACTCTGTAGCCCAGGCTGGTCCTGAACTCACTATGGAGCCCAGGCTGGCCTCTTATACTAACTTTTGGAAGCCTTTCTTACGTGTGTTTTGTTTACTGCTGATCCATTATTTTGTGTCCCCCACCCCCAGCACAAGGTGGCCCCTCCTCCCCACAGCCTGTGGTCACCGGCCAACCCGTCCCCTTCTGGCAGAGGGAGTTCCAGGTCCTCTCGAGGGCTGGAGTCATATGTGGAGGTTGGCCCGGGCCTGCTGTGTCTTAGACCACCAGTGAAACTTGCCTGTCCAGTGAAACTTGCCTGTTTCGTGTGTAGAAAGCTCGCTCACCAGATCTGCAAGGACATAGCATAGGGTAAGGAAGGCAAGGGTTTATTTATTTATCTACTTATTTATTTATTTGAGACAGGGTCTTGCTCTGGAGCCCAGGCTGGTCCTGAACTCACTATGGAGCCCAGGCTGGCCTTGGACTCATGGCTATCCTCCTGTCTTAGCCTCCTGAGGGCTGGGATTACAGGTGTGCGCCACCACACTCAGATTACGTGATGCTGGGGAATCGAACATGGACACTTAGCGCTTGCTAGGCAAGTGCTTTAACCACTGAGCCATTCCTCCAGCCCTTTTATTTATTATTTTTGAGGCAGGGTCTTAATCTGTAGTACAGCTTGGTCCCAAATTCACTAGACTGGCCTCGAAATGAGGGCAATCCTCCTGCCTCAGCCTCCCAAGTGCTGGGATTAGAGGCGCGCGCCACCTCGCCTGGCTTATGTGGTGCTGGAGAATCGAACCCAGGGCCTTGCGCTTGCTAGGCGAGCGCTCTAACCCCTGAGCTCCTCCTGCGGCCTGTCAGCCTCTGGTTTCCTCCGGCCGAGGGCACCCTCCATCTTCCTGCCTCCCATCGGGCAGCAGGCCGGAGCGGCGGCTTACTGGGGTCGTCGGTGAAGGTCTCCTCCGTCACGTCATCTGGGGAGACCACAGAGCGTTAGTCCTCTCCGCCCTTCGCCCCGCGAGACGTGCGACACACCCCATAAGCCTGTGTGCGTGTACGCGCGCGTCAGGGGGTAGAACCTGAAATCTACCTTCTTGGCAAATAACGTTTAAATGTTATGTTTAACAGCTGGGCCTGATGGCGCAGGCCTGTCAGCCTCCCAGCACTGTGGGAGGCTGAGGCAGGTCGATCCCAAGTTTGAGCCCCAGCCTGGGCAACGTAGCAACGAAGTGAGACTCTGTACGTCAAAACTACCGAAGAGGGGGGTGGGTAGAGGCGACACTATGCCTGACTACAGATGGGTGGCTAGAGGTGTGCTGCACACGCGCCACGCAGGGCGACGCTGCCGTCCAGAGGGCACAGAGTCACCTGTAGGAAGTGCATGCGCCTTGAGACCATTGAGCCGAGCAAAGTGAGTCAGGCCCAAAAGGCTAAGTATGCGGGTTGGAGGAACGGCTCAGCGGTTAAAATGCTTGCCTGGCAAGCGCTAAGTACCCGAGTTTGATTCCCCAGCACCCCATAAGCTGGGCGTGGTGGCTCACGCCTGTAATCTCAGCCCTTGAGAGGCTGAGGCAGGAGGATTGCCGTGAGCCCAAGGCCAGCCTGGGCTCCATAGTAAGTCCAGGACCAGCCTGGGCTACAGAGCAAGACCCTGTCTCAAAAAAAGGTTAAATTGATATCTCTCTAGTATAAAAAAACATAAAAAGTAAGAGATATGGAAGGCAGAAAGTAGACTTCACGGAGAGGGAGAGGGTAGAGATGGGAAGGGGAAAGGGATGGAATATGTTAAAAAAATAAAAATACTTTCTAGGCCTGAAATTTGAAAGATAATAAAAGAAAAACTTAAAAGAATGGTCAGGGAATGTAGCTCAGTGCAAAGGCACTGGGCTGGAGCCTCAGTATCACTGTGTGTCTGTGTGTGTGTGCGCGCGTGTGGCAAATGCCCTACAGTATAGTCCTAGTTATAGCTGACTCTGCCCACCAGGGGGCAGCACACGCGCGTACTTTGCTTTACGCCTTTTGGTTTGTGAGATATGGTCTCCCCCGCAGTCCCGGCTGGGCCGAGCTCCCTCTGCAGCTCTGTAGCGCGGGCCTCGGCCTCCTGAGGGCGGGGTTACAGGCCTCTGCCACCACACCTGGTTTGCGTCATCCTTTTTTTAAATTCAGATCCTAGAGTCAGCTTTAGATCCAGTGGGAACAAGCGTTTTCACAAAGTGCTGCAGAGGTTCGCCCTGGGAGGAGAGGCGGGAACAGGAGAGCACCTCACAGGCAGGCCCTCTCCGTCCTAAATTCTGGAGGGAACAGATAGCAATGCACCAGATATAATAGGCAAGCTGACCAGGCCCAGGCAAAGGGCCGCAGATCGGAGCCTAGCAACCAAGCAGCTCGGCAAGACCCGCCACCTCTCCCGCCCCTTCCACAACGTCCATCTTCTCACGTTCTTTCATCCTTTACACCGCTTATGGTTTGGTGGTCTCATATTAGAGGAGCCACATGGTATTTGATTTTCTGGGTCTGATTCATTTCATGGAGCACAGTGGTCTCAAGGTGCATCCATTTCCTTATAGATGACTCCAATTTTTCATTCTTGATGGCAGAGTAGTACTCCACTGTGCATATATACACCACGTCTTCTTTATCCAGTCACCTGTACTTGGGCATACCGGCTTCTTCCAAGATTTGGCTGTTTTCGATTGTGCTACTACCAACATGGCTGTGCATGCGCTGCTACAGTAAGAGGGCTTTAACTCTTTTGGGAAGTCACCCAGAACACGAGGCGCAGCAGGAGACCCAATCCCAAATAAACAATGAAAGGAGTGGGGATGCGGCTCAGAGCAAAGGTCCTGTGTTCAATCCTCGGTGCCACAAAAAAGAAAAGCAACTGTGTGTGTGTGTGTGTGTGTGTGTGTGTGTGTGTGTGTGTGCGCGTGTTATCAAGGAGTGAGCCCAAGGTCTTCACATTAAGATATATCCCTAGTCCAGGTGTGTGCGTGTGTGTGTGTGAGAGAGAGAGAGAGAGACAGGCTCTAGCTCTTTGAGCAGGCGCAGGGGAACCAGATGCAGCCTCACAGCAGAGAATATAACGTGCACAGGGCCTTCCAGAGCTATGAAGCAGAATGTGGCTACTTGGAGAGTTTACAGGGCTGGAGGAATAGCTCAGTGGTTAGAGCACTTGCCTAGCAAGCACAAGACCTTGAGTTCGATTCCCCAGTACCACGTAAACTAGGTGTGGTGGCCTGTAATCCCAGCACTCAGGAGGCTGAGGCAGGAGGAATGCTCTGAGTTCGAGGCCAGCCTGGCCTCCATAGTGAGTTCAGGACCAGCCTGGGCTACGGAGCGAGGCCCTGTCTCAAAAAAATAAAGTTTAGATATAAAAGAAAAGAGCAACAACTAAATGAGAAGGTCGCCCCAGAAAACTGCTGCTTGCTTTGTACTGTCTATCAACACAACACAATAAAATTAGGGAAAATCAGAGAGAGACAAACGACCAGAGAGTAGAAATTGAAAGAATCAGGTGGAATGCCAAGTTGGAGGCATAGCTCGGTGGTTAGAGCACTTGCTTAGCATGAGCAAGGCCCTGGGTTTGATTCCCCAGCACCACATAAAAATGAGTCCAGTGTGGCCATTAGGGCTTGGACCTGGAATAAATATCCCCCGAAAGTCTCACATATTTGGATGTGTGGAACAGCGACAAAGCCTCCTTCTGCTAAGAGGTGGGGCCTGGTCAGCAGGAGAGGACCACAGGCGTGTGGTAGGTGAGAGCACGCAGTCGGTTATGGACATGTGGCACATCGTGGGGTGTGTGGCCTGGATAGGGCAGATCACGGGGGCTTGCCCCGGGACGGACGGAACGCTGGAACAGGATATTGGTTCTGTTCTTCCTCCCTAACTTGGCCCAGGCTGGCCTTGAACTCAAAGCAATCCTCCTGCCTCGGCCTCCTGAGTGCTGGGATTACAGGTGTGTGCCCCCACACTCGGTTCCATCCCAGTTTTAAAAATATTTTGAGGGCTGGGGGCATAGCTTAGCTGTTAAAGCACTTGCCTAGAAAGTACAACACTCTGAGCTAAATTTTCCAGCATGCACACCCATCATCCCAGCAAGTGGGAAGCTGAGGCAGGATTGCTTTGAATTCAAGGTCAGCCTGGGCTACACAGTGAGACTCAGTCTCATAAATAAATAAATAGATAAAATTTGAGACAGACTCTTGCTAAGTCTCTAATGACCAGGCTTGACTTGAGCTTGCAGTCCTCTGGCCTCGGTCTCCCGGAGTGACAAGATGACATGCCTATACCACTAGGCTCAGCTTCTTTCTATCTGTTTTGTTTTGTTTTGTTTTGGGTGCCAGGGATGGAACCCTGGGCCTCTTGAGGTGAAGCAAACACTCACCTCTGAGCTGCACCCCCAGCCCAGAGCTGCATACCCAGCCCGGAGCCAGAGCCGGAGCCGGAGCCACACCCTTAGCCCTGAGCCTGTCGTTTTACGCTCAATACAAATTGTCTTCGCAAACAAGCTTTGCTGAAAGGAATCCACATCAGCTCCAACCCCTCAGGACCCTGGAATAACCCAGGCCTGAATCCTCCCAGTGACTGTAAAGGAAGGGCGGGCCGGTGGACTCTCATCCCTCCCAGCTGGGTCCCTTCCTCGGGCGTTGGCGCTACATTCCAGTCCAACCACGCAGAGATCGGAGCAGAGATCTTGGCAAGGCTGAGAGCTGGAGGTGTGCTCTACTGCGGGACTTTGCTGCCCAGGACTGCTTTTCCCTGTGGATTTCAGTTAAGCCAGCTACCAACAGGCGTCAATGCTTTCTCTGAACAGGAAGCTTTTCTTTTGAGACAGTGTCTCACTCGGTAGTCCAGACTGTCCTTGAACTCATGCCAATCCTCCTGCCTCAGCCTCCTAAATGCTAGGATTACAGGCGTGAACCACCATGCCCAGTTTATGTGGTGCTGGGGAACTGAACGCAGGGCCCTACATTTGCGAGGCCAGTGCTTTAATGACTGAGCTCCACCCGCGGCCCTGAATCTACAGTCTTTTCACTGAGCTACATCCCTGCCCCTTATTTATTTATTTATTTTAAATTTTGAGAGTCTTACTGAGTTGCGTAGGCTGAGCTCCAATTTGCAATCAACTCTCCTGCCTCAGCCCCCTGACAGAGCTGGGGTTACTGGCATGTAGTACCATGTGCCCAGCATCCACAAATCATCTTCTGAAAAAGACCTGAGGGGTCTGAAGGAAGCCTGCCTAGCAAGCACAAGGCCTGGAGTTCGGTTCCCCAGTACCACATGAGCCAGGCATGCCTGTAATATCAGCAACTGGGAGGCTGAGGCAGGATTGCTGTGAGAAGGGCAGCCTGCACTACATCCTGAGTTCAGGACCAGTGTGGACTATAAAGCAAGACCTTGTCTCAAAAATAAACCTGAGATGTTGCTCAGTGGTAAGAGTATTTGCCACGCCTGTGCAAAGCTCTGGGTTCAATCCTGGTACAGCAAGTCACAATCAGGTTTTCTTGTGAGAGTAATAACTATTTTCTTGATGAGGTTAGAGATACGTAAAGAAGAGTGAAGGAAAAGATGGGTATAAAGAGAAGTCTTTGGAGAGGTGTTGCAATGGTAAATTTTCAAAAAGACAAATAAATCTTTTTTTCTTTTTTGGAGACAGGGTCTCATTCTATGTAGTCCAGGCTGGTCCTGAACTCACTATGGAGCCCAGGCTGGCCTCAAACTCACTGCAATGCTTCTGCCTCGGCCTCCTGAGTGCACAGATTACAGGCATGTGCCACCACATCCAACTAATCTTATGTGGTTCTGGGGGATCAAACCCTGGGCCTTGTGCGTGCTAGGCAAGCTCTCTAACCACTGAGCTACGCTCCCAGCCTCAGACAAGATCTTGTGAGTGGAGTGAAAGGAGTCGGGGAAACATCTCTCCTGCCTTGGCATTGTATCTCTCTGTCCTGGGGTAGGTTCTTTTTCTGGCAGTGCTGGGGATGGAACCTGGAGTCTCATACTATTATATCCTCAGCCCATTTTTAAATTTTTTGGATTTGGGACGGGGCCTTGCTAAGTTACTAAGTTGCCTAGGCGGGGATCAAACTTGAAATCCTCCTGCCTCAGCCTCCTAGAGTGTTAAGATTACAGGCCTGCACCATTGAGCTCCGCCCGAGGTTGGATTCCTGAACTCTTATCATCTACGCTGTCTGGGTGAGAACCCAAGCCGGCCCGTAGCCAAGGCTGCACCTACCTCCCCGCTGAGCATGGGCCCCCAGGGGTCTCCAACCTGCAGCAAGGAAGAACAGACACGTGAGTGACTCCCCGGTACCCCACCCGGTGCCCACAGTAAGGTGGAGTCACAGCCGTGCTCATCGCCCACAGAGCTCAACCCAAGGTTAAGGACACCCTCCTGCTGCCCTCCACCCTGAAGGAGGCCCGCACCCCAGCCTCCCTGCCCTGCCATCCTGCCTCCACATCGCCCAGGGAGGTGGGCCAATATTCCAGCTGGATCCTGGGCATCTCTTAGAAATCTATGGGTCTGTGTGCGCACACATGTGTTTTGTGGTACTAGGAATCGAGCTCACAGTTTCACACCAAAGCTTCTTCTCCAGTCCATTCTCAGTTTGATTTTCTTTTTTTGAGACAGGGTCTCACCCTATAGTCGGGCTGGTCCTGAGCTAACGATATAGCCCAGGCTGGCCTCACACTCTGGCAATTCTCTTGCCTCGGCCTTTAGTTTTGATTTTGAGGCAGGGTCTCTCCAATTCAGTACAGTGCCTTAGATAGGCTTGACCTTGGGATCCTCCTGCCTCTGCTTCCCAGAGTGCTGGGATGACAGGCCTGGTCCACTGGGCCCCGCTCCAATTTTTTATTTCATGATCACTGTATGTTAGTGTACATATTTGTATGTTGGCTCCTTTTCCCTTCTCTACTTGTGTGCGCATGTGTGGGATCTTTGACGGTTAATAGTCAAGTGTGTATCTTCTTTTCTTTTCTTTCTTTTGAGGCAGAGTTTCTCTCTGCAGCCCAGGCTGGCCCTGAACTCACTGTGGAGCCCAGACTGGCCCTGAACTCAGGCGATCCTCCTGCCTCACATTCCTTCCACACGCCCTGGTCGTGCCCTCTGATGACTGGCAGTCGTGGGGTTCACCACCCAGCACGCCCCTCAGTCCCCTTCAGCCCGGCCCGCACCCGCACTGCCCAGCTGCGGCTCCAGAAGGAGGGAATGAAGGAGGGACTCACCGGCAGGGAGGACGAGCGCCGTGACGCAGAGCAGCACCCTGGGGCCCCCGAGCAGCATGTCTGTGAGGGACAGGGGGCGGTGGAGAGCAGCATGAGGCGAGCCCAGCGCTGCCACCTGCGGCCCCGCCTCTCTGCCTGCCTTATTGTGCTCTGCTCGAGCTCACTCTGGCTCTCGCGCGCTCTCTCTCTCTTGCAGTGCTGGGATTGAGCCCAGGGCCTTCACACAGAGTATATGCCAACCCACTCTTTGTTTTGATTTTGACATAGGGTCTTAGTAAATTGCCCAGGCTGGGCCTGATTTTTTTTTTTTTTTTTTTTTGAGACTTGAGATAGGGTCTCCCTCTATAGTCCAGGCTGGTCCTGAACTCACTATGTAGCTAACCTCAAACTCACAGCACTCCTCTTGCCTCAGCCTCCCGAGCCCTGGAATTAAAGGCATGGGCACCCATGCCCAGTTAACATGGTGCTCTGGGGAATCAAACTCAGTGCCTTGAGCCTTTAGGGCAGTGCTTTAACCACTTATGCTACTCTTCCAGCCCAGGATGTTTCTTTCCCTCTTGTGAAACAAGGTCTCTCTATGTTGCCAGCCTGGTCTCTGACCCCGGGCTCACGCCTGCCTCCTGAGTGCACAGGCTGCAGGCTGGCCATCCCATTCCGAGGGGCTCCCCCTGGGATCCCAGCGCCCTCCTTCTCTTCCAGTGGCTACGCTTCCTGCTGTTATCTGTGCCTTCTTCACATTCCTTGCTTCTTTTCCTTAGAATTTCATGGACAAAGGGGGGTGTGGGGAACACACACACATATGCACACACACAAACACACACTCTGCCTGTTAAGAGTTTTATAATCAAACAACTCACCGTCCAAACAACTCCCTGAATGGTGTCCTTCGGCGGCTGCCCTGCCTCTGTCCGGCTCGCACTGCACTGCGGCCGGCCTGGGATAAAGAGCCCCGCCCTGGGAAGGACTCGGGGTTTGGCCTCCTCGGAAACAATGAGAAGAGGGGGCGCCAGGGAGGAGAGAGGCCGGGCGAGCTGTGCACAGCGCTGCCTGATTGACAGGCGGGGAGTGCGCCCTCACCCCTCCCGAGGGCTGGGCCCTGACTGCTCTGGCTGGCCTCATCCCGGGGCCCCTTCCTCCCCTCAGCCCCCTGCCTGCCTGTGAGCTGGCCCAGCCTGCCTTCGGCCCAGGAGGTGGTCCCTCAACTGAAGAGGTCCCTCTCCTTCTCCCCATGGCCTTCTGGGGAAGCCATGCTCCCAGCCCGTTTTTAGTTCCCAGTTTGACATGGTGTCTCATAAGTTGCCAAAGCTGGAACTGAGCTTGAGATTGTCCTGCCTCAGCCTCCCGGAGTCTTTTTTGAGTCCCTCTTTTTTGTGGTGCTGGAGACTGAGCCCAGGGTCTTCACACTGAGCCACACCCCCAGCCCATCTGTTATTTTTGATGTTAAGAGAAGGTCTCACTAAGTTGCTGAGTTCTCAGGAGGGCTGATTTTTGGTTTCTGAGCTCAGGATGGAGCCCAGGGCCTCACATGTGCTAGACAAGGACTCCAGGACCTGCCTCTCCCGTGACTCATGCATCCGGACCCTCAACCCAGCCCCTTCCCAGAACCATCTTACGGGATTTTTCCATTCAGACATATAGGGCATAAGGTTGCCCACAAGAGAAAGGCAGGCCTTGCCAGGGCCATGGGGAGCCGGGCCTTCCAGACGCTCCAGCCCCTTTCCAGCACAGGAGGCTGGGGCGTCCCTGGCCTCCTTCTGTCCTTGGCCGTGTTTGTGCTTACACTGTGAACCTTAGATTCTGGAACCTTAAGACAAAAATACAGGGGAGAAGGGACTGGGGAGTCGCACTGTGGTTATAGCATTTGTCTAGCAAAAAAAAAAAAAAAAGGAAAGAAAGAAAGAAAAAAAAAAAGCCACAAGAAGCCCAAAGCTTACTGGGAGGGAGGCACATTCGTGCTGCTTGCCCTAGCTTGTTTTTCTGTATACTGGCAACTGAGGCCAGGGCCTTCACACTGAGCTACATCCGCAGAGCATTTATATATATAGTTTTGTTTTGTTTTTTTTTTGTTTTTTGTTTTTTGAGACAGGGTCTCATACTATAGCCCAGTCTGGTCCTGAACTCGCTATGGAGCCCAGGCTGGCCTCAACTCACAGCAATCCTCCTGCTTCAGCCTCCTGAGTGCTGGGGTTACAGGTGTGCGCCACCACGCTCGGTTTATGTGGTGCTGGGGAATTGACTCAGGACCTTGCACTTGCTAAGCAGGCACTTTAACCACTGAACTATGCCCCAGACCTGAGAACTTGTCTCAGAAAAGAAAGAAAGAGTGAATGAATGAAAAAAGGAAAGAAAGAAAGAATCAGTCTGGGCATGGTGGTACATGCCTATAGTCCCAGCACCATGGGGGCCTAAAGCAAGATCTCAAATTCAAGCCCAGTCTGGTCTGTTAAGCAACACAGGAAGGCCCTGCCTCCAGGTAAAAAACAGCAACTGGTAAGGATAAAGCTTAGTGGGAAGGCTATGGGCCCAATTCCCAGTACCAGGAAGGAAGGAAGGAAGGAAGGAAGGAAGGAAGGAAGGAATGAAGGAAGGAAGAAAGGAAGGAAGGAAGGAAGGAGGGAAGGGACGGGGGGTGGGAGGGAGGGAAGGAGAAAAGAAGGGAGGGAGGCAGGGAGGCCCTAAAGCTCCTGTCTTAGTTTCCCGGGAGGAGTATTCTATCCATTCCCAGGACAAACCTGAACACAAAATCCAACTCTACCTGACCTGCCTGGCCTCGAAATCACCCTTCTTCCATTTGCTCCACAGTAAGGGGCAAAACCAGTGTGATTCTAGTCCAGGGAAAGTCAGGGAAAGAAAAGGCTGAGCTGGGCCCAGTGGTGTAGGCCTGTGATCCCAGCATTCTAGGAGACTGAGGCAGGAGAATCCCAAGTTCCAGCCCAGCCTGGGTAACTGAGTCTTGGCCCGGTCTCAGATAAAAACAATAAAAGGGGCTGGGGATGTAGCTCAGAGAGAAGACTCTGTGTTCAATCCCCAGAACTACTAAAAAAAGAGAAAAAGGAAAGGTAGAAAGGAAGGAAGGAAGGAAGGGAGGAAAGAGAAGTGTGGGCAAGGGGTGCAGGGAACCAAAGGCAGAGGCAGCAGAGCTGGTTCCCGTGACGCTCTCACAGCTGGCTGCGAGGAGAAGGACGCACCCAGCCGGCCCTTGGCAGCCGGCGTGATGACCTCACCGAACTGGCCAGCCTCAGCCGTAGTGTCGGAGCCCCTCCAGGCAGCAGGAGGGCCTTCCCTGGGTCCCCGGAGGGAGGCCGAGCTCCGGCCAGGCGGGAAATCGGAACAGAATGTTCGCAGGAAGGCCAGAGCAGGGGCAGGCGGGGGACAGGGCCACGTGAGAGGCCACCCAGCGACGGGGGAGCAGCAGATGCCCTTGCTGGGCTCTGTGGACTGTCAGGAATCCAGTGGGGTGCAGCGGCGCACACTGGTGACCAGCACTTGGCAGGCTGAGTTTGAGGCCAGCCTGGGCTATTAGAGAGCCCGGCACTCACCAGGTAGCTCTGGCCCAGTGAGCATGGACTACAGACTCCGACCCTGTCTCTACATACATACATGCATACATACATAAAATGGGCTAAGGATGTAGCTTCTTTTTTTTGAGACAGGGTCTCGCTCTGGGTCCAGGCTGGTCCTGAATTCACTTCAGAGCTCAGGCTGGCCTTGGACTCACAGCAATCCTCCTGTCTCAGCCTCCCGAGTGCTGGGATTACAGGCGTGCGGCACCACGCCCAGTTTATGTGGTGATGAGGAATTGAACTCGGGTACTTAGTGCTTGGCTTAGCACTTGCTCAAGCGCTTTAACCGCTGAGCCATTCCTCCAGCCCCGGATGTAGCTTCTTGTGAAGGTCTTTGTTTGTTTGTTAGAGGCAGGGTCTGGCTTTGTAGTCCCCACTGAACTCATTATGGAGCCCAGACTGGCCATGGACACACAGTAATCCTCCTGCCTCAGTCTCCTGAGTGCTGGGATGACAGACGTGCTCTACCATTCTCAGCTCTCCGCGGTGCTGGGAAATTGAACCCAGGGCCTTGTGCTTGCTAGGCAAGTGCTTTAACTGCTGTGCCGTGTTCCTGCAGCCCCTCCATGCACCTGTTAATGGCCGTATCAGCTGCTTCCAAGATTTAGCTATTATGAGTTGCGATGCTGTAAACAGGGGTGTGCGTGGATCATTTTTGTACGATGACTTCAACTCTTCTGGGAAGGTCCCCAGGAGAGGAGTGCTCGGGCCAAGTGGGGTATCTACCTTCAGTTTTTTGAAGAATCTCTGCACTGTTTCCCGTAATAGTTGTACTAGCCCATAGTCCCACCCACAAGGAGAAAGGGTTCCTCTTTCTCCGCCAGCATCTTCGTGTGTTTTGAACAGGGTCTCACTCTGTAATCCGAGTGCTGGAGTCACCGGGCAGTGCTGTCACACAGTTCATGTGTGCTGGGGTCCAAGCCAGGGCCTTGTGGGTGTGAGGCAAGAGCTCTCACTGCTGAGCTGCGCCCCAGGCCCTGTGCTTTCATTTTATATCCTACAACTTGGCCGAGTTTGTTTACTAATTACAAGTCTTGTAACGGAGTTTTTGGGGCCTGCCACATAGAGGATCACTCCATCTGGAAGTAGGAGAGTCTGACTCTTCCTTTCCTGTGCTCATTCCCTTCACTCCTGTCTCTCGCCTGATTGCTGGCGGAGGCTCCGAGCCCTGGGCTGAACGGAAGTGGACGCCTTGCCTTGTTCCTGACTTGAGGAGAAATGCTTCCAGTTTTCCCCATTTAGGATGATGTTGGCAGTATAATTGTCTTATATTGCTTTTATCAGCTTGAGATAAGATCTTTTATACCTATTTTCATCAGGGAAGCAAACTCAGGGGTGGGCACTTGCTAGGCAAGTACTTTAACTGCTGTGCCATTCCTCCAGCCCTCACTGGGGTATTTTTCATCATGAAAGAATTTTATATTTTGTGGGTGCTAGAATGTAGCTCAGCAGTTAAAGCCCTGCCTAGCAAGCCCATGCCTGGCAGGCCTTGGATCTCCTTCCCAGTACCACATAATCGGACACGGATGGGCATGCCTGTAATCCCAGCACTCGGGAGGCTGAGGCAGGATGACTGCCATGTGTCCAAGGCCAGTCTGGGCTCCATAGCAAGATCAGGAACAGCCTAGACTACAGAGTGAGACCCAGTCTCTAAAAAAATAAAGAATTTTATATTTTGTCAAAGCTTTTGGGACTGAGAGTGTGGCTCAACAGTTAGCATGCTTGCCTGGCAAGCCCAAAGCCCTGGATTTGATTCACCAGCACCACAAAAACCAATCATAATCATGGGCTGGGGACATAGTTCAGCAGTTAGAATGCTGCCTACCAAGCCCAAGGTCGTAGGTTTGAGTCCCAGCACGACATAACCAGCCTGTGGTACAGCGGTCAGGAGGATAAGGCTGTAGGACAGCTGTGAATTTGAGCTGGGCTACATAGTAAGTTCAGGTCCAGCCTAGGCTACAGAGCAAAACCCTGTCTTAACAAATAAATTTATTTTTTAAAAGGCATTTTCTGAAGCTATTGAGATAATCATGTGATTTTTGTCCTTGCCTTATTTTTTTATTTATTAAGACAGAATCTCACTCTGATTTTTTTTGTTTTTTGTTTGTTTTTGAGACAGGGTCTCACTCTATAGCCCAGGCTGGTCTGGAACTAACTATGTAACCCAGGCTAACCTTGGACTCATGGCAATCCTCCTGTCTCTGCCTCCCTAGTGCTGGGATTAGAATTACAGGCATACGCCATCAGACCTGGCTTTATGTGGTGCTGAGAAATAGAACTGGGAACCTTGTGCTTGCTAGGCAAGAGCTTTATCCGCTGTACCATTCATTCAGCCTCAAAGTTATTTTTGGTTTTTGTTTTTTTCAGATAAGATCTCTCTTTGTACTCCAGGCTGGTCCTGAACTCACTCTGCCAAGACTGGCATTGAATACATGGCAATCCTCCTGCCTCAGCCTCCCAAGTGCTGGGATAACCGGGTGTGTGCCACCATACCCGGGTTTATCTGCTGTTGGTAAATTGAGTCCAGGGCCTTGCACATTCTAAGCAAATACTTTTAACCGCTGGATCGTGTCTCCCGGTCCCAAAATCGAAAAATTTATTTTCCTTGTACTGAGTGTTAAACCCACGGCCTTCACATGGAGCTACATCCACAGCCTTTTTTTAAGTTTTATTTTGAGATATGGTTTTGCTAAATCGGTACATTGCCCAGATGGGGCTTAAACTGGGCCTCCCGGAGCGATAGGATTACAGGACCGCACCCAAGTTTGTCATTTAATTAATTCAAGTCAACATCAGCACCACCGCCCAGCCATGAGCCAGTGCAGTTTGGAGATGTAGGCCTGTCACTTTCTGAGATGCTCCGAGCCCAGAGACCAAGAGCCTTGGGCCGGCAGGCCCACCCGTCCTCCCGAGCCAGCTGCCCGAGCGCCGGAAGCAGCGCCCCCTTCTGGAGCCCGCCGGCAGGGCAGAAGGGGCTTGGTGACGTTACCCAGGACCCAGTTTTCAGTTTTCACGATGGTGCCATGCACAGTGGGGCAGTCACAACAGGAGAGCCGTGTGGCTGCACCCATCTGCTTACTGGCGGGTGAGGAATGCAGCCAGGAGCTGCCGCCCCGGGCCAGTGCACAGAAACGTGACTGCAGCGGTGGGATCCGAGACAGCGGAGTCCAGGGCTGAGCGCAAACAATTCCCATAAAAGGAAGGAAAGGGCCGAGGAGGGTCAGATGAGGTGGGAGGGCGAGAGGGAGGGGCGGGATGGAGCAATGGAGCCGGAGCAGCCAACGCCAAGGAGGGACTCGCGCGCCAGCAGTCCTACGTCCCCGGAACCGCGGCCAGCCGAACCGTCCATCCAGACCCGCCTGAGCGGCCGCGCAGCCCCCGGCGGCCGAGGCGGAGAACGGCCAGCCCCAGCCTAGCCGGGCAGCCCAACGAGACCCTGCTCAAGACAGAAAATAAAATCATAAAATGGGCTGGGATGTAACTCAGCGAGAAGGCCCAAGGCTTGATGCCCAGTAAGAAAAAAAGAAGAAGATGAAAGAAGAAAGAGCTAAGCATCCCCTCGCGTTCGCTTTCCTGGGCGAACTCTTGGTTCGATTTCTCAGGCTCACCATCAGCCTCGTTACACCCGCTCGCTGGGGCGCCGTGCTGCCCCAGAGGCTGTCTTACAACGGGATGGCATAATGGTGGCATTCAGTCAGCTCCAGGCACAGGGGAGCTCGCCTGGCATCCCGGGCCCTGCGGGAGGCTGGGGCAGGAGGATCACTGGGAGTTAAAGAGCAGCCTGGGCGACATAGGAAGCTCGAGGTCAGTCTGGACCACAGAGACCTTGTCTCAAAACAAAAAAACCCCAAACGAAACCAAATCCCTAGTGCATACACCCACACACAAAAACTGTTTAAACAAACAAAAAAAATTACTGTAAAAGAGCCCTCACTTCAAACACATATGTCTCACTGTTTTTGACCTTTTTTTTTTTTTTTTTTTTTTGCTTTGCTGCCCAGGCTGGTCCTGAACTCACTAGGGAGCCCAGGCTGGTCTTGGACTCAGGACAGTCCGCCTGCCTCAGCCTCCTGAGTGCTGGGATTACAGGTGTGTGCCACCATGCCCAGCTTTATGTGGGGCTAGGGAATCAAACTGAAGGCCTTGAGCTTGGAAGGCAAGCGTTTAAACCGCTGTGCCATTCCTCCAACCTCTGTACTTACGTGTTTTCTGGCGTGACTGAAGGACAACTGCTAGAGCCTTCCCAAGAATGTGAGAGGCAGTACCCCTTTTTTCTCTTTTCTTTTCTCTTCATATTCTTTCTAGTGGAGAGTGAGCCCAGGCCCTTCACATGAGCTGTATCCCAGCACTTTTTATTGTTTATTTAAGACAGGATCTCGCTAAGTCACTAGATTGCCCAGGCTATGCTCAAACTTGTGATCCTCCTGTCTCAGCCTCCCAGAGTGCTATGAACTGCTCTTCTTAACATAATGGGGTGGGGAAGGAGGGTTGAGGAATAGCACAGCTGATGTGATGTATGTGGTGCTGGAGAATCGAACCAAGGCAGGCACTATAACCACTGGGCTACACCTCCAGTCCCTTTTTTTTTTTTTTTTTTTTGAGAAAGGCTTTAAGTTGCTAAATTGCCCAGTCTAGGCTCAAACTTGCAATCCTGCCGCAGCCTCTGAAGTGCTAGGATTGTCACAGGCACGTGCCTTTATTCTGCCCACGATTTGTGTGAATGAGATAGTCATTCGGCACTCTGCAGTGCCAGCAGGGCTGTGGAGAGCGGGGAGACCCGCACTCAGACCCGAGAGGGCGCTGTTCTCAGTGAGGGCGATGCTGGCCAGTCTGCCTCTGATTCTCGGGGCTTCTTCTGACTGTATGCAAGGCTGCGGTTTGAAGGGAACAACAGTCCAAGGGCTGACACAGAAACTACGGATCAAAGAAGTTGCAGGGTCAGTTGCAGCAGAGGGGAGGGGCCCGGAGTGCTGCATCCCTGAAGGGAGGGGGCCAAACCGTCCTGCTGCTTTTACCCCATTGGCTCGCCTCTGAAGGCCGGTGGGATGGCCACCGCTTCCTCTTAGCGCCTCCTAGTGAGCACTCAAGTGTATTCTCTTCTTCTTCTATACCCTGACCTCGTCCTCTAGCGGGGAAGGTCGTCCTCTTCCACCCAGTGCGCGCGTTCCAGTGGGACGCTCATGGACTGGTGAGGGAGGAAGCGGATATCCTCCTAGCCAGCCAGATCAGCCAAATTAACCCTGGCCATAGATGGGGTGACGTGTCGCCGCCAGGTGGCTCTCACACCTTTTTATTATTTTATGTATTTATTTATTTATTTATTTTTGAAACAAGGTCTTGTTCTGTAGTCCAGGCTGGCCCCGAACTCACTGTGGAGCCCAGGCTAGCATAGAATTCTTGGCAATCCTCCTGTCTCAGCCTCCCAACTACTGGAATTTTTTTTTCAGGTTGTGAAGAGAAGGCTTTATGGGGAAACTTACAAAAGGAGAAAGAAAGATAAGTGGTAAGGCCTCTGCTAGCCAGAAGGGGGACCTGGAAATGAGAGCTTTATTGTGTAGCTGGGCGAGGGGCTGTCCTATGCTAAGCAGCTCGGTTACTAGGGCTGGTTGCTAGGTTCTTCGCTCTTAAACCGCTGCAGCCCACCCTTGGGTACTTCCTCATTAAAGGTCTTTCTCTCTATTGTCTTTTAACTAAATTCTAGGGAGTGGTCAGCTACAGGCTGTCACGAGTTGCAGCCAGCTGCCTTTTCTGTAATCCTGCCTTCCAGTGAATTCTCCATTTCTGGGGGCCAAGTCCTGGGATTATAGGCCTATGCCACCAGGCATGATTTATGTGGTGCTGGGCAATCAACCCAGCCTTGTGCGTGCCAGGAAAGTACTTTAACCACTGAGCTATGCCCCTAGCCCCATTGTCCTAAATTAGTAATTGCCTCAGATTCCGGGAAAAGCAGAGCCTTTCAGATCACCCCACAATGAAGCCACTCCCTATCACAAAGCAGGAGCAATTACCGCTTTGTGAAACCGAGGCTGACCCTGAAAGCTGGAGCTGCCATTTTGTGATGGGAACTGAACTGCCCCCGGGACAACAGCTGTCCCAAGACCTCACAGAACCAGTCCTGAGATACTTACAGGGCAATCAGATTAGGGGCCAGGAGCATAGTTCAGTAGTTACAGCACTTGCCTAACAAGTGTGAGGCCCTGGGTTCAATTCCCCAGCATCACATGAACTGGATTTGATGGCACAGGGTCTATAATCCCAGCACTTAAGAGGCTGAAGCAGGAGGATTGCCATGTGTTCAAGGCCAGTCTGGGCTACACAGTGAATTCAGTCAGGACCAGCCTTGAGTACAGTGAAACCCAGTCTCAAAAAAAAAAAAAAAAAGCCCTGGAAGAACTGCTCAGTGGTTAAAGTGCTTGCCTCTCAAGCACTATGTTAAGTACCCAAGGATTCCCCCAGACCACATAAATTGGGTGTGGTGGTGCTGGCCTGTAATCCCAGCACTCCAGAGGCTGAGACGTGAGGATTGCCATGAGTCCAAGGCCAGCCAAGGCTACACAATGAGTTCAGGACCAGCCTGGGCTGCAGAGTGAGACCCCTGTCTCAAAAAAAAAAAAAAAGAAAGAAAGAAAAGAAAAGAAAAATCAGACTATACCAGGACTACCTACTGCTGCTCGCTCCGCAAGCCCCCAGCCCCTTGCCCCTTGCCTTTGTCTCTTATTAAAACCCCAGGTTGTTTCTTCTTCCTTCTCCCCTCATCCCTCTCCGGTTCTTCCTCGTCATACTGAGGATTAGACCCACGGCCTTTGCACTGAGCTAGACATCCCCAGTCCTTTTTTCCCTTTTGCAGTGAGCTATGCCTGCAACCTGAAGGAAACAAATTGTAAAGTCGGTAGTTTATTTGGAAAGAAGAGGCTGGGCAGTGTGGTGCACACCTGTACTCCCAGTCCTCAGGAGGCTGAGGCAGGAGGATTGCCTCATGTTCAAGGCCGGCCTGGGCTGCTTAGTGAGTTCAGGAGCAGCCTGGACTCAGAGCAAAACGCTCCTGTATTAAAAAAAAAAAAAAAAAAAAGACAGAGAAAAGATGAGAGTGGGGCATAAGCTTGCACTGTTTGGAGGGGATCTCTGGCAGGCAGGGCATGAGACCGTGCCTAGGGCTTTTAGGCTAGAGGGTTAGGGACCAGATGTCACTAGGCAGCCCGCAGGCCCTCCGCACTCACAGCCCTGCCACACTTATTGCCCCTCCTGGTGAACACACTTTAACCATAAATACTTCTAGGGAGCAGCCAGCTGCGAGTTGTTTCGTGGAGTGATGGTTACAGGCAGGTGCTGTCTTGCCTTCCTGGAAATCGTCCCCGACTACCTACACGTCCACTGTCACCTGCCACCACACACAGCTCATTTTTCATTTTGAGACAGTCTCACTAAATTGCTACATGGCCCAAGCCTGGGATTGAATTTGTGATCCTCCTGCCCAGAGTGCTAGGATACATGTCTGCTGCCACACTTGGAGACAGAATCCTCATTTTTATTCTGGCTTATATCTTCGTTTTCTTTCTTTTGCGGTGCTGGGGTAGGCCCCAGGTCTTCGTGATGTGTGCTCTGCCACTGGCAGACGTTCCTAGGCCCAAACTCGTCTCTCCTCCTCCTCTTTCATAACTCAGTCTGTGCGGGTCCTCTGGACGCTTTTCCCGAACGTCTCCACGGCCCCGTGGATTTCCTTGTCCAGATTCTTCATGCACTATTGAATGCCCAAACTAAGCATGAGGGCGCACGCAACTTGTGCATCAGAAAGCTAGATTGAGCCAGGCACGGTGGCACACGCCTGGGATGCCAGCACGCTGGGAGGCTGAGGCAGGAGGATTGCCTGTTCAAATTTAGCCCAGACATTTTGGCAATTCAGTGAGATCCTGTCTCAAAAAAACAAAAACAAAAACAAAACAAAAACCCGGCTGGGAATGTAGCTCAGTGCAAGGTCCCTCAGTTCAATTCCCAGTACCAAAATAAATAAATAAACAAAACAAAACAAAAAACTCAAAAAAAAACTAGATTAAACAAATGTGGTATCAGGCTGGAGGAATACCACAATGGTTAGAGCACTTGCCCAGCAAGTGAAAGGTGTCCTGAGTTCAATTTCTCAGCCCAGTGTGGTGGTGCACGCTTGTAATCCCAGCACTTGGGAGGCTGAGGCAAGAGGAGTCCCATGAGTTTGAGGCCAGCCAAGGCTACACAGTGAGTTCATGACCACCCAGGACTATAGAGTGGGACCCTGTCTCAAAAAAAGTGGCATCATTAGAAATATGTATATTTTTTTACATCTAGTTCCTGGCAGAGAGCTGCTAAAATTTTTGGAGTGGTTCAAAGTCTTTCTTCCTAAGAAGCCACTGACCTTCACAATATTCGCAGCTACGTTGGTGCTAATGACACAGATTAGGGTTTGGCCCCTAGAAAGCCTCCATAGGACTGACAGCTCTTCCGGAAGGTCCCAGGAAGGGCAGGCACTCTCAGCCCCTCCCACTGACCTCTACGCAGGAAGCTGGAGAGGCCAGGCAGAATTCTATAAAAAGGTTTGCAGAGCCAAACCCTGAGGAGTCTTCCAGGTGTGGATGAGCCGAGGCTGAGCCCCTGCCTCTTCGCCCACCCGGTTCAAATCTCGCAGGACAGAAGCTGCGCAGAATCCCGCCCTGCGTACGTCCCAGCTGGCCTCTCACCTGTCCTCCGTAGTTCCTGCTGCAGCAGACCGGTAGGTGATGTGCTTCCTTGGATTCTGTGAGCCATTCTAGCAAGTTACAGAAACCAAGGAGAGACCATGGGAGCCCCACATGAGAGCTAGCCCGTCAGAAATATTGGCGCGTCAGTCCAGGTGGCGTGGAATCCCAGCATCTTGGGAGGCTGAGGCAGGAGGATTGCAAGTTTGAGCCCACCTGCATAATTTAGAGACTTAGGAGAACTATCTAAAAATCAAAAACAAAAATGAGCTGGGGATGTAGCTCGCTGTGAAGGCTCTGGGTGCCGGGGCTGCAGGCGCAGCTCAGCAGTTACAGCACCTGCCTAGTAAGTGCAAGGCTCTGGGTTCAGTTCCTGAACATCACATGAACTGGGCCTAGTGACGCATACCTGTGATCCCAGCACTGGGAGAATGAGGCAGAGGGATTGCTGTGAGTTTGAAGCCAGGCTGGGCTACAGAGCAAGGCCCTGTCTCCAAAACAAAAAGCAAAAAAGGGCTGGAGACATAGCTCAGTGTGAAGACCAGGGGTGCAGTCCCTGTACCATGCATAAAGTGTTATGATGTAGGAAAGTGTAAAAGCAGTGTGTTTCTATTTATCTATTTATTTTATTATTTTTTAAGAGACAGGATCTCCCTTGGTAGTGCAGGCTGGGCCTGAACTCACTCTGTACCCCCTGCCACATGCTAGGGTCATGGCTGCATCTTCACACCCATCTGCTGTTGGCCTGGGAACTGAACCCTGGGCCTCATGCTTGCTAGCAAGTGCTTTAACATCTGTGCTATTCGTCCAGCCCAACAGTGTGTTTCTAAGAATAAATCCATACACAAATACAGGAATTTGGGAGTAATTTTAATTTTCTTTAATTTTTTTTCTCCTAGTAGGAGGGATCTAAACTAGAGCCAGCCTTCATACCATAGTCCCCAGTTCTTCTTGTGTTTTATTTTTAGAGACAGGGTCTCACTTTGATAGCCCAGGCTGGTCCTGAACTCACTGTGGAGCCCAGGCTGGCCTCGGACTCACCGCAGTCCTCCTGCCTCAGCCTCCTGAGAGGTGGGATTACAGGCGTGTGCCACCAGCCAGCTTATGTGGTGCTGGGGAACCCAACCCAGGGCTTTGTGCTTACTACGTGGCAAGAGTTTTAACTTGCAATGCTATTCCTACAGCACCTTGTTTTTTATTTTGAGACAAGGCCTCGCTAAACTGCCTAGGCTGGCCTCAAATTTGTGATCTTTCTTTTTTGTTTTGAGACAGGGTCTCTCTCTGTACCCCAGGCTGGTGCTGAACTCACTATGGAGCCCAGGCTGGCCTTGGACTCATGGCAGTCCTCCTGCCTCAGCCTCCAGAGTGCTGGGATTACAGGCCTGTGCCACCATGCCTGTTTTATGTGGTGCTGGGGAATCGAACTTTGGTACTTAGCACTTACCTAAGTGCTTATTGGCAAGTGCTTTAACCGCTGAGCCATTCCTTCAGCCCCAGATCTTTCTGCTTCAGCCTGCCAGAGTGCTGGGACTGCAAGCGTGTGCTGCCTGGCTGGGAATTTGGAGTTATGGAGGGGTGAGGCTGGTTTTTTTTTTTTTTTTTGGGGGGGGGGGGGGGGGACTTTCACACTGAGCTACATCTCCAGCCTGTTTTTGATTATTGACTTAACAGTAAGCTACAGTTATTCCTCCAGCCCCACTCCACCATTGCTAAATCTTACGTGGTACTGGGGAATCAAGCCCAGGGTCTTGCGGGTACTAGGCAAGCCCCCTATCCACCACTGGGTGCAGTATGCGCCCTGAGGCTGTATTTCTCAAGAACGGACATGAGAGGGCAGCAGATAACTTCTCAAGAACTCTCACCAGCCAGGTGCTTTGCCTTAAGCTGCTTTGTGATTCCAAATAATGTAGTCCAGCAGCAAGATACTGAGCTACCGGCAAGTCAAGAGCCAAGTACCCAGCACCACAGAAGGCGGGCATGGTGGCACATGCCTGTAATTCCAGTCCTCATTTAGCTGAGTTAAGAGGACTGCTGAGTCCAAGGCCAGCCTGGGCTACAGAGCAAGACGCTGTCTCAAAAAAAAAAAAAGAAAAGAAAAAAAAGAAAAGAAAAGAAAGAAAGAAAGAAAGAAAGAAAAAGAAAAAGAAAAAATAAGAAAAGATACTATCAAAGTGAGACCCATGGGGAGGAGGATTTCTAGCAGTGAAGACCCGTGTCCCATGCAGTCTGGCTGGCAGCCACCTCTAGGCACTACTGTCATGGTGGGAGTAGTAAAGACAGACCCAGGGCCTTCACACTGAGCTGCCCTCCATCTCTTTTGGAGGGGGCAGGTTGTGAAGAGAACACTTTATTAGAAAAAATTAGGGGAAAGAAGGAGGGTAAAGATTCTGCTAGTCAGCAGGGGGCCTTGGCAATGAGGATGGCCCCTCCAGCCCTTTGTTTTTTTTAAATTTCTGATTTTAATACAGGCTCGGTCTCCCTAAATTGCTTGTCCAGGCTGGGCTTGAGTGTGTGGTCCTCCTGCCTCATCCTCGCAGAGTGCTGGAATTCCAGTCTAGCACCACTGGCTGTGGCTGTCTTTCTGCTTTTGTTTTTAGGCAGGATTTCCCTTTGCTGCTGGGCTGGACTCAAATTCCTGAGTTCATGTGATTCTCCTACCCCAGCCTCCTCAGGGCAGGAATTAATTGCAGGCTCACATCGTGCTCCGTTTCCCAGGAGTTTTTAGTTTTGTGTTTACATTTAGGTGTGTATGGTCCAATTAGGCTCTGTGTGTCTGTGTGTGTGTGTGTGTGTGTGTGTGTGTGTGTGTGTGTGTGTGGCAGGACTTTGAGCCACTGAGAACAGGGTCTGCTGCTAGGATGCCCCTATGGCCCAGTGACCCAATTTGAGTAGACCTTCTGAACAGCGTAAGGCCTGTGTGTTCAATAGATCCTTCTGTTGGGGACGCCTGTGCGATGTGCATTCTTCCTGACACATTTGTCAAATGGACTCTATTTTACCCCCTCTTACTTTGCTTTTCTTTCTATAAAAGAGAGTTGCCTGGAGCGGATCCTGTCCATTTTTTATTTTCTGACTTTGGCACTGGATCTTACTAGATTGCTTGCTTTCCCAGGCTGGACTTGAACTTGTGATCCTCCTGCCTTGGCCTCCCCGAGTGCTGGGATTACTGGCCAGTGCCACAAGGCCTGACAGAGCAGATCTTGAATGCTGTGAGTAGCAACATGTCTAACTTGTTATGGAAATTTCACAATATACATGTGTTATTAACTCACTATATCATGTACCTGAAATGTTTACAACTTTATTTGAAATTCATGCCTTGATATACGTAAAACTATTGACTATATTTATTACATCTATTTTTGCTATCCTGTTTCATTGATCTATTTGTCTCTTTGAGGCAGGGTGTTATTGCTCTGTAGTCCACACTGGTCATGAACTATGTGGTCCCAGCTGGCATGAAACTCACAGTGACTTGGTCTCCTGCTAGGGTGCCCTTATAGCCTAGGGACACATTTTGAGCAAATGTCTCAGCTTTCCAAGTGCTATGATTAAAGTCATGTGACTGCAGACTGAAGGAATAGCTCAGTGGTTAAAGTGATTGCCTAGCAACCTGCAAGTGCAAAACCCAGAGTTCAATTCTCCAGCACCACGTGAACTCGGTGTGGCAGCACATTGGGAAGCTGAGGCAGGATTGCCTGTGTTCAAGGACAGCCTGGGCTACATAGTAAGTTTAGGACCAGTCTGGACTACAGAGTGAGATCTTGTCTCAAAAAAAAAAAAAAGCATGTGCCTGACTTCCGTGGTCCTGGGGAATTGAACCCAAGGTTTTGCGAGGCAAGCACTCTACTGCTGAGCTATGTATGCCCCCAGTCCCTCAAAATAAAAATTTAGAAGATGAGCTAGAGCTGGGCATGTTGGCACAGACCTGCAATCCCAGCACTCTGGAAGGCTGAGGCAGAAGGATCACAAATTCAAGCCTAACCTGGATAATCTAGTGACTTATGGAGACACTGTCTCAAAATTTAAACCAAAACTGGGCTCAGTGTAAAGACCCTGGGTTTCATCCCCAGTGTCACACACACACACACACACACACACACACACAAAAGAGCTGGGAGTGTAGCTCTGTAAAGACCCTGCACTCAAGCCCTCCTAGTACAAAATAAATAATATAAATAAGTAAATAAATTTTCTTGTTAATTACTTTGTTGAGGCTCTGGGGATTAAATCCTTGGCCCTTGCACTGAGCTGTAGCCACAGCCCCTTTATTTTTCATTTTTAAATTTTTCTCCCATTTAAAAAAATTTACATCTTTCCACCCCCTTCCCCTTCCCACCTTCTCACCCCCACATCCTCTTTCTCTCTCCACAGTCTATCTTTTTATACCTTCTTCCATCTTTTACTTTTTTATGGTTTTGTTTTTTCTTACTAGAGAAACCATATGATATTCAGCTTTCTGAGTCTGATTCATTTCGCCAAGCACAATGGTCTCAAGGTGCATCCATTTTCCTACAAATGACTCAAATTTGTCCTTTATGGCAGAGGAGTACTCCACTGTGTGTGTGTGTGTGTGTGTGTGTGTGTGTGTGTGTGTGTGTGTGTGTGTTTGTGTGTGTATGTATATATATATATCCAATCATCATCATCTGTGGCTGGGCATACCAGCTTCTTCCAAGATTTGGCCATTAAAAATTGTGACCTTTTATTTTTATTTTGAGACAGTCTTACTTAGTAAGATGCTAGGTTGCCTAGGCTGGACTCAAACTTGCTGATCTTCCTGTCTCAGCCTCCCTGAATGCTGGGATTGCAGAGGCATGCTACCACACCTGGCTAACTTGGCTCCTCTTTACTACTCATTTGTCTGTTGTGGGCATGGTGACGCATACCTGTCGTCCCAGTACTTTGGGCCCTGTCCCAAGTGAGCAGTAAACGGGCTGGGGATGTAGCTCAGTGTAAAGGCCGGGGTGCAATCTCCAGTCCCTCAAAGAAGATACCTACATGGATATAGGGAAACTCATTTGGCTCTTTCAGGAATGCTTTCCGTGGCGCCTTTTTTCTTTTTCCTTTTGGCAGTCCTAGGGATCAAACTTAGGACCTTGCACAGCTGGGCAAGGATTCTACCTCCAAGCTAAACTCTAGCTTCTCTACACAAATTCTAAATCCTTTGTTGATATTCAAATATGTTGTTGAGATGTTAGTTGGGGTTGTACTGTGTCCCGACCCGTGGGACCATCAATGAGGGCTCTAGGAAATAAGGGAGAGGGGGACAAGAGGCGTGAAGAATGGAGACAAGACAGGCTTTCTGATCAAGTCTCGTTTATTGCAGGTTAGGACAACGTATATAAGGAAAATAGTATGGGAGAGGTAATCTGTGTAGTAAGCACGATTGCTATGGTCACCAAACCACAAGACATCCTGGTTTCTTATCTGCTATTCTATGCTAAAACATTTAACAGAATGCCCCAGAAAAAGAAAGGCAAAGGTCACGTTAGTTTAAGCAGACAGTTCTCGGAGAAACTGGGCGTTTCAGAGTGACAGGGTGTTGGCTGCTGTCTTGTCAGCAGCACCGAGTACGGTAGACTTGAGCCAAGATGGAGTTGCTTATGTCCCAGGTCTGGGGCCTCTAATACAGATGGCTCCCCACAGTACTGAATCTATGAATCAAGTTAAAAGACTGACATCTTTACTTAGACTATCCATGAACATGGGTTGTATATTCTAGCCTTTTATTTAGTTCTTCCTTGGTATCTTTCATTGAAGTTTTATTGTTTTTCTTATATAGCTTTTTAACAGGGTCTCTCTCTGCAGTCCAGGCAGGTCCTGAACTCACTATGGAGCTCAGGCTGGCCTCAACTCAGGGCAATCCTCCTGTCTCAGCCTCCCAAGTGCTGGGATGACAGGTGCACATTGTCGCATGCTTGCTAGGCGAGCACTTTAAACACTGTGCCATTCTTCCAGACCTTATACAGCTCCTGTGTATATGTTTTGTTCAATTTATACCCAAGTATTTAATTTGGGGGAGCCTAATATAAATGATACTGTAATTTTTGTTTTTCTTTTTAAGATTATGTTTTAAATTTCAAATTATACTTTATTCTGACACATAGAAAAGTAATTAGCTCACTAATTTTGGAGAGCTACTAATAATACAACCCAGTTTTTTTTTTTTAAGACAGGGTCTTGCTCTGTAGTCCAGGCTGGTCCTAGGCTTGCTATATAATGCAGGTTTGAATTCACAGTAATCCTGCCTCAGTCTCCCCAATGCTGGGGCTAGACTACACCCTCACACCTGGCTTATATAGAATTGAACCCAGGGCCTTGGGCTTGCTAGGCAATCGCTCTAACCACTGAGCTATTCCTCCAGCTCCAAGACTGACTAATCACAAAAAGGGCTAGAGATGTAGCTGAGTGCAAAGGCCCCGGGTTCAGCCTCCAATACTGCAATGGGACAAAAATGAGAAGAAAAAAAAGTTGAGTCTCAGTCGTGCATGTCTGTGATCCCAGCACATGGCCGGCTGAGGCAGAAGAGCTACAAATTCAAGTCCCATCTGAACGAACTAGTGATTTAGTGAGACCCTGTCTCAAAATCAAAAGCAAAAAAAAAAAAATAGTCAGGGATGTTGCTCTGTGTGAAGGTCTTGTGCTGGATCCCTAATACTACACACACACCCACACACACACACACACACACACACACACACAGACACACACACACACAGAGCACTTGCCTAGCCTGTATGAAGTGCTGAGTTAGATGTAGCACTACCAAAAAATAGTAAGGAAGCCAGTGCTGCACTCTGTGTCGGGTGCACACCTAAATACATATAAATGCAGTGTCCACCCCAGGAGGCTGAGTAAGGGCTAAGAGGATGTGGAGGAGAAGGCACTGGCTGGGAATGGTCACTGCGTGAGAATCTCCAGTGGAAGTCAAAATGAAGGCTCTTGCTCTTCTCTTGGGGATTTCAGTTTGTCGTGTCTCAGGGCAGGAATCTACCTCCCAGCCATGCATGCAGGTGCACACCTGCAATTCTCACACTCCAACATCACAAGCTCAGTTCCAACCTAGGCACCTTGGTGACTTAGCAGGACCTTATCTCTGAATTAAAAAAAATAATTAAAAACAGGCAGGAGATGCAGCTTAGCACAAAGGCCTTAGGTTTCATCCCTTGTAGCATCCAAAAAGATTAAGAAATAGGGACAGGGGGCATAGCTCAGGGGTTAGAGAGCTTGTCTGGCAAGCATGAGGAGCCCTGGGTTTGATTCCCCGGCACCGCAAGCCAGACATGGTGGTGTACAACTCTAATTCCAGCACTTGGGAGGCTGAGGCAGGAGGATTGCCGTGAGTCCAAGGCCAGCCTGGGCTCCATAGTGAGTTCAGGACCAGCCTGGGCTACAGAGCAAGACCTTGTCTCAAAAAAATAAAAAAATAAATATACTTTGCAACCTGGTCAGGTGACCCTTGCACAGAGGCTCTAAGGGCAGGCTTTTCCCCCCTGAGTGTAAGTTATTTAAGCCATCTCTTGCTATGCACAGAGATGGAAGCTCAGTCCGATGGGCCTCATTTGACATAGGGAAGGTGAGCTGAGGGCCGCCCCCACTTCCTGGACTGCAGGCAAAGGAATGGTCCAAATCAATGCCCTGGTTTCCCGGACCAGGTAATGGTCCAGGTTCTTTATTCATCTTCACAGCCAGTTGCAAGTGGATCCACATGAGGGTTACAGAATAAACTGGCTGGAAAGGGCGTGGACCTGATGCAGAGATGCGGGTAGGCCTTGGGTCTCTGGTGCTGTCCACTGGGCAACTTCAGGAGAACATTCAGCGTGGTCATTCCAACCCTGGGGAGCACCACAGGAAAGGTGAGGGCCTTCCCCATTTGAGCTGAACCCTCCTTTCACCTAAGAGCCCAGAAACCCTGTTTACCCACCCTTCACTGGGAATTCTTCAACTTGAGCCTGTTATCTGGATCCCTGAGGGTGCAAGGCCCAGGTAAAGCCTCTGATACCTCTGTAGACTAAGTACTGCTACTGATTAGTCCCCTTAGCATGTTTGTAGTGATTATCTATCTGTGTGATTGCTTTAGGATATTTCAAAAATGTGTTTCACCAGGGGCAGTGGCTTGGGAGGCTGAGGCAGGAAGATTGTCAAATGGAGCCTAGCCTAGATAATTTAGCAATTTAGCAAGCCCCTCTCTCAAAACAGAAAACAAAACCGGGAAGGTGGTGCACACCTGTAGTCCTAGCACTCAGGGAGGCTGCAGCAGGAGGACTGCAAGTTGGAGCGCAGCCTAGGAAACGTAGTGGCTTAAAGGGGTGTGCGGGGGGGGGGGGGGGGGATATCTCCGCACTGGATTCTATTACCCTCAGAATCAAAAACCTCGAAAGAAACAGAACTAGTCTTCCACATTCTCTCTCTGCGGCCCTGGGCCTTCACCATGTACTCATTCCCGGCCCAGTTTTTTCTTTTGAGACAGTGTCTTACTAAGGCACCAGCTTGGCCAGGCTGGGCCCCACCTTGCCTTTCTCCTGCCTCAGCCTCCCTGACTGCAGGCCTGCCCCGGGCCCAGTCTGTTCCTCTGTTATCTCCATCTTGGGCCCCACCCTGTGCCTCTGCTCTCCCTCTTTTTCTCTCTTTTTTTTTTTGTTGGCCCCTTTGCTTTTTAAATCTGCTTCTCCTCTTTCGTGCCAACTGTTCTTTGACAAAATGTCATCTCTCCCAGGTCTTTCTCTTGCTTCCTTCCCCCGCCCCCCATCCTCCCGCCTTCTCCCCAAAAGCTTCCCGATTAGAACTGGAACCGCGTAGAGCTGTTGGGGGGCAGGGAGCAGCCGGGGGCGCTGGGGGACGGGGCCTGCGCGGCTGCCGTTTCGGCGCAGGCTCTCCGGGTCAGGGCAGGAACAGGATGGCTTGGCGGCAGGACGCGCTGCAGAGCGGGGAGCTCGGTGGCCGCGCATGGCGCTTTGGCGCTCTGGCGTCGCCGGGCTGCGCGAACTGCGGACTGCAGGGCACTGACGGGCACAGGGGCGCGGGGCGGGAGGGCGGGGCGGGCTGGGCCACGGCCGCCGCACACAAAGTTGGGATTTAGAAGCAAATGCGGGGGACACCGGGAGGGAAACAAAGAGAAGCTGTTGTGATGAGAGGGTGAAGAAAAGCCCGATTTAGAGCAGGGACTGCAACGGCAGGCGGCAAATAATAGGAATTCCTTCTGTGGCGGGGGCGGGGGGCGCTGTCAGTGAGCGGGCAACCCACCCGCAGCCCGGAGTGGGGCGCGGCCGCCCCGGCTCTCGGGGTCGGCCTCGGTGTCCTGTCTGCACGCGGCCTGCCTGTGAAGCTCCAGCAGTCCCTGCGTTGTACTTGTGATATACGGGAGGTAACTCCGTGCGCACCTGTCGCCGGCCCCGCGCCACCTCCACGCGTCCGGCTCCCGCATGCCCTCTCTCCCTCCACACGCGTCTCCCGGCTTCCTGACGTCTCGCTTGTTCGCCTCTTGTTATTTATTTATACCTTTGCTTTCTCATTAAAGAAACCGTGCGATATTTAACCCGGGTCTGGCTCACTTCATTAAGCATAATGGTGTCAGGGTGGTGCATCTTCCTCCAGGTGACTCCCAGTCTCTCCGTACTGTAGAGCAGTACTCCATGGTTTATCTTCACATGAGGGTAAGACGGTCCGTTCTTATGGTTAGGTGACGGGGTATTTATTTATGCATTTTTGCCCTGAGTCTTGAAATCGGTAATTCTCCAGGGCTTGGGGCATTGCTCAGTGGCTAAAGGCTGCCCGGCTTGCAGAAGGCCCTGTCTTCAACTTCCCAGCGTCACGTAAAAATTAGCCGGGCTTGGAGGAGCATGCCTGTAATCCCAGCATTCTGACGGCTGAAGCAGGATTGCCTCGCCTTCATTTTTTTTTTTTTTGATAGGGGGACCACCCACACTTGGAATGACATAATTTAGTCATGAGATTTTCTTTCTTTTTTCTCTTTCTTTCTTTCTTTCTTTCTTTCTTTCTTTCTTTCTTTCTTTCTTTCTTTCTTTTTTTTGGAGACAGGGTGTGGTTGTATAGTCCAGGCTTATCCTGAACTCACTATGTAGCCCAGACCAACCTTGAACTCACCGCAAACCTGCCTCAGCCTTCTGAGTGCTGGGATTACAGGCATGCACCACCATGATTGTCTTGAGCTTGTTGGGAGGTTCTAGCAGGACAGCGCAGCTACCGGTACACCCTTGACCATGGGATGCTCCTCCTCCAGCGGGGAAGGTCATCCTCTTCGACCAACTAGGGACGGATGCACATGGACTGGTGAGGGAGGAAGGGGACACCGGCTTAGCCAGCCAGATCTGCGGAATCAACCCTGGCGATCAGTGGGGGTGATAGATGTCGCAGCCAGATCTACCTCACATCCCACAATTGTCTTATGTAGTGCTGGGGAATTGAGTAGGACTCAGGGTCTTACGCTCACAGGGCTGTTCCTCCAGCCCTATCAGATTTCCCCTGGATCTAGGCAGATAAAGACAGCATAGCTTTTAATTTGGGCGTGGCCAAGGATCTTAGTTGAAAGTACTGGATACTTGTTTTGTCTCAGAACATTTTTTTTTTTTTTTTGTGAGGAGGACCATTTCATTTAGGCTGCCATGTATGTGTGATTCTGGTATTTTTTGGGTTTTTTTGGAGGAGTGGTACTAGAGATCAACTCAGGGATTAGCGCTAAACTAAGCTCATTCCCAGCACATTTTTAGTTTTAATTTTGAGAGACTGGTTTTGTTATGTCATAAATTGCTTGGGCTGGGCTTGAATTTAGGATTCTCCTGCCTCAGACTCCTTGAGTGCTGGGATTACAAGACTGCACCACCAGGCATGGCTTTAGGTTTTTTTTTTTTTTTCTTAGACAAGTCTTGCCCTGTAGCCCAGGCTGGTCCTGAACTCACTATGAGTCCAGGCTGGCCTCCAACTCACAGCAATTCTCCTGCCTCAGCTTTCGGAGTGGTGGGATTATAGACATGTGCCACCAGGTCCAGCTACTCTGTGTTGGTGGGGAATCAAGGCAGGCCCCGAGCTCTCTAGGAAAGTGCTGTAATCACTGAGCTACACCTGCAGCCCCTAGCTGCCCAGAAATGATTACAGTTATATATCCAATATGACTTCTGCTGTAATCAATAATCTGTCTGTCATTGTACCCAGCTGTCTTCTTTTTTTTCACTTTTTTTTAAATCTCCCTCTTTCCTTCATCTGTCACATGTTCCTGGACCTGATGGGTAGTCACTGCCCCTTGTTTTCATCCGTCTCCTTCAAAAAGGTCTTCCTTTTTCTGGTTCTCTTTTCTCCCCTAATCTTTCTCCACCCTGCCTGTGATGCATGGGTGATGGCAGTGCTGATGCCAGGGTGTGGGTGGGAGGCCTGGGGCACCGCTGTCAGGCGAGGAGGAAAGGCCAACAGAGAAAGTCAGCTTTGGCCATTTCTGTGACCAGTTGACACCAGTAGTTCCAGCCCTCCTGCCAGTCTGCAGGCTCCACAGCCACCATTCCCTGTCACCACAGTCCCCAGGTCTCTCTGCCTCCCGACCGAGAGCCCCCATCCCTGTCTCCACGCCTTAGGCAACATCATTCTTCTCCAGATGTGACTCTCAGGGACCTTGACCTACTTTTGGCCTCTCCATGTGGCACTGAATCCTGTCTATCTGCACCCCACCCCCCAAAAAATAAAAAAAACTGGGTTTTCTGATTAAACCTACGACAACACGGAGGAGAAAAAAATGAGGCTTTCATAATCCTGTGTGACATGGATGGGCACTGGCTCCCTGCATAGGCAGGGGCAGCGCTTGGAACCCTGGTGTGGGAGGGGACTTAGTCCTAGTTCTCAGATTCCTACCTTTGCCTTTTTCTATTGGCAGAGTTCATCATCTTCCTACTCAAATGAGGCGGAAAGGTATGATCCGTAAGTCTGACTGGCTGTGGGCCAGGTGTGTCCTCCTCCCTCTGTCTCCTTGGCACATGCCCAGTGTAAAATGTGCAAAAATAAGAAAGGTCTCAGAAAAGTGGACAGCGTGGGACATTCTGTCACTGCATAGCATCATAGGGAAATGCGCCACTCTCTGTCACTATGTCTTTTTTAACCACCTCGCTCATTTTCACTTATTCTTTTTTTGAGGTGGGCATCTCCCAATTCTCTCTTTCCCACCTCAGCTCCAGGAACTCCTTTTTTTTGACAGTCTTGCTCTGTCATGACAATCTTCCTGCTTCAGTCTCCTGAGTGCTGGCATTATAGGCCTGTACCACCACACCCAGTTTATGTGATGCTGGGGAATCGAACCCAGGGCCTTGAGGTTACTAGGTGAGTGTTTAACCACTGAGATAGGCCTCCAGCTGCCTCACTTTTTTTTTTTTTTTGAGACACGGTCTCACTCTGTAGAGTCCAAGCTGGTCTTGAACTCACTAGGGAGTCCCAAGCTGGCCTTGAACTCACAGCAGTCCTCCTGCTTCAGCCTCCCAAGAGCTGGGATTACAGGCATGTGCCACCAGGCCTGGGGAACTGAACTGAACTCAGGCCCTTGGGCCTTGGGCTTTGTACGTGCTAGGCAAGCACTGTAACTGCTGTGCTAGTCCTCCAGCCCATCACTTACTATTTTTAAGAGCCGGTAATCTCTCACATTTTTAACAGACAGTAACTCTTCTCATCATGGTCTGGTTGGGACCAGTTAGCATCAGGGTACTCTGTTGGCATGGCAGGGGTATTAGTTCACTTAAAGTCACCCTTGGAAGTTGCTGGATCTGGCCCCGAGTATAAGGAACAATGCAGCCGCCAGAACTGCCAACACCCCAGCCTGCCCATGTGGTGAGGGGAGTTAAGGCTGAACTTATTGCTTTCACTCATTTATTTAGAGACAGGATCGAGCTTTGTAGTTCAGACTGGTTTTAAACTCACTGGAGCCCAGACTGGCCTTGGACTCATGGCAGTCTTCCTGCCTCAGCCCTCCTGAGTGCTGGGATTATAGGCATGCACCACCATACCTCGCTTATGTGTTGCTGGGGAATTGAACCCAGGGCCATAAACATGATAGGCCAGCCCTCCAACCCTCTAGGCTATTCCTTCAGCCCCCCTACTCATATTTTTTTAAAACCAACTGTTTTTTTCTCTTTTTTTTTTTTTGAGACAGGGTCTCACTCCATATCCCAGGCTGGTCCTGAACTCGTTGGTATAGCACAGGCTGGCCTTGGACTCAGGACAGTCTGCCTGCCTCAGCCTCTCAAGTGCTGGGATTACAGGCATGTGCCACCATGCCCAGCTTTATGTGGTGCTGGGCATGGTGGTACAGATTTCCCTTTTTCAGCTCATCAGGTCTAAAGCTAGCCTTTTTCCCCATTCCACCCTATTGGATGCATCTAGGTGCTCAGATAGGACCTTGACAGTGTCCCTCATGTAATTAACAAATCCCTGCTGGTTATAATAGACATTATCCAATGTATATTTTTGTAAACTATACTTAAATCCTGTGGCTCTTTGACTTCTGGCATTGAATCTATGGGAACTCCTCAAGGGACCCTGATATAGGGGTCAAAAGATCTACCAGGTTTTGTGAACTCTCTTAGTCCAAGGTAGAGCTGGGCCTCAGAGGTGCTGATATGCCAGGATGGTACAGGTAGACAGGCCCCACTTCAGTTAGTTTGGAGGGTCTCCCACAGCGAAGACCCCAGTACCACCAGACAACCACCTGGGCTAAAGACAGCACAGGCTGGTTGCTTAATCTATCAAAGGACTGGCCTAAGAGCATGGAGACACAATGGCCATGAACTTTAACTTCTCCCACCGGGGAAAGCGGAATGTATAGTTAGTGTCAGGGAGTGGGGGTCTGATGATTCCTGAGAGCTTTTGTCTAGGTCCCTTGACAGCTGGGGATAGCAGTGAGAGTGTCTGACAGGACCTACTGCCCAGGCCAGGTCACCCTGAAAGAGGGACATCATGCATTCCATGCCACAGTCTGAGGTCCATTCAAACGAAAAAGGGCTCCAAGCTGCTCCCTAAAGGGTGACCCACTCCAGCCGGGCTTTTGCCCCCCACAGCCAGCCTGGGTCTCTGTGTTCCCCATAAATCCTTCCCAGCCTTCAGAAGCATTTTGTCAGCCCTTTATAATTCACACTGATTAGTTAAGTCTCCCTAAAAGGAGGAGAAGGCAGGCACCAAACTGTATGAGGTAGTTTTTCTGTATCAGTAAGGCTTGTAAGGCTCACAAGTGATGTTCCCAGCGTCCATTCTGTGCAGCCGAGATGGGGAGTTACCCACTGCTGCAGCCAGCTGGGTTGCCAGGAGCACGTGGTAATGTCCTTGCCAGTCCGGCTGAAGTGTGCCTTCCTTCCAGGTCTTGATTAGTACCAGTCACTAGCCTGTGAACTCAAAAGGGGGAGTCTGGGCAAGAAGTCCCTGTAGCTTTAAGCATAATATTTTCCGAGAAACCTGCCTTTGATTTCCCTGGCCGGGCAGTTGAAGATCTGCTCAGGTGTGTTGATCCAGAGGTCTCGCTGCCAGCACTGGCTAGGGGTCGTTCTGATTCCACAGAGAGCTACAGGAAAGCACTTGGGTTTGGGCAATTTTGTCTCTGCTATTTATTAGCTCAGTAATGTGTTTTTTGAGGGTCTGTTTCACACTTTCCAACCTCCCAGAATATGAGGGCTGTCAGGAGGTGTGACAGTCCCACTTGCGTGCTTTGAAAGGGTCTTAATCCCAGGGGAGGTCTCCTCTTGAGTTTTGTTTTATCATAGCTCTTTTAATAACCTTTTGGCAGGTCATACAGCTCTTGTGGACCAGTTTGGCTGGAGGATCTGGCAGCCCAACATTTGCATAGCTTTTGTTTGCCCTTTTTCTCCTTTTTCAAAGGCTTCTCCCCTTTTCTTTGTCTAGCAGGCATCTGCACATCTATACCAATGCTGTTTCTGTTTTCGGGAAGGAAAGGGCATGGTGCCTATCAAAGGCTCTTCTCTCACTCTTGGAAAAATATAACTTTTAATATTTATAGGTGATCAAGTACATTAGTCATTTTTTCAAAGATTAGCAATTACAGCTTAGCTACACCTTTAGAACTCTAAGAGAATTGTAACCCTTCCAATACGGGGTACAAGAATCAATACCCACTTTAGTTGTCTCCCGTGGCCTTTGCCAGTAGAATAGCTATAAAAACATTTTACTTTTATAGCATATTAAAACAATCATGCATTATGCGAAGGCACATATTTTTATGAATCGTGTGTGTTACATACAAAACTACAGAACAGTGATTTGTATAACCAAACAGAACTTCAAAACAGATTTTGGGGAAAGCCATGCTTATTAACTTAATGCAAACACCTATTATCTTGTATTGAGAACAGATTAACAATTTAAGCCTACCTGATGCATCACCTATGAAACTTTAAGAAGCAGAGAAAACAGATCTTCCTTCAGCAAAAGCTTTTAATATTTGAACCCAATTACAAATGACCTAAGTATTTTCCCCATGTACTTACTTGGCTTAAAAAGACACTTTTATATACTTTGTCAGAATTTAAGGTACTCTAAGCTGGGCGTGGTGGTGCACCCCTGTAATCCCAGCACTTGGGAGGCTGAGGCAGGAGGATTCCCCTTAGTCCAAGGCCAGCCTGGGCTCCATAGTGATTTCAGGACCAGCCTGGACTACAGAGTGAGACCCTGTCTCAAAAAAAAAAAAAAAAAGAAAAAAGAAAAAGAACTTAAGGCACTCAAGCATAGCCAACGCTCCAAACCATTTTGCTGAGAAATCAGTTTTCTCAAGAGTCACTTTTTTTGGAGACAAGGCATCACCATGTAGCCCAGGCTGACCTTGAACTCACGGCAATCTTCCTGCATGAGCCTCCCAAGTGCTGGAGTTAAGGCAAACGCCACCTTCCCTGGCTTATGTGGTTCTGGGGAGAACTGAACTTGGGGCCTGCGCTTACTAGGCAAGCTCTAACGGCTGTGTTTTTCCTGTAGCATCTCAAGGGTCACTTCAAAATCTATAAGTCACATCTATACCTCCTGCCATATGACTAATTTTACCCTTTACCTATGAGGGAAGGTTTAGAATCTGTGACTTCACAGTATAATTACCATCATGTAACTTTATATTCAACAAATCTACAAGTTTTAATAGCACTGATACAAAAAAAGAATTAAAGGATGGTTTTTGATCTTTTAACCTAGAAAACGTTGTGACCACAAATAGACCCATTTATACTTAGGTAACTTTAGTTCAATAAATTTAACATTAGGCAAAGTTGCAAAAAAAAAGCTGCACATTGCTTAAGACATATTGTGGCTGGGGACAAACCTGTCTTGTGACTTATTACTGAGATGGAATACTCAATGTCCATAATTTAAGAGAGGAAAGGTTGATTTTAGCTCAAAGTTTCAGAAGGCCTCTCACC
>PVKB01003521.1:15000-189571 GCA_004027205.1 Ctenodactylus gundi | reverse complement strand
CTTTCTCTGGATCAAAGTGAAGGATCTATTCTCTCTGACGATAACTTGGACAGTCCGGATGAAATCGATATCAATGTGGATGAACTCGATACTCCTGATGAAGCAGATTCGTTTGAGTACACTGGCCATGGTAAGTTGCTATGATGGCAGAACCAAAACTAAATAAAACATTATCTAAGGGGAATTAAGAACAAGTTGTTCACTTTTGTGGTTTCCAGAAGCTTCTCTATGTATTTATCTTATTCATTGCTGAGACAGAATACACACACAAGGTAAGAAAGATTTATTCTAGCTCACAGTTTCAAAAGGTCTCAGGTCATTCATGGCAGGCAGACAGTGGTGGAAGCACATGGTCAAGGTGTAGCTGAAGATGTAAGAGCTGCTCCTGGCATGGAAGACAGGAATCCACATGAGGGAGGGAGGCAGAGCTAGCATATACTCTTCCAAGTCCTGTCCCAGGGTTGCACACCTTCTGGGTCGAGCCCAGTGTTCTCTGCAGGCCCCAACTCTTAAACACCTCATGGTTCAGTAGGTACTCCACAACATCCAAATATGTCAAAATTTAAGCCATAACGGTGTCTCAGACATAGGTGGCTATGATTGACAGTTTAGAGAGGGATTCAGAGCAGCTGTGGTTCACCCAGTTCACATATGAACAGTGCTTGGTTGCCAAACCCCACTCTATCCTGGGCCTGTGCTAGGCTCTAGGGAGTGAGGGAAGACTTACGTGCTATGTTGTAAGAAAATTGGGGCCAAGCTGGGTGCCGGGAAGCAGGCCTGAAATCCTAGCACTCTGGGAAGCTGAGGCAGGAGAATCACAAATTCAAGCCCAGCCTGAGTGACTTAGCAGTTTAGCAAGACCCAGTCTCCAAACCACAAATAGAAGTGGACTTGAAATGTGACTCAGAGTAAAGGCCCTGGGTTGGTTCTCCAGTAACACTCGCCCGTGCCCGCGTGCGTGCGCGCACACACACACACACACACACACACACACACACACAAACACTGAGATGGGGGAGAGGGAAAAAAAAAGAAAATTAGGGCTAGTTTTGCAGGGAAAAAGAATTTAATCTGCAAGATAAAATTTGATAAGAAGAAATCAGAACTTACTGATCTCTTTATATAAGTTTGGCTGTCTGCGTGTACCTTCCCTCAGACGCTGACATGACTAACCCCTCTTTACTCGGCCCTTGGTCAGATGTTCCATCCTGTAAGAGTCTTGGTTGGCCTCTAGAACTAAGATGCTTACCCATCTCCGTCCCTCCCTCAGCCCGTCCAGCTCCATCCCAGGACCCATTGCTTGTCCACATAGCACTCGGTACTTTATCTAACACTCTGTTTGCTCCTTCGAATGTATGACGAGTGTCACGCTCCCTCAGAGCCGCAGCCTTCCTATGTTTGAAACTCCATCTCCAATAAAGAAGGAAGAAAGGAGGGATGGAGTGAGAGAGGTGGAGGAAAATAAGGAAGCAAATTAAAAATTGCCAGAATAAAAACTGACCCTATTGCTATAAATAGCAATCTCACTTTACTTCTTTCCATAACTCAGAGAAGTTTGGTTTGTGGAGAATAATATGCAAATACAAAACATTTACTTAAAAAAATAAGCATTAAGTAGTTTCTGTTTCATTTCCAAGCAGGTGGCATTCTCTGAAATGACATTCGCAAGTTGAAATGAGAGAGGATCGGCTGTTGTTTTCCTTCATTGTAGAGATTCTTCTAGTCTTAAAAAGCAGTGCCACAATTAAGTCGTGCCCTGGCTTTTAGAGCCAGGCTAATTTTAGCAATTGTACTCACAGGAGAACATAATTAGGAAATTAATCAAAATAGCTAATCAATCCTACCAACGCTCAGCAAGCCACCAGCCCCACAACCACGATCAGTGCAGGTTTAGACCGTCTTCACAGTTGAAGGCTGTATTTCCTCAAGTTAAAAAAAAAAGCAGTAAAGTACTTGTTCTAAAGTTTGTTATGTTTAAGTAGAGGTTATATGTTGCATCTTTACCGTGTTCCTGATTTTCTATGCATTCTTCCCTTGATACCTTGGCAGATTGGTCCCAGGACCCCAGATAGGTTTCAAAATCTGAGGATGCCCAAGTTCTTTGTGTGTGTGGGGATGGAGCCTGAGACCTTTTCACTGAGCTACATCCCAAACCTATTTCTGATTTTGGGACAGGGTCTCTAAGTTGCTAAATTGTCTCCCAGTCTGCACTCAAACCTGTGATCTTCCTGCCTCCAGCCCTCCCCCAGAGTGCTGAGGTAACAGGCCTGTGCTACCAGGCCCAGCTCAAGTTCCTGGCATAAAATGCTGTAGTATTTGCTTATAATCTGTGCAATTCCTCCCCTGTACTTCAAATTATCTCTAGATTTCTTATAATACCTCCTGCAATGCAAATCCTGTCAATGTTTATTATATTGTACAGGGAATAATCACAAGGGAAAAAATCAGTGCAAGTTCATTACAGGTACAGTTTTTCCCGGAACATTTTTTTTTTTTTTTTTTTTTTTTTTTAGTCTGTAATTGGTTGAATATGCAGAGGTAGCATGAAGGGGTGTGGCGGTCCAGCTAGAGTCATCTGGATATTTGATCTCTAGGGCGACATGGACAACCATGAATGAAAGAAGGTCTCGGATTTGCGTTTCTCCCTGCCACTCCCAGCAACCGGTCCGTCCTGGCTACCCAGCAGCTCTAGCCCTTTCCTGCCGATGTATTGACTTGGAATCCCACAGAAGGCAGCTGTGACACACTGCGGGTCCCTCCCTCACCCCCCCTTCGCTCCCCCTTGCTACCCAGTGCTTTGTCACACCACGTCTAAACCTTTTCTTTTTATAAATCGTAAAACTGTCAGGCCACGTGGCAGTGGCAGTGCTGGCGGCTCAGGAAGCTGATAATTACGGTGTCACTTGCTGACACAGCTATTTATATTCAGTTGGCATAGTGATGTCCAAGGGCCTTTTTAATGGTCACAGTCCTTCTTCCAGGTCTTAAAGTCAAAGGACAGAATTTAAATATCAGTCGTATTCCAAGATTCTCCTTGATTTTCAAATTAATGTGGCTATTCAGACACTGGTTTAGACAAACAAGAAAAAAACCACTGGACGCAGAACGGAGAAAGAAGCTCATTGTGTAGCCCGCCATCGAGGAGGGCAACAGGCTCTGCGGGGCGGTGGGAGTCCGAGCTGGCCCTGAGCTAGGGATGGGCACTCCAGGGCCACTTTGTTGGGGGTTTCTCATGCAACGTGTTTAGTTAATGACTCCTTTTAAATTGTATTAGAGTTTTTCAAGTACAGTTTTGCAAAAGCATTTGGTTGTAACTTATTTTGCTTAATAAGCACTCTGTGGTGTTTACTGTATATAGAATCCACTCTGAGTACTTTAGAAATGGTAACTATTTGATCTTCATGTCAGTTCTATAAAACTGACTTGTGTCTTCACCCATTTTATGGATGATGATGCTGAGGCACAGAGACGATAAGTGGTTTGCTTCAGGTCACACAGCTACTAAGTGTGGGAAGCCAGCGTTCAAACCCAGAGTGGCTATCCTTGAGTCCTTGCGTCCTGAGTCCTCCTGGCTGTTCTGCAGCCCATACATGTCCTGATTATGGCAAGGAGAGGGCCTTTCCCTAGGTTGGGTTTGCCTATCCACCACCCGCAAAGTTGTCCTTCCTTTTATCCAGCCGTTCCCAAATCTGAGTACTCTGACTTCACAGCCTCGTACACTTTCAGCCATTGGCTTCTTTTTACTCAGCAGCCTGTGACCAACCCCCCTCTTCGGGTATTTGCACAGCAATAGGAGTTCGCTTGTGGAAAATATATCTAATCTCAGTGTTGAAAGTTATCTTCACTTCCAAGCAATTTCCTTTAATAGCTGAATTCAAACAACTGATAAATATAATTTATAACACTGATAAAATTAATGTTTGGTTCCCTTTGATACTTTAAACACACCAAGGAAATCAGAAATACATAGAACTTCAGAGGCCAAACTTTGATACGAACGTCAATTTCAGTTTTTTCTTTTTTAATGCTTTATTGCTGGAAGAATAGCACAGCAATTAGAGCACTTGCCTAACAAGCTCATAGCCCTGAGTTTGGTTCTCCAGCACCACATAAGCCCAGTGTGGTGGCATATACCTGTAGTCCTAGCCCTAAGAAGTTGAGACAGGAGGATTACTCAGAGTTTGAGGCCAGCCTGAGGTCAGGATCAGCTTGTTCTATAGAACAAAACCTTGTCTCAAAAACAAACCAAAACAAAAAAGTGAACTATTTCTGTTTTCCAAACCACCCGCAGAGTCAATTTTGCCACCATTCAGATTTCAGCAGAAGCATTTTGTAATGGAAGTGGAAAATGATAAAGGCAACGTGCCTGCATATTTCCGATAAGAACGTTATAGGAAGCACGCATGTGCTTTTATACTTTTCCTTCTGGGCTCCCAAGTGATGTTCAGTGGCCTTGACTAAGCTGCTTCTCTAAAACTAAGCCCGGGTGACAATTTTCTGGATTGAAGAGACGCCCAGCATTATTTCCAGATGATCAGGGCCTTGCTTCATTTAATGCTTTGTCTCTGATCTTCCACGTTCACATAGCGACAGGCAGCCAGCTTAGAAAACCAGTTCCTTAAGTCTGCACGTCAACCACGCAAGCGTTCAGCTTACTGAGGTTTACCCACAAGCAGCTTTATATATCAATACCGTGGCCTAAGTGCTTCTTCTTGTACTTTTGTACACTGAGATTGTAAATTCAGATTATCTTCCTTCTGTCTGCTCCTCGTCACCAGGAGAATGTTAAAGACTTTTAAGCTGTATGCTGGATTGTTTTCTTATAGCAAGGAAATCCTCAAATGTAGTGTCTTCTAAGAGTCTTCACATGATCCGTGATAGTTTATAAAGCTCCTATGAAGCGAGTTGGCCTTTCACAAATGGTGGTCCCGACTAGAAGCCCCATGAACACGGTCAACACGAAGGATGGGCTCTGCTGTGGTCCCACAGCACACACAGCCATGGGCTTGTGTGCCAAATCATCTCACAGACACAAAGGAAGCGTTCAATTGGATCTCTCCCCTGTGCAGAGGGCTTGTCTTTTGCAGTCCACGGGAAAAGCTTATCATTGAGGAAAGGAAACAAGCATGTCTTACTAAAGAGGGAATAGACTAAAATTAAATTTGAAGGGCCTAGTGATAGTTACATGGGACCAGACCTGTGCATTTTGGTAACAGAATGTGAAGGCTGGGGGTAAAAGATGGTGCATTACAGTACTAGCAGAAGAGCCAAGATCAGGAGAGCACTGCTCCCTCGAGGAGGTCCATAAGCTAGTGTGTTTCCACCTCACTAGTGTGTGTCAACACTTGGCTTCTAGAGGTGAGCTCCTTAGGAGAACTGAATGCATCCTAGCTCTTTAGCGATTTCTTTAATAGTTTACGTTGGGCAAAGGAGAACAGGAAGCAGGATCCCCGGCATCTTGTCAGCGCCCACACTGAAACGTGAGAAGTAACACCTCATAAGCAAAGGTCAGCCCCACACTCTGGTACTGAAATGAGTAATGATGCAACTTTTCAGAGGAAACAGTAAGAAAATAGGCTAGTGAAGCGGAGGTGTCCATTTTATTATGACATTGTAATTCAAAGAAGAAAAGAGATATGTGGAAAGTTTGTATTTCTGTTTGGCGAAAATAGTACATACATGGATATATATATGCTAAGCAGAAAGCAGAAAAATAATTGCAGCACTTATGTTCTATATAAGGAATTCTTCCAGATCAATATGGACTACCACAGGCAAAGGATTTAGCAGGCATCTCCATGTCAGTAAGAGAAATATAAGTAGCTAATAAACATTTTTAAATTCTCTATTAATAATTAGAGAAACTCAAAACAACCATTGAGTTTATTTCCACCTTCAAATGTCAAAGGTTAAAAACAGCATGTAGGGTTCAGGCAAGGTGAAAAACCAGACACCTCTCGTACATATTTTGGCATAACATATTCAAGAACAAAACTGGCAATAAAAACATGTTAAATGCTAGTACTCAAGGCTGGGGGTATGGAGCTCAGGGGTGAAAACACTTGCCTATCACACACAAGGCCATGGATTCGATTCCCCAGCACCCCATAAACTGGGCACGGTGCCACTTATCTGCAGTTCCAGCATTCTGGAGACTAAAACAGGAGAATTGCCCCAAGTTTGAGGCCAGCCTGGGCTCCATAGTGAGTTCATGACCAGTCTGGACTATAGCATGAAAGACTCTGTCTCAAAAGAAAAGAAAAAAAGCTTGTTTACTACCCTGACAATCTCTTGCTAGGAAGTTGCCCTATATCAATCAATATGTGCACAAAGGAAATAAGATACCAGTCCAGTTAAAAAAAAATACTTGTGGAAGAAAATTCTTCATATTCACTATATATATGTAAAAATGGAATAAAAATAAAATTTCATCATCAGGGGATTGATAAAAGACATCAATAAAGTGAAATATTGATAAAAGACATCAATAAAATGAAATACATATGGGACTACTTTTTTAATGAGCCCATTTTAACCTGAGATGAGAAAAGAATCTTGTATCATTAAATAGGATCAAATTATAGAACCGTAGGCATGGAACATGCAAAGCGTATGGAATAGTCGTGTTTTGGGGGAGAGTGTGTACACTACTTGCACACAGATCAATACACACCAAGTTATAGATAAGAGTAGCATTGGCAATTTCTCTTATTTTGAGAACAGTTTCTGTTTTGCTTATGCCTTTGTGCTTATTTTTTCAATTAATAAACTTTATTTTTTAAGAGCAGTTTTAGGTTCACAGCAAAACTGAGGGCCAAGTACAGCACTCCCCTAACCCCTCTGTCCCACGTGCGCACAGCCTCCCTCACTAGCTGCATCCTGAACTCAGCGGCACCTGTGCTATGAGGGTCCTGGGTTAAGACTGATGACCATCTCACATTCATAGTACATGAGGGTGCACTCTTGCACATTCTGTGGTTGGAGGCATATGTATAATCACATGTATTCACTAACACAGTATCAGACTAATCTCACTACCCTAAAAATCTTCTGTGCTCTGCCTGTTCGTTACCCACTTCCCAATAATCTGGAGCAACCACTGATTATTTTAATGTCTCCCTAGTTTTGCCTTTTCCAAAATTTTATCTAGTTGCAGCCATAGTAAGTGGACTTTCAGATTGCCTTTCCATACTTAGGCGTTTACATTTTCTTCATGTCTGATCATGTCTTGAGAACTCGTTTGTTTGTTTGTTTGTTTGTTTTTTACGTACTTAATATCCTGTTGTATGGCTTTACCAGTATAACCTTCGGTTGACTTGCTGAAGAGCATTTAGTTTCTTCCAAATTCTGACAATTACACATAAAGCTGCTGTAAATACTCATTATAGGCTGCTGCTTGGAGGTACGTCTTCAAATCATTTGAGTCATTGAGTATGATTGTTGGGTTGCATGGGAAGAGTATGCCTAATTTTATAAGAAATTAGAAACTGTCTTCCAAAGTGGCTGTTCAAAACTTGGAACCAACTGCAACTTTCTTCAGAAAGTGAATGGAAAAGTAAACTGTGTTAATCTATACAATGGAATAATAAATACAATTTAAATTTGTAACTCCCTAGAGATAGGATGTTGAGCACGGTTTGGTCTTGTTGTTGCTGCTGTTTTTTGTTGTTGTTTTGGTTTAGTTTGGTATTTTTTTGAGAGCAGTGGTAATCTAGGTTGGTCCTAAATTCACTGTGTAGATCCAGTTGGCTTTGAACTCATGGCAGTCCTCCTGCCTCAGTCTCCCAAGTGCCAGGATTAGAGGTATGTGTCACCATACCCAGCTAGTATGTGGTGGAAGGGTATAAAATCGGGCACCTGTTTCCCAGACAGGTGCTCTAATCACTGAGCTATGCCTGCATCCCTGAGCAACTTTTTATATCTCTTGTTATCTGTATGTCTTTTGTATCTGTTTAGATCTTTCCTATATTGTTTTATTCAAGATATTTATTATTTTTAAGTAATCTTTGTATATGTTGGGTAATAGTTCCATGTGTGTATGTGAGTCAAGGTCTCCTTAAGTTGCTAAAATGGTGACACTGGGCTCGAACTCGCAGTTCTCCTGCCTCAACCTACCAGAGTGCTGGGATTACAGACCTGTATTTCCAGGCCCAGCAATAGTTCTTTATCAGATGTATGTTCTACAAATAGTTTCTCTCAGTTGTGCCTTGTCTTCTTTTTCTCGCGACGCTATCGTTCACAGAGCATGTGTTTTTAATTTTGATGAAGTCTAGCTGATCAATTACATATTTCATGGATCATGCTATTGTCATGGCTAAAAATCGATCTCCGTATCTAAGGTCAATTAGGTTTCTCTTAGCTTTTAGGAGTTTTATAATTTTGCATATTTACATTTACTTTTGTGAACTATTTAAATTTTTTTGAAGGGTCTAAAGTCTGGGTCTAGATTCTTTTCTTTCTTTCTTCTTTCTTTCTTTCTTTCTTTCTTTCTTGCATAAGGATATCTAGTTGTTTGAGTGCCATTTGTTGAAAAGACTAACCTTGCTCAATACTGCTACTTTGATTCCTTGTCAAAGATGAATTGGATATATCTATGTGGTATGCACTTTACTTTTAATAGCCAGAATAAGGAATGTGACAGACAGGAAAAAAATGAGGCAAAACCAATAAAAGCACGTGGAAAACAAAACAACTTCATTCCTACCCTCCCCAAGGTCATAGCTCGGGGTTCTGATGGAGCACAGACAAAATGGGAAACAGGGTCCCAGAAAGGAGCTGAGATTAGCACCTGAGGTTTTGCTGAAGGAGAAAGAAGAAACGAGAACAGACTCCAGATGGACAGATTCGCCTGAGTGGCACAGGGCTTGATTGAAAGCCAAAGGTTGCTGCTTTCTGTCCCCAATGAGCTGCTGAGTGCTGGTGGGAACACAGTGGAGGTTGAAATCAGCCAGGGTTTTGTAGGTGGTAGTAACTATTGGTGTTGGCAATGAAGGCTAGGATTCTTCCCAGTCGCACTTTGTCTTCCAACTTTCAGTCATAGATAATTAAGTACTCTCAAATGTCGAACTACAAGGTCTTCTCAGGTGTCATGGCTTTGTTGTGGCTCCCTTATAGAAGGTTACCTCTATTTTTAGGAAAGTGGGCCAAGCTTGCCTTGGTGTACCTACTTTCAGAGTTTTGGTGGAGTACTCTGAGTAGGATTCCAAGCTAAATGTGGTGAGTGTTGGTGGATGCAAATATTGAAGGTAACTGAGGCATACTTCTTAGTCCAAGAGATTCAGGGAATTTTCATAAAATAAATGAAAATAAGAATTCCACATTCAAGGTGAAATATGATAACTTAGAGGGGCTGAAAATGGTGAAAGTTTTTAATGTATTTGCTTACTAACTCTAAAGTAAGACAAACTCCATTGGAGTCAATTTTTATATTAGGATAGAATCTGTTTTAATATGTAGTGTTGTGTCCGGTGCAAGGTGATAGATTCTTAATAAGGTATTATTATTATTATTATTAGAATGCCTTAGGAAGAATACAAGTGAGCTCAGTGCAGATTCATAGACCTTCCACAACTGAAAATTAAAAATGATAATTTCTCAGAAATATTGTGAAAGTTATAGTATTTTCTTTCAAAGTGTTTAAACATATTAAAAAAAAAACCCATTGTGAAACTCTGTAGGTAACACTAGTAAAAAAAGGGAACAATTGTGCTTATTCTTTTAATGAACAATATGGTTATTTTTTCTTTTTGTACACAAGTAGATTTATTGTGAAAGAATGTTCAGTGGACTTTTTTTATTGCCTTGTGTATTCATACATTTCGGACTCTTACACATTTGGGCCTTGGAATGCTTTCGGTCTACAAAGTTGCTCTTGTCATTTACTATGGCATAATTTGAAACAGAATACATGGGAAGTAGCTTCAAATATATGTCCAGACCTGTTTCCAGTAAGGTAGAGGGTTTAGCCCTGTTGTAAGAGTCTTAAAACAGAGGTCTTAGCTGTACTATCATCCAAAACTCAGACAAAAGGCCCCAACACACTTTGAGATTAGGACAGATGGCTCAAGAAAATCAGCATTATGTGGGCTTGATAAAGACCTGCAGTCTCTACCCTGCATGGTCAAGAATAGATTAGTGCCAGCTTATCCTGCACTGGGCCCCTGCTGGTACAAGATGAAACCTATCCTACCTGTTCCCATCCTCAGCGTGGCCTTATCAGTGGACTTGGTTGTTCAGACAATCAAGGAGCTTAGGACCCAGCCATCGGCTGCCAGACCACAGAGGCCTTGCCCCTTTCATCCCTGCTGTCTGTTTTGTTTCTAGAAGATCCCATGGCCAACAAAGACTTTGGCCAAGAGTCAGAGTCAATTCCAGAATATACAGCGGAAGAGGAGCGAGAAGACAACCGGCTTTGGAGGACGGTGGTGATTGGAGAGCAAGAGCAACGGATTGACATGAAAGTCATCGAGCCCTATCGGAGAGTCATTTCTCATGGAGGTAGTGCAGCTCTGTGGGAGTCCAGGAAGTGGGGGGGGAAGCCATCATTTTCCACTGGAAAACGAAAGTAGGCTTCTCTGTGGAATGGCAGCCCAAAGGCCCTATTCTGCAGCCTTTCTTCAGGGGACTGAGAGTGAAGGGTGTTAATTTATACTCCAGTCAGTAACATTTGAAAGCCTACTAGCCAAAACCAACTTTCCAATGTTTTAAAAAAAAAATTCACATCATTTATTTGTTAGCTGTAATTTTCTATGCAAATTTCCCAAAAGCCATAGTTGTCCAGTGTCATAACGTTGGTTCAGAATTCCTATCTAGAGCAGCTGCTGATCTGATATGAGACAGAGCTTTGCTCCCACTCTCTTCCTGCTGCTGGGCTCTAACAACATACTGCAAAACAAGTGCCCTTTCCATCTTTGGGAGAATGGTCTTCAATTAAGCCATCTCTGGTGTCAAAAATGTTGGGATCGCTGGTTTAGGGGACATAGCACCATGGCCAATAGTAAGCTTAGAGTTATAAAATGTCTTTTAAGTCCTCTCCAGAAGGTTTAGAAGAATTCATTTTAGACCCAGTCTGGTCATTATTTTCCCCCTTAATTAAAGCTTTCTTTTTTTTTTTTTTCCTGTAAACTCCCTTCATTCTAGGCCTGACCACAACCAGCCCTAGTCAAAGCTTCACCTGCTTAGGGAGGGACTATGGAGAGGGGAAAGTGTATTTGGGGTTCTGGGAGCATAGGTGTCCTTGGTTCATTTGAGACTCATAAAAAGTCAGGTGTGCACAAGCAACACATTTAACCTTGCCGACTTCAGAAAACATCCGCGGCTTTTTGATTTTTCTGCTGCATGAGTTCCCTTTCCTGCTGTCCTCCAGCTCCACTCTCACCACCCTGCTGTCCCAGAAAAAGCGCAAGCTGACAAGGCAATTGTTGCTTTCCACATTCCCTCTTCCTGAACAAGGCCAGGGAAATAAGAGTCTTGGCACCACATTAAATCCGCAGCATTTGTTTTGTTTTCTAACTGAGCACAGGACATTTTGTTATGGGAATCAAACACCGCGACCTTTCACTTTCTACCCTGTGCAGTGCTACCTGCTGTGAGTACCAGGGCCACCCAGAGAACCTGGCCAGACAGTGAAGGAAAAGCCAGTTGGAGCCCTGGGTCGTGACTTTCGTTTCTTTCTTTTTCTTTGCCTGACTATGCAAGCTGACATTATCATATGGCCCTGGGACAGCTGTTGTAGGGCAGGGGCACCCTTCCCTGAGCCTGAGCTTGCTGAGGGACAGGCAGCTGATGGAAAGAGTTCACCCTTTTGTTCTTAGGATGAAAACCACAACAGGAGCTCCCCCCTGGTCCTCCGGGTTACTGCCTCTTTGTACCACTCATCAGGGGCTTTTGGTTTGTTTACTTAAAGGAAACCAAGACAAAACAAAGCAAAGGCTACTGAGAGTAGTCTGCACTTGGTCTAAAAAATATAGAGAAGTCTGTCAGAGGAAATCACAGTCACCCAGTAACAACCCCCATACACATTCTCCTCTCCCGTGAGGGAAGGAGGCTCCCAGCTCTGCGGCTGTCCTAAGGGCCAATCATCGGCTCTTCGTACCTCAGTTCACTCCATTTGCTACTTGTTCTTCAACCACAGCGAAGGCCAGTGATTAGGTGAATGGCTGAAGCCCATTGGTCCAGTACCTAGATCAGGAGAGAGTAATTGTCCCCAGTGCAGGGAGGACGGAGGACGAGGAGAAGCCACTCCCTGCCTCTGCCTGTCCCTGTCCCTGTAGAACTCCCCTGAGAGCTCGGGGCTAACCTGGTTTGCTGTGCTCTCTGTCCCTGCTGCCTCCTCTCCTTGGCATTTGCTTCTCTCCACCGCGTGTCATAAGCTTGGTTCTTGTCTGTGTGTCTGTCTGGTTTGTTTTGAAGAGCAGGCTGCCTCTCCTCCCCCTGGCTCTGCCATGGCCTTCGCTGGGCACTGACCTGCATGGACGGGCCTTTGGCTGCGCCCACCTGGCACACTAGCGAGACGCCACCTTTTCCTACACCCCAAACGTCTTTTGTGCTCAGTAAACCCCCTTGAGATGCCGCTCCTGAATTTGCCAGAGCTGGGTCTCTGTATCGGAAGCAGACCACATCCTTAGTCCTGGTGGTGACAGTGTCTTAGCTACCAACCTGTTGAGCTTGTCACCCTGGCTTCTGATGAACATTTAAAGTCAGACTCCACAGAGAACAGGAGCCTTTTTTCTGTGCTTTGCATTTCTGCCATGAGGATAATTTCCCCTTGAGCCAGTGGGGACCTGTCAGCAAGGTAGCAGTGTGCACAGCAGCACACTGGGGTGGGAGGGGCGAAAGAGTAGCTGAAGGTGGCCTGTGGCCCCTTGCCAAGTACTCAGAGCTGTGTGTGAACTAATAGTTGATACCTTGCTACAGCTATTGCAGAGGCCCTGAACATCCTGTGGAGACGTGAGTTCAAGGTTTATCTTTGCCACTTAGGCGTCTCTGTCCTCGGGACCCCCGATCCTCCATAAGTTAATGGGGATGATCACACTGGTGTGCACATCCTGCGACTCCAGCCATGTCTTTAAATTTTTTTTAAAATGGTAGTGTCTAATTTGTGGTGTGGGGTCACACAGAAGCCGGAAGTGGCTTTTTGAACTTAGAGCATAAAAAACATTTAAATAATCAAGAACAATCCCACCAAAAATGTTAACAAGAAGTTTTCTTTCTTGTGTTTTTTTATTTTTTTTCTTTCTTTTTTACTTCTCTTATTTCATTGTAGGAGACTCAGGTAACCTCCCCAGTGTTGCTGAACAAATGTTCCGGAAAGAGTGAGCAGAAGAGTTGCTGGCTACTGTGTGTGGGCGTGTGTGGTGTGTGCATGTGTGGTGTGTGCATGGTGTGTGTGTGTGAGTATGTGAGTGTGGGGGTGGGGGTGGGGTGGGGGTGTGGGTGTATGTAGATGTGGTTGTGTGGTCTTGTGTGGGTATGTGTGTGTGTGTGTGTGTGTGTGTGTGTGTGTGTGTGTGTATGGGTGTGTGTGTGAGGGGGTGGGTATGTGGTTGTGTGTGGGTGTGTGAGGGTGTGTGGGGGTGTGTGTGCACATATTTTGGTTGTTACTGTGCTGTGTTTCCTTCTCTCCATCCCATTTGGGGCCAGCAAACTTGTGTTACAACCCTTTCATGCCTCTCTGTGCCACCGCAGGTAAGGCTTGCTATCCCTGCTGCAGGGCATCCCGGGACCCCATGGTAGGACTGGTCACACACCTCTGCTCAGACCCCTGATGTTCATCTCACATATATTGAGAGTCTGACAAAATATGTTTTAAAAACCAAGCTCCATATAAATTATGCTGTTGCCTAAATAAACTGTATACTTTGATAGAGAAATTGAGGGGTTAGCTGACTCCAGAAAGCATCTGGTGAGAAGGGGGCAGGAAGCACTCGGTCCTACTCATTATAGTGATGGCTCATTGACAGCAATTATGTATAAAGAGCCATTTTCATTTGGAAATTCCAGCCCTTTTTACATAAAGAGAAATTCTTTGCTTAATCTGTGACCAGGAAGTAGTAAGCTGGTCCTTCAGTCTTCCTTTAACTAATGAACTCTGCAGAGCAGAGTTCCAGCCTTCCCCACACCAACCCCACTTACATAAGGAGCTGAGTTGCCATTTAAGATGACTTCTGAAATACTGTTTAGAAACCCTTCTTTCCTGTTTATAAAATGTTTAGGAACTCTCCAGAAATAGAAAAAGAAAGCAAATTAACTGAGCGATCAAGATTCCGAGATTATTCTGACACACCCAGGAGCCAGACTATTTCCTTTAGAGAGATGTTCCTGCTTGTTGTTGAGTTAGACACCTGTATCTCTTGTCTCTTTTCATGACCTCTTATCCTTTCATTGTGCTGAGTGTGAATCACTTATTGTTGTGTTGTTAGCTAAACCATATTCCTTGTGGATTTGCACTGTTATAAGCCTGCAGGAACAAAATTGGCTGGAGAAATAAGAACTTCTTGTATTTAAAAAAAATCTCTTGCCCTTTCCTTTATACATTCTTTAAAAAAGAAAAGTTGATAAATCTCTACTTATTGGAAAATATGGAACTGCAGCACAAACTCCATAGGGGAGCTACTGCAACGCCTTCTCACAAACATGTTGGATAAGATATCTATTTACACCGGTAATGGTTTCTAAGATAAGGACACAACACACAATTGGGCATGATTTGTTCTTTAACTGGCCCCCACCATGTTTGCAGTAGAGCCACCCTCTGTTTTTGCAGAGAATATCTTATTAAATTGCTTTTCAAGAGTTGATCCCACCCAGATCTAAACCCAGCCAGTGTTTTCCTCCCGTGTAGTCATCAGGGGGTACTTAGAGTTCGGGGAGGACTGGATCAGACACATGCATATGTGCTGTCCTCCTACTCAAACCACTGAGGGAATCTCAACCTCGTGGTTCTGAAGGCCAGAACTCCATGATACAAACTACTTAAATGGAGATACTTAAAAATGGTAGGCTCTGAAAGTGTGGCTCAGTGGTAAACTATGTGCTCAGCGGGTATGAGTTCGATCTTCTGGGTTCAATCCTCAAAACCCCCATCAAAAATGACAAGAAACAGCATTGCTTCCCTTCAATCCAAAGACAGATTCATCCCAGACACCTGCCTATGGACATTTGACAAACAGATGCCTTGGATCTTGAAGAGGAGCTCTAAAGCATTCGCAGAGATAAGGTGGCACTGCGTTGACATCAGAGCTTTCAGCGATGGGAGGAATGTTGTGAAATTTATCTATGTGCTGCTTGGCCCTTGGTCTTTCCATGGCCTTGGTTATTTGCAGTGCCCACATCTCATTTTCTCAGTGCTTCCTAAGAGCAGTACTTCCACTCTACTCCTGTCTGATCAGGCAATAGTTCTCAAATTTTCCTCAAGGCACATATTTCATGAAGTTGAAAGTGAGTATAGTCAATCTCCTTCTTGACTGTGCCCTCCTCTTCAAGAGGCAAAGCTCTGAATTCCATACAGTTGTTTCTAGTCCCGATGAGAACTTTCCATGTGTTCCCACACTGCCAATTGAATCCAGAAGTCCCAGGGACACTACAGGCAAGTGGTAAGGCCTTGAACTCAAAATAAACATGTTTGTCCTACCTGTTCACTAATTCCTGGTCACTGGAATGCATTGGCCCTAAGATTATATTGCAGTTCAATGACTACATTTTCCCTCCCCCAAAAAATGGTTTTGAAAACCAAAAGGAGCTAAAGTGGATCAAACAAACCTATTTCTCAGCTATCAGAATGAAGAAGTGTTATGTAACTCAAAAAAGTGCTGCCCAGAACTGGGGTGGAGCTCAGTGGTGAACATGCTTTTTGCCAGGCACAGGTTTGTCTCCCCAGCACCCGGAAGCTAAAAAAAGCTTGCCTTTTTTGATGCACTGAATATTTACTAATGCATATGCCATTTACTGCTGTGAGCAGCACATAAAATTATCCAGAGTGTATGTATCTTATATACATAAACATATTCAAAAATGTGTGCAGCCTATGTAACAAACATGCTCACATTACATGCTCACATTACATATTCAAGATTCTATATAACATGTTAAACACCAAGAGACAATTGTTTATGTATCTTCTTACAGAGCTGTGGTCAATATAATAGTCATTCCACTGTATGTACACATTAATGCACACACACACGCACACACACACACACACATTTGCCAAGGTTTTCTTTGGATTTGATCATACCTTGTTAAGAGCTTGCAATCCATTACAAATGTCTTTTTGTTTGTCCCCCAGGATACTATGGGGATGGTCTAAATGCCATCATTGTGTTTGCCGCCTGTTTTCTGCCAGACAGCAGTCGGGCGGATTACCACTATGTCATGGAAAATCTTTTCCTGTGAGTGCTATTTATGACCAAGTGCTTTGAATCAGTGTCTGTGGGCATGTAATAGCAGATAGAGCATCTTTAAGGGGATGATGGAGAATATTCTAAGTCTTTGATATAAAGCCATTCTGTCAAGGAACTTTGCAGAGGGTCTAAAACCATTAAAGGACCTCTTCTGTCCATCACGTACTTCGTAAACAAAAGAAGTCTTACTTGGCTTGCATTTAGGAATTTTGTAATATTTTCCTTAGACGAAGTAGTATTTTTGTTCCCTGAAAACATGATCTGAAGTCAGCTGACAATAACCTGACTTTGTGTTGCCTCTTGCTTAGTATGACTTGCCTTTAAGGTGTGATAATATTGTTAACATTTTTGAAAGTCAGACTTACAACTCACGTATTTTTCTAGAGAATCTGCAATTAAAACAAAACAAATGATAGCCATGCAAATAAATGAGCAATGCTCGATCTCAGAGAAATGATCTCCAGTAACTCTATTTTTCTCATTGTAAGGACACAGAATCCACAACTATCCTTAAAGGTCATATACCCTGTAATTTAATCATTACATGATTATGGTTTGAATTGAATGAAATATGTCACGTGGGAACTGAAAACGTCCCTCTTTCTTCCTGTGACCAGCTATGTAATAAGCACATTGGAGCTGATGGTGGCCGAAGACTATATGATTGTGTACTTGAATGGCGCCACCCCCAGGCGGAAGATGCCAGGGCTGGGCTGGATGAAGAAATGCTATCAGATGATTGACAGACGGTATGTGCGCGCCACTGTTTATTTTCTATTTTGACTCCCTCAGTTCCCCTTTAGTCACCAAAAAGTACACTCCCATTGAGTTAGGCACAACTGAAGCAATAGCTGATAGAACTATTAATCAGAGTGCCTTTTGGTGCCACGAAGTTGCAAGAGCAAACTCTCCCAGAGGTTGTTGAATGCAATCTTAAACATGGCCAACTAGGTCTATATTAAACTGTGTATGTGCTGCTGACACATAGAGGTGCAGCATAAACTGGTAAACAAACATACCCATGACGTTTCAGCGTTATCGTGTGAGCCGGTTGCTGTGTAAACGTAGCAGGACAATGGCAGTTTGCACGGCCAGTGGTCCCTTGTTTCAACATTCAGCGTCAAACCAAGGTAGCTGCCAGCCCGTGCAGTGTCTTTGTCGGCCTCTTCCTCAAGATTTTTCATCCATATTGCTTTTATTGGGATGGAATATTTTATTACCATATAGAGAAAAGTTGGTATAACAAATGTATTTCTAATATCTAGGATGTATTGCGTTCGCTTAAATGGGATCTCTTGCAAATTAACAACGGCGTGCCGTTTTACTTTTAACTGAAATCTGTTTTGTGATTCAAATATTAATAAAATGACATTGTTAATTCTGTAAAGAGATGCCTGAAAATCAAGAACTGTTAAAATGTTAAAAGAAGAAGCCAATGCTTGATCTTTTATTTACTTTTTTTTTCTTTTTGAGACTGGGTATCGTCTGTAGCCAGAGCTGGTTTTTCTACTCACTATATATCCCAGGCTGGCCTCAACCTGTGGCAGTTCTCCTGCCCCGCCTCCTTGGTGCTGGGATTACAGGCGTGTGCCACCACACCTGGCTTATGTGGTGCTAGGGAACTGAACCCAGTGCCCTGCACTTGCTAGGCAAGCCCTTTGACCACTGAGCTACACCTCCAGCCCCTGGCTTAATCTTGATAGATCAAATAAGCTGCTCCACTTGTTATTAAGGGTGTATTTTTCCAAAATTATAAAGAGTGTTGACAAATGAGGACAACTTCATTAAAAAAAAGCATGCTGCCTCGCTGTGAACTTAAGCACTTCTGAAAGACTACCATTCTCTCTCTCTCTCTCTCTCTCTCTCTCTCTCTCTCTCTCTCTCTCTCTCTCTCTTTAGATGGTCTCTCTCTATAGCCAGGCTGGTCCTGAACTCACTGTGGAGCCCAGGCTGGCCTGGGACTCACAGCAATCCTTCTGTCTCAGCCTCTCCAGTGCTGGTATTACAGCCGTGTTCCACTACACCTGGCTTAGGTGGTGCTGAGGAATCGAACTTGGGTGCTTAGCGCTTGACTTAGTGCTTGCTAAGCAAGTACTTTAACCACTGAGCCATTCATCCAGACCCACTATCATTCTACTTTACAGTTACTCTCATGGAAAAATGAGATTTGAGCCATGTGAGTTTCAAATTATGTCTCAAATAGTATTAGTTTTTAAATTAAACCATAACCTCTGTGTAACTAACTACCTAAGATTATCCATACTTTTATTTGGGAATTCATTTTCTGTTTAATTCCCACTGAAAAGGGGTTAAAAGTAATATATTACTTTTTTTTTTTTTTCAAAATAGGTTACGCAAGAATTTGAAGTCATTCATCATTGTCCACCCGTCCTGGTTCATCAGGACAATCCTTGCTGTGACACGACCTTTTATAAGGTATTGGTATTAATGTGGTAAACACAAAAGTACCACTAGTGCTTTTTATAAAACATATGTTGGGCTGGACGAACAGCTTAGTCATTAGAGTGCTTGCCTAGCAAGCACTTATCTGGGAGTTTGATTACCCATTTACACATTAGCTGCGCCTGGTGGCATCCGTCTGTATTCCCAGCACTCAAGAGGCTTAGAAAGGAGGATTGCTATGAGTTTGAGGCCAGCCTGGATGAAATAGTGAGTTCAGGACCAACCTGGACTACAAAGTGAGACATTGTCTCAAACAAAACAAATAAAGAAAATTGCTCAATAAATGAGAATCATAAGCTAAGAGTATCTAGGAAATTTTATTTTGCCTCTGCCTTTTCAGGCAAGGTACTTTGGACTATGTACCCAGTGTTAAGAGTGAGACTTTAGGGGCTGGAGGAATGGCTCAGAAATTAAAGCACTTGCCTGGCAAGCGCTAAGTACCCACGTTTGATTCCCCAGCACCATGTAAGCTGGGTGTGGTGGCACACATCTGAATCCCCCACTCAGGAAGCTGAGGCAGGAGGAGTGCTGTGAGTCGAATGCCAGCCTGGGCTCCATGGTGAGTTCAGGACCAGCTTGGGCTACAGAGAGAGACCCTGTCTCAAAAAACCAAAAAGTTATTAAAAAAAAAAAAGCAAGCGAGCCTTCAAAGTGAGAATTGTTTCATTATGAATATTTTCCACGATCATTACAAAACATGACCACTAGTTTCTTTCCTTTCCTCAGAGAATAGGACGTGGTAGGATTTCCCTGCCACACTCGAAAGTGGAGCAGACAGTCATTTTTAAATGACACACTGCATTGTCAGGACAGTGATTGGGAAACAAAGACCAACCAGAGAAAGGAACAAGAGCTGTATCTTGCCCTGTTCCATTTCTTATGAACAAATATCAAATAGGTCGCCAAAACTGGGCAAAGCATCTCGCCAGTCCTTTTGAGAGTTATATTTTGACCAAACACAAGCATTTTCAGTTTCAATTCAGTGACTATTTTTTACATCACTAATTGTGAGCTATTTGCTCTATAACTAACTTTACATTTTGAGACTCTTTGCTTTATAATATAGTAAAACTTGAAAGAGATAAATGAAAGATACTATATTTATTTTCTAGAAAGCTTTAAAAATGAAGTCTTGCTTATCATCAAGATAAATTGAAGTTTTTCTGACCCAGAATTTTTAATGAATTCCTAAGAAAGGTTCTGATCACTTCTGGTATACAAAAATAAATGTTAAAATTCTTCATGTTTTTTAACACAGACTTTACTGCACCTTCTACATAGATTCTACCTTTTTTTGTTCAGTGTTCGTATATTTTACTTGCAACACTGAGGATTGAACCCAGGGCTTTCACACTAAGTTACATATCCAGCTGCTTTTATTTATGTATTACTTTTATTTTGAGGTAGGATCTCTTCACGTCACTAAGCCACCCATGCTGGGCTTGAACTCACAGTTCCTCTGCCTCAGCCTCCTGGAGTCCCAGGATTGTAGGTATACATGGTGACCTTCCTGTATTTTTCTCTACTTCCAACAACTGATTGGCAAAATTTGACCCACTTTTCTTCTGGCAAAGGCTCTCTGTATACAAAACTTTGTTAAATTGCCTTTAGAAATGTTATGAACTATTTAAGGTGTATTAAAAGGTCACTTATTTTAATAATTGCAGGAAATGCTTTGATAAATGAATAATGTAAAATTAACATTTGTTGAGCCATTAATGTTCAATAATTTAGCTCTTATAGTTTTTAAAATAATTTTATTAATATTTAACATTAGGATACTAAAACAATCATTTATTGTTAAGACTCTTAGAGACTGGGAGGGTGTAACTCAGGGGTAGAGCAGCTCCTGAACAAGTACAAGACCCTGCCTTCCATCCCTAGCACTATAAAAACAATTAAGTAACACTATTGAAAGAAGTCTCAAAATAATAGCAGAAACAATGACCACTGCATATTAACAGTATGGCAGTAGTGCTTTGGTACATTACATCTAATAATGGCCTACATTTATTGGAGGCTTGTATGTATTGTCTCAGGTAACTCTAATGATAGTCCTCCAAAACAGTGTTTATTTTTTCTATCATATCAGTGAAAGTCCAGGGGCTTCAAGCGATCAAAAAAATTACCTAAAGCAGAAGAATCCAGCAAGTGTCATTTGTAAAGGATCCAATAAAAACCATTTTAGGTTCTACTGGGCATATAATCTTGATCACAAGTACTTGGCTTTGCCATCGTCAGCCACAGACACTATGCAAACAAGCAATGACCTCCTTCTTATAAACTTTATAAACTTCAAAATTAAATTTTCTATGGTTTTCACATGTCACAAAATATTCTTTTTAAATTTATTTTCCCCATTTTATTAGTATATATGTGATATACAATGGTTACATTGAATATTTGGTGCTCATATATATCACGTCAACCTTGCAATCCCTTCCCCTCCCCCTTTCGGCCCTCCCAAACCCTTCGCTACCCCAACTCCCTCTATGGCACCCATTGGTTCTATAGGACAGAACATCTATATTCTGGTTTTCTCGTATTAGAGAAACCATGCAATATTTAGCCACCAGGAGGCTGGAGGAATGGCTCAGTGGTTAAAGTGCTTGCTTAGCAAACACCAAGTCAAATGCTAAGTACCTAGTTCAATTCCCCAGTACCACATAAGCTGGGCATGGTAGTGCATACCTGTAACCCCAGTACTCGGGAGGCTGATACAGGAGTCCAAGGCCAGCCTGGGTTCTATTGTAAGTTCAGGACTAGCCTGGGATGCAGAGCAAGATCCTGTCTCAAAAACAAAAACAAATAAAAAATATTTAGCCTTCAAAGCATGATGATCTCAAGTTGTGTCCATTTGCCTACAAAACTTCGAATCTATCTGTCTTTATGGGAGAATATACTGCATTGTATACATATACCAGAAAATTTGTATTCATTGGACTGTTGGTGGATATTTCCGCATCTTCCACAGCCAGCTCATGTGAAAAGCACACATGCAAGTCCTGGGCCCTTGAATTCTACAGTTCTGTTGTGGAAGTACCTCATTATAGATCAGTTACTAACTTCACCTGACAAAAAGAAGCCACCAACATGTGCTTCTGGCAAGTCCTTTCGTGGCTAAACATCTATGATGGAGGTAGATGGAAAAAAATCCTTTTTAAAAACCCATGTTAGCTAGGTACTCAATCAGACACTGGAACAGGAGAAATTACACAACCCAACTGCCATCCCCAGGAGTTCCAAGGCTGGCAGGAAGCACAGGGAGACATGGGACAGTTGCCACCTGGGCACAGCTGAAGCGTTTTGTGGGGTGATAATGCAGGGTGAGGTTGAGTGTAGAAGAACGTGTAGAAAGGGAAGGCCAATTGGTAAGAGGGTCTTTCCAGAAGAGCCAGCCATTGAGCTGTGTTTTGGATGACAAATAGTGTTGGCCAGCTAAATTAGGAAGAGGAGCAGTAGAGGAGAGGAGACAGGCAGAGGAAAAAGATAAATATGAATGAGAGATAAACAAACCTATGAATAAGTAAATTGTGGTATATGCACACAGTGGAGCACTCCTCATCTATAAGGTCAGACAGCTCTGAGGCTTTTGTAGGTAAATGGACCCAACTTGAGACTCTCATGCTCAGTGAAGTGAGTCAGACACAGAAGGTTAAATATCCAGTGGTTTCTCTGATATGAGAAACCCAGATCGCAGTCATTTCATAGAACCAATAGAGATGGTAGTGGGAGTCAGAGGAGAGGACGAGGGTGTGGGAGGGTCCAAAGGGGATGGGGAGGGGTTGTAATTTTGACATGACATATATGTGCACAAATACGCAAGTTCAGTGTAAACATTATGTATTGCATATATGCATGTTAATAAAAGGGGAAAATACGTGAGATAATACATATGTTAACTGGCTCAACTTAGCCTATTCGCTGCACATGCATACTTCAAAACATCACATTTTAGGCAATGAATACATCCCAACTTTATTTGTCAATTTAAAAACAAAACAACAGTGACAGCAAAACAGTGTCTGACCCAATGGTGACTACTCAAAAAACACTAACTAGCCTTTTCTCAGTAAAAGTGCTGGGCCAAGTGCAAAGTGTATTCAGATGTTTGGGCAGTGGGTAGAGCTTGGCGGGAAAGCACACATTTAGCATGTGCAGGGCCTTGGGTTCAATCCCAGCACAAAAATAAATAACAAATAAATAAATAAATACCTAATGAATAAAATTTCAAAGGGAGAAATAGTGACTAATAAATTTGTCTTTTTATTTAGTTCAAAATTCAGCAGTAAAATTAAGTATGTTAGCAGCTTGTCAGAACTCAGTGGATTGATCCCAATGGACTGCATACATATTCCAGAGAGCATCATCAAGTAAGTCTGATGGGTTTTTAAAAAAGATTTGGTAAGGAATAGTACATATTTGGAGAGAGGGGTTAGAAAAGAACACACTTCTAGAATAAGGGGGAAATGTCATCTTATTTTTGAAGTAAATATTAAATATCCAATAAGTATAGTTTTTCCTATAGCCTTTAGATGACTCTTCTTTGCTCTCTTGCACACATGTTCTCCTGGGGATTGTTAACTGTCATTCTCATACCTTGAACATTGTTTCCATTTTAGAGAAAGTATAAATTTCATGTTAACCAGTACATCTGTTATAAACATCACAGGGCCTTAGTTTGGACTTATTTTTCTATATCAAGTAATTTGTCTCTTTGACCCCCAGGGAAGTTTGCTCATCTATTTTCTTCTAAATCGTTTCTTCAGGTGTGAAATTAAGTAGAGGGTGTGTGCTGAGAGGTGGGTGGGGCTGGGGGTTCTTCTCAGACGGGGCTCAGTGTGGCGGCCTGTAAGGGGAAGGCCTGGCTGCTGGCACAAAATAAAAGTAAAAACGAATTAAGCAAGTACTTGAGCTGAAATGCTGAAAAGGGATACTAGAAAGTGAACGCTCTTGTCCAGGACATTCTTGCAAAGAGCCATTACTTTCTTCTTGTTATATATTTTTTTTTATCATGCTGTATCTGATTCACTCATTCTTTTTGATAGAATTGAAAGGTACTTGACCATCGTCTCAAAGAAAAAAGACAAGTGCTACATATCTTCTTCTATAAAATCCACAGTAAAATGGACTTTCCAATTTAGGCTTCTAAAGAAAGGTCCTACCACTTAAAAAAAAAAAAAAACAGAAGGAAGAGATTCTCCTTCAATGTGTTCCTATGATGCTATGATGTGCCATGCACAGAGGAGTTCATTTGTTTCATTCCATAGTAAACCCCCACTTTACAGATGCAGAGAAGATCCCTTACTAAGTTATTACTGATGAAAACAAGTCAAATCGAGCAAGATGTGAAACTAGAATTCCAACCCAGGTCAGCCTGGCATCAAAGTTCCCACAGCAGTTCCTAGTGGAGTCCTTATCTAAATTCACAGTTCTCAAAGAGGTACATTTGGATTTCCTATGTCCACAAGGCAGACCCTAACACAGAACACTGATGGACACACAAGAGGGGTCACCTGTTCAGCCGACCCCATAGTGTTCATAGGGTCCCAGTGATGGCTTCGATCCTCATTGCTGTCAAAGAGCTCTCTCATCCAACATCCCTCACATCTCAGGCCTGCTGCCTCGCAGAAGGTATACCTTGTCTCTAAAAATCTGAATCTATTCTTTAAATTAAAAAAAAAAAAATAGACCTGAGCTGGGCATGATGGTGCATGCCTGTAATCCCAGCACATGGGAGGCTGAAGTAAAAGGATTGCTGTGAGTTCAAGGCCAGCCTGGGCTAGAGTAATTTCAGGACCAGCCTGAACTTCAGAGTGAGACCCTCCTTGTCGTTTAAAAAAAAAAATAGATGCTAAAACATGGTGTGGTTCCAGATACCTGTAATCCCAGGACTCTGGGAGGCTGAGGTAGAAGGATCACAAGGTTGAGCCCACCCTGAGCAACTTGATGAGACACCATCTCAAAATTTTTAAAAATAAAAAGGGGCCTGGGAAATAACTCAGTGTGAAGGTCCTGGCCTCAGTCTACAGTACTGGGGGGAAAAGTGCTGGCCATTCACCTCCTATAATGCTGTCTCTTTTGCAAAAAATGACAAATATATTCACTTTATTGGGAAATGAATATTAGCTACTTTCTAGATAAAAATAAGTAAGACTTTCATGGAATGGCAGACAATAGAAGGAAAAGAGAGGGGGCTTTGAAAATTATTAGGTATGAATATTCATTCCTATATCTCAATGGCTGAGACTCAGGCAACACACACATACACACACACACACACACACACACAAATATATCCACTCCCCCCACCCCCATACTGGGAATTGAACCAGGAGCCTTCACATCTATCAACATCCTCAGTACCCACACCCAACCCCTCTAAGTTTTGATTTTGAAGAAGAATTTCATTGTGTTGCTAAGTTGTCCAGCTAGGCTCAAAACTGCAGTCATCCTGCCTCTGTCTCTTAGAATACTAGATTATAGGCACATACCACCATGCCCACCCAGGCAACCTACTAAAATTCCCTGAGACTCAGCTTTAGCATCTGTAAAATGGGGAAATAATTGGCACTTCATGGAATGCCCATAAGGACTCAATGAGAATAATGTGCTAAGGCACTCAGGAAGCCTCCTGGCACAAGGTGGGACATCTAGAGTGGTTTTATTATGATTACGTTGCTTTTGGAGACTCCCTGTGTTGTGGGGGAATTTAACTCGGAAGTGAAATACGACCAGGGCTCTTTTTATTTGTCTGCACATATCACTTCCCAGGGCTCCGCTGGGGATGTTGCAAAGTGCCCTGTGGGAAGATTGCCTTCTGGAGGAAGAAATTTAGTGGCTCTTCTCCCCACAAACCCATGTTCTCTTGTCTTGTGTAACTGTCTCCTCAGAGTGTCTTTCCTGCCATTTCTATTACTGGCCCTGATTTTTTCGTTTTCACATGGTGGAATTTTGAAATTCATACAAGCCATATCACCTTTCTGTTTCTGAATGACAATCAAAAGATCTGGTCTCAGCCAATCCCCATGTTAGTATTCAGCTGGGCTACAGCCTGTCATCAAAAAGCTTAAGGAATATAAAAACTTTGCCCAAGCAGAATCAATAAAATCCCTGGTGATGGTCAATTCTCATTGCTTTTGGCAGTAGTATTCAATAAAGTCTCTGCAAGTACAGTAAAGTCACAGCATATACCCCACTGACGAAGTGGAGAAACACAGGATTACAGTTTTATAAGCCTCTAGCCACATTTTCAACCCACTGCCAGTATATAACTCACTCCATGTGTGTTTCTGTTTAAAGTCATCATGTTAAAATATCTTGTTGATTCATTAGCATTGAACTTGTGGTGAGCAGCACTATAATTTGTGCCTAAATAAATCTTACTTAGTACAGGCATATTGTCTGTAGGGCACATCACCTCCTTTTTCTGCTTGGGAGCACCTGACAGTACTTCAGCACTATACTTAGAGACTATTTTAAACAGCAAAATCTCCAGCAAAAACAGTGATAAGGAAACAATGTTAGTAAGCAAACAGAGAAAAGGACACTTGTTTACAATTGAAATGAGAAAGTAGAGCCTCCCCTTACTGGACATCAGTTGTAACGTGCAACAGGGAGTAACTCAAATGTCCCCTGCACATGTCCCCAAGTGACCAACAGAGCATTGCATATTGATTTGGGGGTCACCCAATATCTTTTAGTGAACAAGCAAATATGAAATTCTCAACTAATGAGATTTATTGTGCATATGCATAAATTTAAGTCATTGATTATCTGCTGAAAAGAAGTTTTCTCCCCAAATGCGATTTGATTATTATGTGGGTGGGCTTTTTCTCTCATGTTTTGATCATTGTCCAAACATTTGCCCGTCGTCTTTTCTGTCTGTCTGCTCATTTTCCTCACAACATCCACTTTTTATCTCATAAGGTACGATGAAGAGAGATCTTTTAAGAGAAGTGTGAGGTAAAAATCTCCCAATGTGCACTCACGCCGGACCCCCTGTGTGTGTACTCCAGTGTTTTGCTCATGGGTGACCTCAACATGCTACCAGAGCAAGAGGTTGTTGTATCAGTCCTTGTGTGCCATTTCCAGTCTTTGTCCTGTGTGTAAAGCTGTTGAGGTCAACCTGATTTGCAACTGAAGCCTACTAAACCAGAAACATCCCTGACTTGGCCCAGGCTGCAAGCTAACCTTCACTGTCCCCAACACACTGATGTGGATGTTTTCAGCTTTGTTCAACTAGCATGTTTGCAATCCCCTTGCAACTTTTATATCTGCCTTTATGGAGGAATCTGCAAAGGAAACATACATGAAAGCCTGACAGGAAGTAACGCCATATTTAGCCAAGTGTGTGTCGGTGCCCTAGAGGACAGTTTCAAAAGCATATACTCACCACTGCGTTTGGCTCTGCTTTGCTGGATGACTCTCTCACGCTCTGCTTGCTTCTTCTTCTTTTTCTTTTCTACGTCGATAATTTTTGCTCATGCAGACTGGATGAAGAACTGAGGGAAGCATCAGAAGCAGCTAAGTAAGATTTGCTTTTTGTTTAGCAGCTGGCGTGAAGTTGGCTTGCATTTCAGGAATGTGCAGGGTAAATCTGCATGCCTGATGTTTCATTCTCGCATCCTGATAGCAGTGCTAAACAACAACAACAACAGAACCCTTCCTTTCTTCCGTGTAAATGCATTCCCTTTTCAACTACAATGTGGTTTTCTTATGACTTGCAAAATCATAATCTTGAAGAAAGCATTTGTAACTGTTTAAGAATACATGGTGTTCTAGACACCCCAGCAAAGAATATACCACAGGCCTTGGCACACAGTGCGATATCCAGATGATCTCTTAGGGACTGGGAGGCAAGAGATCTTTAGGAATTCACATGTATGGTGAGAAAGGATAACAAGTAAAAATTTGGCAAAACTTTGTAGAATCAATTTTGCATCCTTCTAAGATGTAAAACAGTAGTGACACCGTATTTGAAGACTGAAGTTACTGCTTCCACCACAGCCTCCAAGTTATTTTGTTAAGTAGCAAAGGAGAGTTGTTGCTCAGTATGATGTTCAAAAAAGCAAAGTCATAGTTCTCATGAAAATACAAAGTAAACATGAGCCAAGGATTTATTCAACTAATTATTTAATGACGGAACCAGTAAAGTGTAAAAAATCGATTTGAAGAATCTTTGAGAAACTATCTGTGTTATGCCCTCCTGTCTGCAAGGATTTATTCTAAGGCATTGCATGAATGCCTCAGATCACAGCACCAAAGCCTATATATGTTATGTTTACTTTTACACACACCTATGATAATTATCTATATATGATTTTTTTCTGGTCCTGGGGATCAAGCCCAGGATCATTACACTGAGCTACATATCTCAGACCATCGTTGTATTTGATGTTAACACAGGGTCTCACTAAGTCATTAAGTTGCCCTAGCTGGGATCAAACTTGGTATCTTCCTGCCTCAGCCGCCCAGAATGATAGGATTGTAAGCCTGCCCCACTGGGCCCAGATGATAAGGTTTAATTTATAAATTAGAGTCAGAGAGTAACAACAATAATAATAAAGCAGAAAAACTTTTAGTAATGTACTATAATAAGTGACTTAAACACTATTTGTTTCTGGAATTTTTCATTTAATATTTTCAGATGTTTGGCCACGAGTAATCACACCCACAGAAAGCAGAACTGCCAAAAATCATATAGGCAATTTGTAAAAGAGTGCTTGGGTGAGATTGTTGAGTCAGACACAAAACTGGTTCCTCAACAGTGGAGCATTGGGCTGTGTCACTGGGTCGTCTTTTCCACTGGACAGAGAATATTTGCATTTTTACTGTACATGAATCAACAGATTAACCTCTGCCCCTTCAGAACTATAAAAGAGCCCCCCAGAAAGTCTGCACAGAATTGCTCTGAGTCTCCTGTCATTTGTTTCCAAGTTACAAAGAGAGTTTCTGACCCTCGATGCTAACTGTAGACAGGTACTATGTGGAAAGTTAGCTGTGTACAGTACATCAGGCACCTTCCGCGTTTTGGATATTGATCACACTGCTAATTTGCTTTGACACACTCCCCTCTTAACAGCTGTCACGACAGCCAAAAGCCTACACAATGTCCACACAGTTACAGATTCTAAATAGCAGATTTTCCTGCTTAGTTATAAAAGCCTGTTTCTCACCAAAACCATCCTTTTAGACCTTTTTTCCCCACCGTGGTGCATTTTTAGTACAGGTGACCTATAGCATTACTTGCCAAGAGGATGGATCTTTGGGTTAAAAGTTAAAGAAAAGGTTTGTGCTAGTGCTGTCTGTCTCAGGACACTGTGAGGGCTTGGTGCCTAAAGTGAAAGACTGAGTAGAAATAACCAGACTTGTCTTCACAGTCTGTGCTTGTGCTGTCAGGTCACTGGGCAAGCCCCTACCTGAAGAATCCTTCCCTAATGAATCTCATTCTTTTGAACCTAAAATCAAAAAACGTTCTCACCTTTGTACATGTGTGAGGAGAAATCATTCTATTCCTTGGCCCCATAGGCTGGAATCCCTCAAAATCCTCCCACTTCAGCTACCCACTACACCTCCTTAACTACTTTCCAGCCACTGAGTGGCCCCAAAGTCTTAGAACAGGTGCTGTAGGACCTTTGGTTCAGAAAACACAGTTCCTGCAGATCTGTCAGTAGAAGCCAGAGACACCCAGATTCTGTCACCTACTCTCCCTGGCTTTCCACATAACTTTACTAGAAAGCCTCAGGCTGAGGGTAACCACAAGAAAATACATACTTTCCTCAGAGAATAAAACCATACACACCCCAGTTGCATGCCAGCTCTGACAGACTTTCAGAAGCTGATTTTCCCAGTCTCCAGCTTGGCTTTAAAACTTTAGCTCAATACAGGAAGGAATACACTTTCAAAGGCTACGTAGTACATGTAGATCCATTCTTATTTTGAAAATGGGAAGATCCCCTCTGCTGCCTTTGGAGTAAGGGTGTTAAATAGTTTGCAAATTGCTGTTTCCCTTGGGAGGATTACTCCCACTTTAAAATGCAGAAAGGCTGTGTTTGGAAGAGTGCCCTTTCTTCATCCATACAGCTTTTCTAGGTCTCTCTATCACACTGTCAACACTTGTTAAAGTTGCCAAATACTCTCCATAAAAATACCAGACCACCAGCAAGAAGAGAAAAAAAAGGGGGTGGGGGCTTGCCCTGCCCGAACAGATGCAACTTTCTGTGATTTTCAACAAAAAACCTTACCCTAATCTCCAATCTCTTATGTGCAAACAGATAAACCAGCTTGTGAACTAACTTAGGAACTTTTACATTTTAAAAGAAGCATAGAGCCAGGCTAGTGGTGCAGGTAAGTGATCTCCACACTCGGGGAGGCTGAGGCAGAAGGATCGCAAGTTCCAGTCCAGTGTGGGCAATGCAGCACCCTGTCTTGAAATAATGAAAATAAAAATGAAGTGGCCTGAGAATGCAGCTCAAAGTGAAGGCCCTCGGTTCTATCCTCAGTACAGGAAAAAAACAAACAAACAAACAAACAAACAAACAAACAAAACATAGAATTGCTTTAAATAGTGTTTGCCAATAACATTTCCAGGGGAGAGGAAAAGGTAAAAGTTGACGTATACTAGTATTGATCAAGAGTTAATATAAAGCAAACTTTGCAGTTTGCCATCAGAGGAATTATTACCAATTATGGAGTACCAGAAATAGTTAATATTGCATTAAAAGCATAAACACTATCAAAACCTTTTATTGTTTCCATATGGCTGCATTTTTCTTCCTGGATATTTTTGGTTTGGATTTATGTTGGGATTCATTGGTGTCTCACCCAGCCATATGTGCTGGTAAGGAGTAACAAGGGAAGCTGACGCTCACATTTTTTTTCTTTTAGTGTCTTGAAAATCCTCTTTATTATGGAAATTTAAAACTCTGCTCACATATAAAATAAAATTAAGCTCCTTAGGAGGGCCTTTCCTTTGTTTATAATAATTGGGGCTGGGGGCATAGCTCAGGGGTTAAAGTCCTTACCTAGCAATAAAAAGGCCCATGATTCAGTTCTTCAGCACTACACAAGCCAGGTGTGGTGGCACATGCCTATAATCCTAGCACTAGGGAGACTGAGGCAAGAGGATTGTCATGAGTTTCAGGCTGACTTGGTCTACAGAGTGACATAGCGAATTCAGGAGCAGCCTGGACTATAGGAAAGAAAGAAAGAAAGAAAGAAAGAAAGAAAGAAAGAAAGAAAGAAAGAAAGAAAGAAAGAAAGAAAGAGAGAGAGAAAGAGAGAGAGAAAGAGAGAAAGAAAGAAGAAAGAGAGAGAGAGAGAGAAGAGAGGGAGGAAAGGAAAGAAGAAAGGAAGGAAGAAAGGAGAGAGAAAAAGAAAGGCAGACAAAACCAAAAAAAAATTGATTGTTGATTGGACCCAGTACCACACACCAGTAGTTCAAGCCCAGCCTGGGCAACTTAGCAATTTAGCAAAACTGTATCTTCATTAAACAATAAAATTGGGCTGGGTATGTAGCTTAGGGTGAAAGCCCTGAATTCGATATTTGGCACACACAAAAAAAAATTTATCGAGGCATGAATACAGTTTTGCAATATTCTGTTCACTGACTAAGATAAATCTGACAAGACTGAGGCACCCACGAGAAGGGTCCAGAGTTTTTAGGTACCTTTTATGCTTCTAAACCAGAGGCAGCTACTGTACTTTAAAAATGATGGTGAGAAGTCACAGCTGACCTTCATCACCTGCTCAGGTGTGGATCTAATCCTTAGCAGCAATTGGACCACAGTAAACTGTTCCAAATGTCCCAAATCTGTGGTGCTCACAAAGAAACAGGAATGGAGAAAATGTTGACCCTTTCTTATTTTTTTTTTTCTTGCACTCAGAACTAGCTGCCTTTACAATGATCCAGAAATGTCTTCTATGGAGAAGGAGTAAGAATTTCCCATCAATAACAGCTATGTGGTTACTTGTAGTGTTGTATAGCTGGGTTTGGAAGGAAAAAAAAAAAAGATGCAGTGCATCCTGGATTGGGTAAACCCTTTATAGATGTTCAGCTATAATTTCTGTGTTCCTGAAATTAGAAACTTGAGGCAAAACTTGCCAGCTTAATACTGTCTTCTTTGTGATCTCCACTAAGAACAAGTTTAGTCTTTCCATGACATTCTATTTCTCCAACCCAAATATGAGGAGAAAAGAAACCTTGGGGCCAGAAGGAAGAACATTTGGGCAAGAGGAATGTACCTCTGCTTTCTGAATGGCATCCTCTATTTAAGTAGTAGAAGCTGGAACTTCTGTGTGAATTTTGGTGGATGGAGGAGAATTTGCTTCACAAATTCCAGGAGGCACTTGAGTCTGCATGGAGCCAGGGACTGTTCTTATGGATGGCCCGTGTTTGGCTGGAAATAGGAATCTGACATCACATGCTAGAGTCTGTGTAAGAAGCTCACACACAATAGCTCATTTTAATCTTCACAATAAACATAAACCATGTTGAATTGTGGAGGAAAGAGCATATGGATATTATCTGACCAATATTATGGTTTACAGTCATAAAATGGCCCAGAAAAATATACTACACACATGGGCTAGAGTAGCAAAAATAGCCCCGTTATTCTGTCACGAATGAAAACATTTTTAACAATAGCCCCGAACTGAGATTTGAACCTTGGCTGTGCCAATCTGGAGCCAATGGGTTTTTGAATCAGAGAGAGGTGATCTCTATATTCAAAAGAGCATGTGCTCTTTCATTTAAATAAGGACCAAAATGGCTCATCTGAGAGAACAGAGCTCAGCAGGGTCCAGTTCCATATCAGGGAGGTAACCATGGCCACCTACATGTTCTCAGAATATAACTGACCCACAAGTGGTTCCTAACTCGGTTTGGATGGTGGATCAGTACATTTTGTCCTTATTCCCAGGAATCAAGAGGAACGGGCAAATTTAATCTGTCGTCACCTTGTTTCATTCCTTCAAAGCCCAAAGTGAAGTCGGAAAATCACAGGACAGTGTCTCTACAGTTGCCATATTGACCTTACAACTTAAAGGAAGGGCAGTAACAAAATTCCAGAAAGTCTGAGCTGAAAAGGGCACCGTGAGCAAAGGTTCTAAGCGGACTTTTCAAACCACACGACTGCTTTTCTGAAGGTCACTGTCCTACCTCCACAAATGGAGGCAGCAATTGCCGGAAGAAAAACAGCGCGTGCAGTTCTGCACAGCAGACGTGTCTCCGGCCCTTCGTCCACCAGAATTCATTTTATAAATCTAGTCTTTTTCTCATTAGCTAAATAGCAGCTATTGGACAGTGAGTACTGCTCACAGCTAGCAAGTGTGATGACAGGCGAGTCCCAGATCTCAGTGACTCACTGAGCCTGTCTACTGCTGCTACATCTCGGGGTTTACCCACTCCTCTGCCTGCCTGTCTGTTCGCTCCTCCCTGGTGCGCAGGACAGGTTGGGTTGGGATGGGGATGCGGGAGAGCATTGCTTCCAGTTGGGGTTCGGTCCAGGGATGGGCATGGGGGAGGGAGGCGGGTACTGCAAGCTTTGTGATGTTACCTCCCTCTTGGGAAGAGCACTTCTCCTGGCTTCCCATTCTTTCAGCCCTTTTTCTCCTAAGCCCCGGTGGCACATGTGCTGGGCCTAAGAAGGTGAGACCCTAGAGGGAGGCCAGGAACAGGCAAGAATTCTTGTTTCCCTGACTTCTGGGCCTGGATTTCTGGCTTTCTTTAGCATTAGAATAAGGGGCTTCTGTTTCCTTGCTGGCCTCTATTCATTACAGGCTCTTGGGGATGGTGAAGAATTCTGTATGGAAGCATTTTACACCTTCTGTAGCTGGTAACAAATGTGCACGCTGCAGAATGGGTGCAGTGGGTAAGCTGCCAGGGCGTTGGCCAAGCAGACAGCAAGGAGGAATATATGCTGAGGCTGTCGGGACCCCTCATCTTCCTCAGGGAGAGGAGGGATGGTTCTGTCCATCTCCTGCCTATTATTACATGAAATACAAACACAATCATTCTCAGTAAAGCAGAGTATCACACTTGTGTGAGAAACCTCCTTTTCCACATTAGAAGGGGAAAATGGCTTGTTGTAAACCTCAGCTTATCCATGAGGAAACCTCCTTGGATATTCAGTTCTGATTAAAAATACTTCAGCATTTAAAAAAAGAACTCTACATGCTTTTCTCCTTCACTTTAGGGTTAGTTTTCATTTATTCATTCATGTCCTAAGCTGGTATCTATGTACCTACATTTTTAAGTGATAGGCTCAATGGTGGTTCTGTTTGACTAGACTTAAAATTTTTGAGTTGCCAATAGTTTCATTAATTCCATGAGATAACTGTTATCTCAAAAATTAATCTTCAGAGTGATATTTCTTTTACTAAATTATATGAAAATTGTCATTTTTGATTATGTCTTATTTCTTCCAAAAGTGAGCAAGTAGAACTCAGCCTTTTAGCTCTTTTGGTTACACAAAACTAAAGGGGTGAACTGAACCCCCAAAATTTACTTAAAAAACAGTCAACACAAAAACTAAAACAGCGTTTTGAGGTGGATGTTTTAGATGACTCACAGTGGGTCTGAGAAGTCCAACCTACATTATCACTAAACATTTCAACTTAGTCAGGCCTTCTGAGAGCCATCTACATGAAAGAAAGAATGAAATTCCAGTCACCAAGTGAAACCCAGTGCAGACTGCCAAGGACAACAAACAAAAGGAAATTTTGGGAACAAAAGCAAAATTAAAAAATGACCTGTTTGGTAAAGGTATTCTATGTTAGATATACATTAGAAAAAGATGCAAAGGTCAGAGTGTATAAGAAGGGAGCGCTTCCAAAGTAAAATTCTGCAGATACGAGAAGATGTGGCCCCTCGTGGCTCTGAGCATGGCTGGGTTCCAAAAGCGCCCGGAGGAGACAGGCTGGCCGCAAGTGCAGTGACTAAAGTGAGGAGACGATTTAAGTCGCCCAGGTACCACTACCGCTCCTGGACAGCACATGGGCTCAGTAAACCCCAGTGAGAACACCTCGGACTTACTCCGTGGCAAGCTGTGAAGGAGGCATGCGTGTTCTGACTTGCAGTACAGACATGAGAGGATAGAAAGGTCAGTGCGTGCGCCCAGCCCCGCTGCTTCCAGGCGGTGGGCACATCATGCCTGAGTCATGCCTGGGTCATGCCTGAGTTCCTTCCACGGGATGCCCACGCAGTGCAGGCTGCTTATGCGCAATTAGTGGTGCTGCCTTCCCAACTACCAGCAGAAAGTCCACTCAGCCTAGTTCTGCTGGTGACTCTGGAGGGCGGAGCAGAGTGGAACCTGCAGAAACCTCCTAACCGTGGGTGTCAAACTAGCTGTTTCTCTGTTTTCATGACTGAAATTCTTCCTCAGATTGTTGCCTGTGTTAAGTTCTCTTCCTCTAGGGTGGAAGTGCCTTGAAGTTGTGTGACATCCGCGAGGGGGGAAAAAGGCAGAAAAGGGGCCCATGTGGCTGGAGGAATTAGCGGTGTGGAGAATTGAATTCAGGGCCGCATCCGGGCCAGGCAAGCCAAGCACTGTGCATCTGAGCTGCGTCCTCAGCTCTCTAGAAAATTTCAGACTTACTCCCTCGACATTTGGGAACTCGTTAGGTACTCAAAATGAGCCTTTTGTGGTTGTTGTTAAGATCCATTTCATTAAGGCAGGTAGCCCCTTCGTGTTAGTTAATTCCTTTGACTCCTAGAAAATGATTTATTTTGTTTTTTATTTTTTTTTGTTCTTGCTCCTGCTGCTTTACCATTTACTACTTGTTACCATTTAGCACTTCTCAGACATGACTTCAGGCAGATTTTTTACTTGTTTTTTTACGTGAATTAATCAAGGTTTTCCAGAGAAAACAGCATATGTATATATGGATATACTAAAAATTTAAGAAGGGATATATTAGACTGGCTATACACAGAACAGAGTGAAACACCCCACCCCAGCAGGGCTGCCAGCCCCAGGAGGAGGAAGAGGATTGTACGCAGTTCCTATGTGATGCTGCGACCCATGGGCCCCTGCAGGGTTGCAGAGACATGCCCAAGTTCAAAGGGCAAAGCACCCGGAGATGATGTTCACAGGCAGAAAGTCTCACCCCCTCGGGAAGGATCACCAAGAGAGAGCCGGCCTCCCACGTCCTCCACCCTTCAGTCCATCTGGGCCCTGGCCTACTGAGTACACCATCCACCTTTAGGACAGATCTCTGCTCAGCTCCCTGGCCCATGCGTATCCAACTCCTAGCGCTCCAACAACCCAGTCAACTTGACAGCCCAAAGTAACCATCACGATAAGAAAAGGTCATGTACAAAAAAAGAAATCTTTATTTCCAGAATGCAGTAGTAATGTTCCTTATCTGAGCTGACTTTAGCAGCAAGCCTTAACATTAATTGCTTGCTTCCCTGGATAGTTTTGAAAGGTGTAAAATGCTTCCAGAAACAATTTTGCAAAAATACAAGGTTTCAAGAAAAAGCTAGGTGATGAGAGAAGGACTTTATTTTGCCAGGGATTTTACAGTACAAAAAAAAAAAAAAAAAACCTTAAAAACTTGCATGCTTTGTTTACAGTCAGTCTTTTGAGGAGAAAAGCAAACATGTATCACCCAAATCATTGAAGAATGTTTTTCCTTGGGTTTCTCATTGTTTTCTTTTTTTTTCTTTGCTTCACAGTATCGACTTGAAGCTGAAAGAGAAGCCCTAATTGGCCATGGCTGGAGGACAAGGATGCTTTTTTTTTTTTTTTTTTTTTTTTTTTTTTTTTTTTTTTTTTTTTTTTTTTTTTTTTTTTTTTTTTTTTTTTTTTTTTTTTTTTTTTTTTTTTTTTTTTTTTTTTTTTTTTTTTTTTTTTTTTTTTTTTTTTTTTTTTGTGGTTCTGCTGAAATATATCTACCTGGAAGAGACAGGGCTGACATTACCTTTTTCCACTTTGCACTACCTGGTGCCATTCTAAATTTCTAAGGGGAAAAACAGGAAAGGAATTTGTTTACTCTGACATGTTTTATGAAATTGTGTGTATTTTCCTATTTTGCCAATTATGTGCCTCGAAGTACTTTGTTGAACCTTAGCAAGAAAGTAGGACCTTCCATTCTAAGACTTTGTTCACCCTTGGTGTACCATGGTATTTGGCCCCTTAGACTAATGTTTACCAATAAGGAATCTTAAATCCACTGTTATAGATGAATGGATTTGTGCCCATAGACTAGCTGGATTTCTCCATAGCGATCACTCTTTAGATCACCACCAACCAGCCAGGTGTTACGTCATCAGTGCCTGTAGCATCATCCTTTGCTCCTGTTCACATGTGTCTCAGTTATCTTATCAGACAGAGGCCAGCCTTTCTAGCACATATCAATTTTATTTGCATTATGATTCATGTAATTCACCTTTTTAAAAGTATTTCTCCAACTGTAAAAGTTAAGGCTGAAAGGGTGCATTTTTAGTAGCTCTGCTTTAAGTAATGAGCTAGGATTACCAGCCTTTACTTTAAAGGGCTGGAAGCACACCTCAGTGATTAAAGTGCTTGTCTTCTATGTGCAAGGTCCTGGATTGAATTCCCCAGAATAACAAGAAAAAAAAAATATCACTCAAGTTCCTAGGACTTGAGTCTAAGGTAGTCCACTCAAAAATTATTTGGTAACATGCAGTTACGTGAATTTTTCTTTCAAATGTATTATAAAAAGTGACTTCCTTTGAAATACTCTGATCACAGATTCAAAATTAAGTGTGAGCATGTACTCATCGTGCTTGCAACATGGTCCCTTTATGGTTGTCATGTTGACCTTTAAAATGCCAGTGTGATGTCAAGTCTGTAGGCCTCTAGTGGAGAGGTTGGCAATCTGTGCCAATTGTAGAGCACTGTCATGAGGTTGGTTTCACACTGGCGTTGGTTTTCACATCTGTGAAAAAAATATTTTGATTTTTTTATGACAGAAAATTATTCAATTTTAAAATCCATAAATATAGTGCTATTGAAACGTAGCCACACAACTTTGTTTTCCTGCTGTCTCCAGCAACTTTCACACCACCTCAGCAAAGTTTAAGTAGTGACACCTGACCATATGGCCACAGAGCCAAAACCATGTTCTATCTTTACAGTTTTATGTAGCTGGCTTTACCAAATACCTTTTCCCACCCTGCCCTGCTCCGTTCGTATTTAGTTTCCCCAACAAAATGGACAAATGGGGCTGCAAACTGTTTTTTCCAACAAGCAGTGTTTAACATCTGTAGATACACAGTCTGCTGAAAAAAGACAAGCACCTGGGCACAGCTCAAGTTGTCACTGTGAGATTCAGAGAGAAGCTTTCTTCCAAGTTCCTCTTAGGCTACCTTCTGGTTGTGCAGTGATCCTTGGCTTCTTCTGGGATCCATTCTTGTCTCCAGTGTCACCTATTATTATTATCATCATTATCATCTAACAGAAATACAAGGGAAGCAGAGAGAGGTACCCTTCCTTACTCTCAGCCTAGTAGAGAGCTGTCCGAGGCACTTTGAACCCTAGGTTCAAGCCCTTGCCGCTCTGAGGTAGACGGCCTTATGCAGGTGACCTCATTTGCTTAGCGTCTGTTTCCCGCTCACCTCCTACACACGCTCACACCATCAGCTCTTTTCTCCAAGAGTCTCCATAGTTTCATGTCTTCTCTTGATTCCCTTCAGCTTAGCTTCTTGTTGAGCACTGTGTTGCTTTTGGTCATCTTCCTTATGACATCTGGCTGGTCTGACAGGAAAACCCCAGGGCCCACCCTTTCTCACAGCCCACATCTGTCTCTGGAAACCTGTCCTCATATGGAGTATTGACATAAATGTAGTTACCTAGTTCTGGTTTGTTCTCCTGCTAAACACTCAGTAGTGTCCCATCTTGGAGGATGAACTACATGGTCTCTGTTTCCATGTTGAACCTAGGAATTAGTAAGGAATCCAGTGTGCAGCTTTGAGGGGCAAACCTGAGGGCACAGAGCCGTTGGTACAGGGCTCCTGTCCAGCCAACCCGGCGTGGCAACGATCTTACCATTCATACTGTCTTTGAACTTGTCCAGCCAAGTCTGTGGAAAGCCTCTCAGGTGACCCACTGCGTGAAGCTTCATCTTCCCACACAGACATTATGTGCATCATTCCTAATCCAATGATACTATGTGAGCTGTTCTATGGGCTGCAAATCCATCCTGATATTTAGGCATCTGCTATTTTAGTGTCAGGAAAGGACAAACTCCTTTAGTTGCACGTGCTAGAAAAAGCTACCATGTAAATTCAACCTAAGTAAATAGAATCCTAGGCAAATCTTGAAAAAAATAAAAGTCCCTAAGCAGTTAGACAGATGTCAACTTTCACATCATTAAACCCCTAGCTCCTGCATTCTGAGCATTCTTGCTTTGGTTCTGACTTCTGGGAACTGCTTTGCACTTTTCCCTAAAGATTTATAGTTAAAGGAACCTAAGTGTCATAGAGGGCAACAGAGTTGCTTTTACTAAAAGTACAGCTATTCTTTGTGTAGCTCTTGATAAGAGAAGGAGCACAAATCTTCCCGGAAGATACTGTGAAGGAATGGGAAAGTTTGAGAGGTGGGTGTGGAAAAAGACACTGAAGTTCTTGGTGAAGCCATACAATGTTTTATAGAATTCCTTTCCTCAGGCATTTGCTGAGAGTACAGAGGAAGCCGCCACACCCAACCTTCGCCCTTACGATACCATGTTGATGATTCAGTTATGGTAGTGTGTTTGCAGCTGTCATCACAATGCCTCCGTTGTTTGCTCCCTCAGAAACATTTAGATGTGCACAAATTAACCTTTTCTATATTTAAAGATTTTTCTACCATGTGTGAGATTGCTCAGAAGGAAATCTACTAGGCTTTGTTTTGGTAAATAAATTCTCCTTTAATAGTGTGGATTAATAATATAAAATATGTAACTACATAATATATCTATATAGCCTCTCTGTATAATTCAGAAATAAAAATCAGTTCCACATGGTATGGCTTGCTTCTTCTGAGTCAGTAAGACTTTTTGTGGCTTCACTTTATGGATATCTGATAGTCAACAACCAGAAATTTAATACTGACTGCGACTGTGTATGCTGTTCTGGCCTTCTTAGTCACCTCAACTTTATTCTCTTTGATTTTTGTCTTTTATATCTCCCATTTTAATCCACTATTCTTCAAAATGCAGTTTATTCTTTGGGTAAGCAGTTTTCTCACTTTGGAAATGTCTCCATGTTTCATGGTCACTTGATGGCTTGTATTTACTTTTTGTTTGTTTGCTTGTTTTTGAGACAGAGTCTTGCTCTGTAGCCCAGGCTGGTCCTGAACTCTCTGTGGAGCCCAGGCTGGCCTTGGACTCACAGCAATCCTCCTGTCTCATCCTCCCGCATCATGCTGGGATTACAGGTGTGCACCACCACACCTGGTTTATGTGGTGCTGGAGAATCAAACTTGGGTACTTAGCGTTTGACTTAGCACTTGCTAGGCAAGCAATTTAACCAATTTCCCCAGCCCTATATTTGCTTTTAAATTAAAATACTTGTTGCTCGTGGTAAAACACATGATTAGCATGGACAGGCAAGGACTTGAGTGTGATTCCCTGTTAAACACACACCACACACCACACACCACACACACACACACACACACACACACACACACACACACACACACACACACTGCATTCAGCTTCATTTTAGATTAGTTGTTTTTTCTTCTTAAAGTCTTACAAATTTCCTGCAAATCCAGACTTGGAAATTACTACCATGCTTTCTTTTTCTTCTTTAGTTAACAAATTAAACAAACGTCACCTTCTGAAATTGCACTTCCTGGAAAGTTCTTGTGCTGGCCAAATGAAAAGCCCCTGTACAATGAGTGAGGTACTACCTGCTCTCACATCCAGGGCTGTGGTCTGGTGAGTCATTATCCTCTACCCAAGGAAGGGAAGAAGCCGAAGAGAAAGCTGAGTCCTTTTGCAGGCAGATAAGGATGACGCTTCTCCCAGGGAACAGGAATATTCATTCTGTGGCCACTACCCACCTTAAATCCTTAAGTGGCAGAAGCTGGAGGCAGGCTGTGTGTCCAGCCCAAGGGGAAAGGATGGGGAAAAGGTGGTGGTTTTGCACTGTGGTATACTGCACAAGCGTGAGAAGTGCCAAGCTGAATGAACACTCACAGAGCAACATGTAAATCCCAGATAGCACTGAAAAAGTAAAAACAACGTTTACAACAATGCTATTTATATAATTCCTACGCATATAAACACAAAAAACCCCAAAGATACACATTATGGAAAATCCATGCATACTTAAGGACAGCACATGCATTAGAATGGGTGTAGGTATTTTAGTCACTTTCTTGTTGTTGAGACACCAACACACAGAGTATTTAGCTCACAGTTTTAGAAGGTCTCAGTCTGTGCACCTTCAGCTGGCAATGGTAGGAAGAGTAAAGCAGGGGAAGGCAGCTCACGGCAAGGCAGAAGAGGAAACACTGAGAAGAGTGGAGACATCTTGGGAGATAAAGCCTTCCAGGCCACACCCCCAGGGGCCCATCTGTCCAACCAGGCCCTACCTCCTAACAGCACGTGAAATCATCAATACATTATCTGAGATTCGACTAACCTCCATAATCTGGTCACCTTCCAAATATGCTAGGCTTTTAGGGAACATTCTGAATTCAAATGATAAAAGCAGAGTAGGTTATGAAAATCCAAGATGAAGTTGGGAGCCTAATAAGTGTGCTCTTATGGGCTGAAGTTAAACATTGGAAAACGAAGACCAAATTTCAGCAACTGAAGTCGGGACTTTCCATCATAGATTACAGAAAATATGTGTTCAGTCACTCTGGGTCCCCCAAGGGATATTTCCTTGTACAGCTTCTCATGTGCCATTCCTCTGTGCTGACTGTATCCCTCAGCTTGTCTGTCCAGGGCCTGCCCTGGCTGCATTGTCCTGTGTAGTCAGGGGCTTTTTGTTAAGTTGATACCTTGGGTACATCTATAGACACACAGCTGTGGGACTTCAGAGAGCAAGGACACTTCCTTATGAGGCTAATTTTCCTAGAGAGTTCCATTTACAATTATCCAAAATAACTGTCGTTAACCAGGCAAAACTGTTTCTTTTCAGTGCACAACCCTTGTATGGATACTTGGATAGCAGAAGTGAGTAGCTGCTATCCACTATCCACTCCTTGATCATGCTTCCCTGTGAAACTTACTCCCTTAGATAAGTAAGGGGAATATTCCGTTTTCTTCTGCTTTCATTATCTATGTCTACACTGAAAGTTTTCAGTTGGCTTCTCTTTATTCATGGTAGTTGCAGCCTATCAAGGCAGCAAGAGCACTGATTCGGTTCACACAGATTCATTGCTGCTACTAGAAACGCAAGGCCAGGTTCCTCTGAGCCTCTGGTCCTGTCGACTGATCAATAGTGTCTAAGCTTGTTTTGTGTGTGTTTTGTTCAGAAATAACTTATTTAACACATGCTTTTGAGCCAACAGTCTAAATACAGTTATGTCTTCAGTGTGCGTATTTTCTCCATAAGGCAGGCCTCCGAGCCTGGGGTGGGGCACAGTTGTGCAGCACATGCTTAGCACACACAAAGCTCTGGATTCCATCCCCAGTACCAAAACCAAAACAAACAAAATCCACATACAGTTCTTGCCTTGCAGTAGGAACTCTAAATAGCACTTCATCATAGCTCTTCATAGTCAAACCACCAATGAGAAGCACAAAAAACAAACCCATGACACTGTAGACTGCAGAAAGCATACTTGTTTACAGTATGAGAATGAAGTAGGCTCAGTCTCACCTTCTGCAGCCTTGGCTGGGATCATGTATTATGTCTCAGACATCTAGAATTATCTGCGCTCTGTAAATGTCCATAAATGACTGTGAATGCCCTAAGTGTTGACTTCAAGAATATAAATAAATTTTAGTGCATAAGTGAATTTGCCAGTATGGAATCCATGAATGATGACAATTAACAGTGGCCGTAAACTTAGAATGCTCACTTAATCTCTGTTTCTGTGGACCAGAAAGCCAGGAACACTCTAGCTGGTCCTGTACTTTGGGCTCTCTAGTGGGTAGAGCCAACGTGGTGGCCCAGTGTCACAACACTTCCTCAGGGATTCACTGGGATAGAATCTGCTTCAAAACTCACTCTCCTGGTTCGGTCCAACATGAAAGCTCATGTCATGGAAATCGAAGAGAGAGAGAGATGTTAGCAAGACAGAAGTTTGAATTTTCATAACATAATCATAGAAGTGACATCTTGTAGCTTTCATTCTGTCATTGGAAGCAAATCTGTAGGTCTAGCCCCTACTTGGTGGGAGAGTATGACACAGGTTTTAAATACCGAAAGGTAGGGTCACTGGGAGCCACCTGAGAAGTCTCCTGCCATCTCCCTAAACATTCTGAAATTCCTCTTTGAGCTTTCTATTTCTTCTCACCCATTACTGAAGTTGCTTCTCCATCTTTCTCTTTTCTTTAATCTTTCTGCTGTCCCCAGAATCTCTTTAAATCATTCACATTCAGACTTCAATCTTAACTTCAAACCACTGTGCTCCCATTCAATCTTTATGCTATTTATACCTCTGGGCAAGAAAGACAATTAACCTCTCCTCATTGTCTGAAATGACATACTGGGACATAAATCCCAGTTCCCTTACTAGCCGTATTTGAATGAGTTGCTAAACTTCTTCAAGCCTTAGTTTTTAATCCATTTTTTCCCAGTGTAGATAAAACTCTTCTCACAAGTTTATGCAACTGTAGAAATAGAACTTAAAGGCCCAGCCCAGTGCTTAACACAAAGAAGGCATTCAAAAAATACTGCTTTGCTTCCCCTCCCTCTCCTCTTCTTCATCTTCCCACTCATCTGGGCTTTTCTCTGTCAATCTGCCAACGTCTCAACGTCCACTGCCAGCCCCACCTTTGGGTTTGTCATTACATCAGCATCTCATTTCCTCTCCCACCCCATCCTCCAAATAGACGACAGTCCTTTAACCCTGATGCAGCTGTATCATTCCCGGGTGCCTCATGTTTCCCCTCTCTCCTCTTTCCACTCTTCCGTCTCTTATCCCTGCTTATCCCTGCCCCGTTTGCCCTTGTGTTTACAATTACAAATTACAGGGCTGAAGGACTGGCTCAGCAGTTAAAGCACTTGCCCAGCAAGTGCTAAGTTGAATGCTAAGTACCTGAGTTCGACTCTCCAGCACCACATAAGCCAGGTGTGGTAGCACACACCTGTATTTCCAGCACTCAGGAGGCTGAGACAGGAGGATTTTCATGAGTCCAAAACCAGCCTGGGCTCCATAGTGAGTTCAGGACCAGCCTGGGCTACAGAGTGAGACCCTGTCTCAAAAAAAATTGTAAACAAGTGTTTACAATTGAACAATTGTAACAATTTGGAAGCAATTGTTTGGGGAAAGTTCAAATGTGCAAGAACAAAGGGAGAAATTGCTTACCCTAAAACATTAGCAAAGGGTTGCCTATAGCATGCCTCCTCATCCCTAAATATTTTGTGTATTTACAAAGACCATCTCTTTATCAAAATCAGGAAATTAACATGAAAACATGACTTCTGTCTACCCCTCCGGCGTCATCCAAGTTTCACCTGCTGCCTCAATGAACAGCCTCTATCTAGCAAAAGTATCCGTCCCTAATTACACGTGGCACAAAGTTGCCATGTCTCTTTAGCCTTCTTTAGGTGAGCACAATCCTTCACCCTTCCCATGGCTTTCATGTCGCTGAGCTTGTAAAGGTTACTCAGGCTGTTCCACTGAGGGCCCCTCCACCAGGGTTTGGCTGTTGGATTTGGCTTACTCATCTTTGGCAACAGTATTCCAAAACCGATTCGTGTTTTTCTCATTGCATCCTGCTGACGCTCGTGTGGAACCTGGCTATCCATCAGGACCTGGCTTCTGCTCATTCTCAGCTTGACTCACTTCTGAGCCAGTGGCTCACTGTGACGAGTTAGGTCAACCCATGGTAGCTCATCGCCTTAGCCACCTGCTGGAAAGGGCCACCTCTTCTCCACTACTACCAGTAAAAAAAAAAAAAAAAACCCTGAGCTTCCTTTTATTGGATTAAGGGGTTAGATGGACTGAACCAATCGCTATAACTAGAGGGATGAATTACACAGATACAGCTTTGACTGGTCCTGGGACATGTGCTCACCGTTACAGGGGGAGGAGGGAATTATCCCTACCAAGCCATAGTGAACGACACTGGGGGAAATGGTTCCCTCGATTTCCAATAGTTGCTTTTTCCAGACAGAAGTGGAATTAAATACTGGTCCATAAGTTTCTAGTGAGAACACCTGAGCTGGCTTTGGGACCTAGGCAGGTTATGAATGGGGAATTGGGTGCAGAAGGTATGATAGGAATTGAGAAAGACCAGTTCTAAGGCCAACCACCACCACTCACAATGGAAACACCAGGATAAGCCATTCTGTTCCCTGCAGGTCAGTTTAACTTTCCTTACTTTAATTAAGCAACTGCCCGCACAGGGATCTGTAGAGATGGATTTACCCCTGCGATGCCCACTGCACCCCAGAGACTCATAAAAAGCTTGTCAGCTAGTAAAACTCAGCAGAGAAGGATTTCCAATGACTTCAGTTATATGAGGCTTTTGCACACATCATGTGTATTTTCTCATGTTTATTTTCGTAAGAACAATTTACAAAAATTCATACTGGCTAGCCAACATTTTCCCATAAACAAAATAAATAAATTTGTGTAGTATTAGTTTTTCCATCATTAGAAGTAATTCATGATTTTTTTATTAATTGGAAATATAGCAAAATAGAAAGAAAAAAGAAAATCAATCTCCTTTCACCACTCAAACATCAGCACAGGTAACATTTGGGGGGAAGTGGACCTTTATGTGACACCCTCAAAATCACAGAGCTAGAGATGTAGAGCACATACAGGGCAGGGGCTTGGTCTGTCTGTCCATCTGTCTATCTGTCTAACATTCATTGAGAATGCTCTACAGTTTGTGTTCTGAGCATCTTTCTGTGTCCAAAACCTTTTAGAGAATTTTCTAGAAAGCAGGGAAAGATCATCCTGAGCGGTGGGGAATGCATACAGATCTTAAAGTCACGGAGGAAGCATTCACAATTATGAGCCCTTGACAAATGCTCTAACACAAGGTGGCCAGGGGCTTGTGGTCAGGTGTTAGCTAGAATAAACAGTGAATTCTTTTGGCAGTCTTGCGCTTTCTCAGGCGAGCACTCCAAGGAGAGCTGAGGTCATGCTAGGCGTATAGCCTGAGGTGTTAGAAACTAGGTTAGTGTTTGTTTAAGTCTCATTTGTGCTGAAAAGTCTGAAAGTTATGGAATAAGTTTGAGGCCTAGTCAAGAAGAGAGCTCACGGGAGCCTGGCTAGAGTTTGGCCACAGAGAATCTTTGCTCCGGAACTGGGGCTTTGGAAGCTTTTTTATCTTGACTGTTTTGCTGGCAAGAAAAAAAATTTTTTTTGTCTTTGCATTGTTTTCAAAACATATGATACAATCATCTTTTATAAATTTTTTTACTTTTGTATGAGTTGTGGTTTTCTTTTAATTCACTTTTCGGTTGAAGTAGCTATCTTTATTTACTTATGTGTAAGATAAGATAATTTTTTAGAGGCTGAGGGCATAGGTCAACTCTTTTCACCTGAGGTAAAAGTTAAATTACACCTGCTTCCTGCTATGGTTTGGATGTATGTGTTCTCCCCAAATTCCTGTTGGAACCTAAGACTCAATTAGGTAAGATTAAGAGATGGGGACTCTAGGAGGTAACTGCTTCACAAGGACTTACGAATGGGGTTAGTGTCCTTATGGCGGTGCTCAAGGGACATGGGCACATTTCCTCTTCTGCCTTTCTCCATGCAGCCCCATTTTCACCTCCTCTGCCACCAGGAATGCAGCAATAAGGCTCCCAACAAAACAGTGAATGCCTGGTCTTTGATGTCAGACCCTCCAGCCTTCAGAACCATGAGAGATAAATCGCTGTCACTTACATATCACCCACTGTGGTCATTTTGTTACAGCAGTACAGATGGACTAAAACATACCTACTTAGAAAGATTGCAGGATTTCCAGTCAGTATTTATTCTTTTTACTCTTTAGTGGTAATATCTGTCCAAGCATGCCTAGGAAAGGTTATTTGCCCTGTGGGAAGTTGTGGTGTTGCTGAGATGTTCATTGTCCAAGGTTATGTGGTCCACTCAAAGGCAAGTGGCTCTGCAGTCTCTGTCATTTAGGAGATCTGGCATCTTTATGTAGCTCCTGTGGCATTTGATGTATATAGTGTCCGTAGGCAAATGCATTGTCCTTTTTCCAGGAGCCCGGCTGCCTCCTTGGAAACTTGGGAAGAGGAAATTGAAGCTGGTGGGTTCCACTTCCTGCTTGTCCTTTGGTCCCAGTAGCCACTGCTGACCTTAGCAGCTCCTTCTCTTTCAACCCCATGGCTCCATCTCTAGACCCTCCCTCCTCCACCTGCCACAAAAGAGCCTTGATGGGGTTGCACGACAGATGCCTTATGACTTTGTTTTGGGCTGGGAAACACAAACCTGTGACAAGCAGCCTTGGCGGAGACTCGAGGCTTGCAATGATCCTGACTCCTGATAGTCGCATCTGGCACAATCCCTCCTCTGAGTGTGGGCTAGACCCTGTGACAAACAAAACACGGCAAATGTGATAGCGTTACTTCCAAAATTAGCCCGGAGAACAACAATGACTTTATCCTCCATGCTCCCTCTTCCCCCTCACTGCTCCAAGAGAATCTAGCTGCCGTATTGAGAGCTGTAAGCAGAGAATTCCACGTGGCAAGGAACGGGCATCTAGGACAACAGCCAATGAGGTCTTGAAGCTTGCCAAAAGCTGCAGAAAGAAGTACGAACACAGATGGATCCTCTCCCAGATATACCTCGAGATACTGGAACTCCAGCCAAATCTGGAGTTCAGCCTCCAAAGAGACTGAACCAACTCCTGATACCTGACACACAGAAACTTCAAAAATTGCTTCTTGTTTTAATCCACTAAGATCTGGAACAATTTGTTATGCAGCAACAGAGAACTAATACACCCGCATCAAGATCAGCAGCCTAGAATTTCCTTACAAGGAGAAAAATTATTTTTCTTTTTCTTTTGGAAAATCTCTCTTAACACAAGTAGCTGACAACTATAAATGGCTCGGTAAATTGTCCTGTGACAAGCAAAAGTTACTAAAACAAGGTAAGACCAAGAATCCTTACAGAGCAAAATCACCTCCTCCTGTCGCAGCCAGCCACCAGCTCTGAAGAATGACCATGACTCTAAGCTGCATGAGAGTCTGTCCTATCCCAACTCCTCCAACAGGTGACTGGAACAGAGCCTGCTTTTCAGAAGAGAAGAGAAGGTGATTCCTTGGCCTCCTTAAAGAAACTCAAGCCCAATCCTGTGGTCTCAAGAAAACAACAAGCTAATTTCAGCATGTATGTGCAGGGCTAAAGGAATTTCTAAATAAATGTCACTGCAGGTTAAAACTTCTTTCCTTATCATGGGATGCTGCCCTCAACCAGGTGATTCTGGTGCCATTCTCAGAATGAAAGGCTATCATTTAGGCTGCTCCCAGGAGAGGACCCAGTGCTCGGGCCAGACACAGGGAGGAGTCCAACCGGCAGGGATCTGGGGAGAAGGGGCCAGTCTCTGCCTGCTTACTTGTGCACAGGGTTCCCCTGACATTAGAACTGGGGGTAAAGCTTGGTTTCTTAGAACCCTAGGGAAACCCATTGCTGTTGGGATTGATGTCAGTAATGCCAACCAAGGCTCGAGATTGAACAACATGAATAAGGTCTAAGTTAATGCCCTGCAGCAAGCCCTTGTTGTGGAAATAAAGCATTAGAAAATGCTCTAGACCACAATGTCCTCAACTTCCCACCATTATTCATGAGATGAGGTTTTCTGTTTGGGGAGCGCTCATCTCTCCTACATGAGGAGCAAGATTTGAGGAAAAGGAGAGACACACTTTGCTGAGACAGCTCAAGACTGGGCCATTTCTCCTAGACACCTCCCTCAGGCCATTTGAGGTAGGATTGTGCTAGCTCCGGGGATTCTGGAAATCCAGTCTGATTGTGACTATGCAGATAAGTGGAGGCATGGATGGTATGTAGCAAAAATGTCTTAAGGGACTCGAGGCCAGTCTCAGAGGTACTGTGAGCTGCCACGTCACCTTCAGGACATGAAAAAAGATCACCACATGAGGGTCATGCTGCCTGATTTTCCTGACCTGGATTTTCTATCAAATGTGTGAGAAACTTACTGAATTTCAATTTGGAAAACTCAGGTTAATATCTAGTTTCTGGTCTGCTATTAGAGTTTGAAAATTTCCTTTTCTGTCCATCAACAAGAAAAGGGCTGAACAAACTGAAAACTAATGACTGTTCTTCTGCCCATCAGAGAAAGGAGGCCAAATAGTAACGTCATGGCCACTGAAATTGAAGAGCCAGGCACTCAGGTACAGTGATGCATAGCCTACCAGAGCCACAGCCCAAGAGGAGTAGCTTACAAGGGAACCAACACTGGGTTAGGAAAACCTGTATGCTAAATGCTGGATGCTGAATGTGGACAAATTTGGGTATTAAAATTTTAGAGCAGAGAGAAAGAAAGACTCCAGTCTTCCCTGGAGGCAAAGAAAATGGCCTAAGTCCTTCCATTTTGCTGTCAGCATGTCAATAGTCCTAGAAAACGCTCAGATCCTCCTGAAGAGTCCAGCTTGTACCCTTGTCAGCCATGTTCTTTGCCCTCTCCCTGTGCTGTGGAATTCTGGCGTAGACTGGGGGGGATTCCTGGGGATGGACATTTGCGCAGAGTCACAGCCTGCAGTGCACAGAGCTGTCCCTGGAAGAAGAGGCTGGGGTTCAGACCCAGGCAGGGACGACCACAGGCGGCCTTTAGCTGGGAGACTTCGTTGACATCACAAGACAGCCCTGGTTTGCTGTGCGCATCCTCCCCTTCCAGCCTTTCACAGTCTGGGCTGCCTCCCATCCTCTGAGGAGCTCAATTCCTGTTTTATTTTGTTGTTGTTTGGTTGGTTTTTAGCTCTGCATGAGGGTCAGCCATCTTGTGCCTCTCTGAGCCTAATATCCCCATGTCTTAGTTACATATTCCATGCCTTGTTCTTTGTCCTGTTAAAAAGAGGCAATTGTAGGCTGGAATCTACACTTTCTTGAGCTCTTGAGAACAAGCAAGCAAAGGTTGAGGAAAACTTTCCCAATGCTTTCAGCAGAATTAGGGAAACAAGTCATTTTTAAATACACCCGGGACATTTCTTTAGAAAGATCAGCCTTGGAGACAAACTGGAGCCTAGTTAATCTGAAGGAAGGAAAATACTGAAAGCAGCTCACTCTGGCTTTCCTATCTCACCTAAGGGGAGGAACGAACAAACTAAGGAGCACATGTGAAGGCCACAGCCAGGCTACAGACTCGCGGAAAGACGGAAATCTCATCACAGGACTGCAATGCCTCCCCTCCCCATGCGTGCCATTGCATCAGTGGCACTCCTGTGTAATAACCAGGAAATACACAGACACACACTGTTTAGTTAGTATCTAGGGAATATTTAAGTAGCTTCTAGGGAGCCCCAAAGACAACAGGGAGGCCAAAACAAGGGTATCAGATGAAAGCTTAGCTTCTGACACCTACAGTTTCGGCAAACAACACACCCAGTGAACTCAGCCCCATGCTTGACTAGGTCAACACAGCCTTACTTACATCAGAGGCTGTGTGTGCAGTTCATTTTACTACTAAATCATGTCTAGCTTTCAACAAAAAATCTCAAAGCATACTAGCATACTAAAAGACAAGCATAATCATGATAGTGTATTATTATTAAATAGATTAATAAAATAAGAAGTTAATCATTTTTATGTATGTGGTACTAGAGATTGAACCCAGATCTTCACCCTAGGCTACATCCTCAACCCCACCCCACCTTCTTTATTGACAAAATTGAGACAGAGTCTTGCTAAGTTGCTAAATTGCAATACCTCCTGCCCCAGACTTCCAGAGCACTGGGATTATAGGTATGTTCCACCATGACCAGTTTCTACCTTTTTTAAAAAAATAGTTTACTTGTTTTGATTTTTGTTTGCTCTTTTTGTGGTGCTGGAGATTGAACACACCCTCACTCACCCAGGCAAGCTGCTTTCTACTGAGCTATATTCTCAGCCCAGTTTAGTGCACTTTAGTAGAAAATTATAGGAATAGCGCAGAAGATAGCTGACATTAAAAAGTCATGCTTGCATTCAAGACAGCTCAAGTAGAAAAGTACAGAGAATGGGCAGAAGCTACCATCCAAAAACAGAGTGCTATGCATACCACCTAGCTGCTGTCAGTAAGAAATATATTTTTTTTTGAAAACTATAAATGCTGGCATTATGCAAAAAATTAAATTTTATTTGTCATTGTTATAAGTTGAATTGCTAAGACGCATTCACTAAGACATTGTAGCTTCATTAATGCTTTACATCTGTCTTTATATTTGTAAAATGAACATGGACAAACTGCTAACACCCATTTTCTGTCTGCTGTTCACCTACTGGAGGTCCTGTGCTCAAGTGCCTTCTGACCCCTAGGGATAGTGTTTTGTCAACAAAAGGAACAGGAAAATTTTTTCTTTGTTTTCTTTTTTACTTTGTAAATTCTCTTTGTTTTATTAATATATAAATGTATGCAATACATAGTGTTTATATTGAACTTCAGTATTTTGTGCACACATATATGGGGTCAAAGTTACAGTCCTTCCCCTCCCCCTTTGACCCTCCCACAGCTCCCTCCCGCCTAACTCCCACTGTCACTCCCGTTTGCTTCTCTGTTTTACGTATCACCTCCCTTTCCACTTCCCTCCCTCTCACTCCCGCTTTCCCTCTCCCTCTCTACAAAGTCTGTCTTCTTACTTTCTTCCGTGTCTCTTACAATTTTATGGTTTGGCTTTTTTGTATTAGAGAAACCATATGATACTGAACTTTCTGGGTCTGATTCATTTCGCTGAGCATCATGGTACCAAGGTGCATCTATTTACCTACAAATGACTCAAATCTATCACTCTTAATGGGGCAGTCATAATTCATTGTGTATATACACCACATCTTCCTTATCCAGTCATCTGTACTTGGGCATATTGGCTTCTTCCAAGATTTGGCTGTTATCAATTGCACTGCTATACAGAAGACATTCAAGTTATCGTTACACCAATCAGTTTTCTTAGGCTAAACTTATATCAAAGGCTGAATAGATGAATCACTACATGAAATGAACTTAAGTCTATATTATGAAAATGTATCACATATAAAGAAATAGATATCATAGCATACTTACTTATTTCAGAATTTTTAAGAGTTCTTTCCCAAAGAGGAGCAGGAAGAAATGAGTAAGATCATTACAAATATAATTACAGAGCATGAAACTGAAAAGTAAAATTCAAGAGTCACAGGTTGAACTAATAGCCAACTGTGTTCTTAGCCGATGGACTAAGGCTATATGGTATTTATCTTTACCACTCACTGGCAGCTTCAGGGAAAAGACCCCAAAAGCCAATTATTTATAAATCTTACTATTTTTAAAACTAGTAATATCCCAAATCAAAACCACTGCCTTTTGCCACTCCACCCCAGCTAAATATCTATGCGCATCATGCACATCAGAAAACTTCCACAGATTAGATTTTATACCAATTTCCCGTGTTGTATATAATTATTATATTTTGCAAACTAATAAAAATAATAATTATGAGAGAAAGTTTCAGAGATTTTATGAGAAAGCTGATACTGTTTTAGTGGGCTACCAACTAAATGATTGATATCTTTGTTTTGTTTTGTTTTTTTGTTTTGTTTTGTTTTGTTTTGTTTTTGCTACACTTTACCTTTAGATGTTTCCTTTCCTCCTTATTCTTTGGTGCTATCTCTCTGTGTTTCTCAAAAATTCCTACAAGTATTTTCTGCAATTCTGGGCTAATGGTTACAAATTTCTCTAGGAATTCTTGGCCATGAAATTTTACTTCCCCTTCAATTTTCAGGGATAATTTTTCTGGCTACAACAACCTGGATTGACACTTGCTTTTCTAAAGCTTGAAAGATTTTGCTTTATGCTCTCCTGGCCTTTAAAGTTTACACTGAGAAATCTGCAGTATTTGAATGGGTTTGCCTTGCTAGAATAATGTCTGCTTTTCTCTTGCTGCTTTTAATATTCTCACTTTATGTTGCAATTTTGAGGTTTTGATTGTGATATGCTGTGGTGAGTCTTGTTGCTGGTTGAGGTTATTCGGCATTCTGTATGCTTCTTGTATCTGAAAATTCACTTCTTTTTTTAGATTTGGAAATTTTTCTCACATGATTTCAGTGCTATCTTCCGCTCTTTCTGAGACTGGTTCTCTTTGAATCACTCATCAGCTGTTGTATCCAGCTATGTTGTTCATTTCTAATTTTGGAGTCATGCCAAATCATAGCATTAACAGCCTTGTCTTCAAGGTCTGAAATACTGTCCTCACAACGTTCGAGTCAAACTTTCTTGATTTCAAATGTATTTTTCATATCCTGAATTTCAACTAAATTTCTTTTCAAATTTTCATTTTTCTATTAAAATGTTCCTTCATATCTTGTATTTCCTTATTTGTCTCAGCCAACTTTTTATTTGTGACTTCCATATGCTTAGTAAGCTTTGTCTCAAATAGGAACACTGTTTGTTTAGTGAGTTCCTCTTTAAGCCTTCTAATCATTGCTTGCATTTCTTTGAGAATATCTTGTTTGACTGGTTTATTTGGTTTTTGACTTCCTTGTCTATGAGTGCTACTATTTTAGGACCCATGACATTAGTTTCTGGGATCTCAGGCATTTCTATGTGTATTCAGTTGGCTCGTCTTCTTCCCATGTTTCTGTTGTTGAGGAACTTCACTTTAAAGGCCTGAATGAAAGGTTTCTCTGAATGGGTATGAGGGTGTGTGGGGGGGTTGGGGGGGAGCCGAAATTACTCTGAGCTCTGTGCTGGGGGTAGGCAATAAGAGAGGACATACCAGTCTGGTGGCCTTTGAGGTATCTTTTTTTTTTTGAGAATGAAACATCTCCCATCTCCATGGATTCTCCAGCATGCTCTCTGCATGTGCGTGCTTGCTGGATGTCTGCTAGTCTAAGCCCACACAGCTAGCCTGGACAGTGTACAAGTTGGTCTCCCACAGAGGCCAAGAAGATACACTTCCCCTCCTTCCTGCAAATTTCTCCCACCTGTGTTCTGGAAGTGCAGCAATGTTCTCAAACCCTGAGCAATTGATGAAAGGGGAACTTGTGAATCAGAAACTCAGTGGACTTTGAATAATGTCTAATTTCATGAATCCCCACAATAGCAGGCCTACAACATGTGGTTTTTTCCCCTTCCAGAACAGGGTGCACTTTCATCAGTGGCTTCCATGGTCAATGGCTTCCTGGGTGCTTTTACCCCTAGGAGATTTTTGGATGGCCTGGATTGTATGAGCCATGGTACAGAAACCTTCTAGTACACAGAGGCTGAGGCAGGAAGATCGCCAGGTCAAGGTTAACCTGAGCAACTTAGCAAACCCTATCTAAAAACTTAAAATAAAGGGGCCTCTTTACTCACCTCCCCGATTCTCTTTTGGCTGGAGCTCTAGAGCTAGAGGCAGTACTGGAGGTAATGAGTAACACTGGGTGGTGGTTGGGATGACCTTTCAAGAGCAGAAATCAAGCTTCCCAAATTCTAGGCTTTGCTTGCTCTCAGCCTGCTCCACTTGATAAGAGCTAAAAGTTGCTTTTCTAGAGCCTTTACCCAATGCTCAGGCAGGTGAGGAGCTTGAGGGGACCCTGGATGAGCCATCCTGCTTGAATCTCTCAACTCCTGTCCATATAAAGGACAGGGTTGGGGCTGGAGAAATGGCTCAGTGGTTATAGTACTTGCCTAGCATGTGCTAAATCAAATGCTAAGTACCCAAGTTTGATTCCCCAGCACCACATAAGCTGGGTGTGGTAGCACACACCTGTAACCCCAGCACTCCAGAGGCTGAGGCAGGAGGATTGCCATGAATCCAAGGCCAGTCTGGGCTCCATAGTGAGTTTGGAACCAGCCTGGGCTGCAGAGCAAGATCCTGTCTCAAAAAAAAAAAATTTTTTTTGTAATATAAAGGACAGGGTTTGATAGATTGGGTGATTCCAGTGGCTTTTTCATTACACATTTATTATATTCCATACTGCATTTGGAATTTGGAGTTTCTCCACCTGCTAAAGAGGAATCCCTCCTCACCATATATTTTGGAAAAACAGAGACCAGCATTTTGAACAGGATCGAATAGATTTCTCAGGATACAGATAAAACTAAGTAAGTTAAAAGTTCAATGTACTTTGAAGATACAAGTTCTTCTGGCTTTAAATACCAGAAATTTCTTTAGAAGGAGTCAGAAATAGAGACATATTGATATTATACACACAGATACATACAATACGTATAATATATATCTATAGTATTATCCTGGTTGAGAAAGAAATTGCTGTTTCTGCATTGTTGAAGTTTGCCATTTGATGTTGGAGTATATTTTCAAACTAATGTGGATGTGTTATATACCACTTTAATGAGCATGTCTCACTGTTTTGCTAATGACTTACTACTTGCTGTTTATATTGACTTTAGACAGTGGAAATTTCATTAGATAAAAAGAAACTTCAAGTGATTTTCTTATTTGAGTACAAAATGGGTCATAAAGCAGCAGAGATCATTCATAACATCGCCGGTGCCTTTGGCCCAGGAACTGCTACCGATGTACAGTGCAGTGGTTGTTCAAGAGGTTCAAGGAGACAAGAGCTTGAAGATGCAGAGCACAGTGACCGCCAGCCCCAGGAAGCTGACAGCGCAGCTGAGAGCAATCACTGAAGCTTATTCTCTTACAGGTATGCGAGAAGCTGCCGAGCAACTCAACATCAAACAGTCTAGGGGTCTTCAGCAGTTGAAGCGTATTGGAGAGGTAGAAAAGCTCAGTAAGTGGGTGTTATGGTTTAAATCTATAATGCCCCCCAGAAGCCTCATTTATTTGGATGGTGCTAAGAGGTGGGTCTGGCCAGAGAGGCTGGAACCCTGAGACTTGATGCAGAAGAATCAGATCACCTGGAAAGGTAACGACGCCCTTCCTCCCTCACTTGGCTTCCTGCCTGCTGTGCCATGAAGAGCTCCCCTTCCGGCTCACCTCTGCCATGGGTTTCTGCCCAGGTAAGGGTCTTCGGAAACCATGAGCTAAAATAAATATTTTCTTTAAGTTGCAGATGTCAGATATTCTGTCCCAGCAATGAAAAAGTAAGTAAGACATTGCATGTCTCGTGAGTGACTGAACATTTAAACATCATTATTCAGAAGTGTCATCTTCAACCACAACAAACTATTTCTTGACCAGACTGTGTCAGCTATGAAAACTGGGTTTTATAGGACAACCAGCAGTGGCTCAACCAAGAAGAAGCTCCACGTACTTCCCAAAGCTAAACTTGCACCCAGAAAAGGTCATGGTCACCGTTAGGTGGTTTGGTGCCATTCTAACCCACTGCTGCTTTCTGAATCTCTGCAAAACCATAAATTCTGAGAATTACACTCAGCAAAACCAGCAGATGCACCAAACACTGCAATGCCTACAGCCAGCATTGGACAACACAAAGGCCCATTTCTTCTCCAGAACAATAGCCCAAACCACACGAAGCACACCCAGTGCTTTGAAAGTTGGACAAATCGGGCTATGAAGTTTGGTCTCTTCTACCTCATTCACTTGACCTCTCGCCAACTGACTGGCGCTTCTCTGAGCATTTTGTCAAGTTCTTGCAGGAGAAATGCTTTCACACTCAGCAGGATTCAGAAAATCTTTTCTGAGAATGTGTTGAATCCCAAAGCACAGATTTTTTGCCCTATAGGAAGAAACAAGCTTATTCCCATCAGCAAAATGTGTTATTTGTAATGCTTCCTATTTTGATTAATAAAGATATGTTCTAGCCTAGTTATATTGATTTAAAATTTATGATCTGAAACCACAATTACTTTTGCACCAACGTGCAACTATTTTGAGTTTTAGTCTTGTTCCTTGCAGCCCAGGGCAGGAGCTTAGTCCAAAACAATGTCCTTCTATAATTTCTTATATTGTTCGGGTTTTTGTTTTGTTTGTGGTAGTGGGGAATGAACCCAAGGGCCTTCGTGCTGAGCCACATCTCAGACTCCATTCTCTTCTTTTTAATTTTGAGGCAGAATCTTGCTAAGAGGCTAAGTTGTACAGGCTGGGCTCAAATTTGTGATCTCTCTGCCTCAGCCTCCCAGAGTGTAATGTTTATTTAATTGAACAACAATGAGATAATAGTTCAGGATTATAAACTTACTAAGTATACGCAACAATATTAGTGAGTGAATGAAAACTCTTTATCACCAAAATGCCAAGCAAAAATCACATAATAAATTAGACAATTATTTTACATTGGTCATTACTATGATGTTTTGCTTTTGCTTTAAATAAAAATGATAAACTCAGCCTAAAAATCCAAGACTTACAAATGATTTAAATATATGAAAAGATCTTCATGCCAGTCACAAATTATATTAAGTGTATATGCAGGGGTAAGTGTGGGGCTTGGTGGTACAGCACTTGCCTAGCATGTGTGAAGTTCTGGGTTCCCTAGCACCATAAAAAGTGTACATATAGCTCTATACCTATTAAATTAACGCAGAAGGAATTACTGTTTTTGTCTTGTTGAAATTTGCTTCTTGATATTAGGATTCATTTGTAGGTAAACATGGTTATGTTATTCATCATGCTAAAAGTTTATGTCACTGAAAGGAAATCAATTACAGTCAACCTTCCCAAACAGGCCAGTTTCAAACAACTTGATAATGGAATTTCTTCTACCACAGCCTTTATACAAATAAAGTTAACATGAAGCAACCCGATGTTAAGCAGTCCTTATTTTCTACAGTTCTGTCTCGCTGCCCTCACCTTACAAGGAAAACCACTTTGCAATGATTAATCTACATTCCATTCTTTGTGTCTGCTTTTTCAGCCCTTCTCTGTCTGTATAGCCAAACTCTTCTGCCCAGCCCAGGAAAGTTCTCATTGTATTTTATGGAATGAGGTATTGCCCAATTCCAGAATCATACATAAAACTAATAAAAATCTTAATTAAATGATTGATTTATTTTCTTTAGTGGTCCAAACTAAGTGCTTGGTGCAGACAGAACGCAGAAAAAGAGAAAACATAGAAGCATGTCCTTCCCTAAAGGTATGGCCAGGGATTTCAGTGTATGGTTAAGAGCTAAATGAATTACAGGCGAAGTAGTCGAGGCTCTGCTCTGCCACCGACTAGACACCTAAGGTTGAGCAAGCCCATTTCCCATCTTCCAACAGAATTTCATATTGAAAGTGAGAGAGGACTAGGTATTATAGCCCAGTGACAGAGGACAGCATGCACAGGCTTCAGTTCCCCAGCACCAATAAATAAATAAATAAATATGCTGTACTGTTGCAAAGACCTGGAGGCTTATCCATCCTCAAGGAGGCAATGTCAATGAACCGAGGTGCTGGGGTCCAGGAGGGCCGTTTGAGAAAGTCAGAGTGCCTGGGTTGACCACAATAGCTATTTCCTCACTACCTACCCACTGTGTTTTTTTAGGTAGGATTAACTTTACACACACACACACACACACACACACACACACACACACACACTACAATGTGTCCTAAATATGTCAATGGAACTACTTCCTTCTTGTCCAAGTGATTAGTTTGGATCATCTCAAATTTAAGTTAAACTCTGACATGACTTTGATCCCTGAGATCAGCCAAGGAGCCCAGGCCAAGGGCTCTTGCAGGGGCGCTGCCAAGCAGATGATGTCTCTTCCAGAAATGCTGCAGCCACTTGCAGGAGGAGCCAAGCAGGTCCTGGTGGAGAGCAGAACCAAGACCCGGTAGGAAGCAGCGCCAGCACTAGAGACGGAACCCAGAAACCAATGAACGCACCGGCCAATCCTTGAAATCAGTATGATTTGAGCAGGAAGGGGAAGGAAGGAAGGATGTTACAGACAAACAAAAGAATTTGGAGGTGGCATGCTGTCCTTCCACAGTGGCGCTTGCTCATTATCTTTAATCTGGTCCCGTTTGCTTGGGTGAAGTACCGCTTTTGCATTCACTCAATATGGAGCATCTACCCTATGTTAGCATTGACTCTATGGCAGAGCCTGGACAAATATGGGTTTGGCTCAGCAGCATGCCACGATCCAGTTGCTCAAAGCATTCACCCAGACCCAGCAATGGAGCTAGAAGATAACCCACAGGCAGCAGAGGGGAGATGAGCCTTCTCCCCCTCCAGGATCTGCAGAGGGGAAGAAGAGCTGCAGAGGGGAAGGTGTCTTTAGAATTCCTGCAAGAGAGTAATTATTGTTCCTAACTGCACAGATAAGAATAAGAAGGTATGTATGCTAAAACGTCATGAACCAAGTCAGAAAACTTTAACTGACAAGACACAGATACAAAGGTCAGCCTTTCTTTTACACAACCCTTGAAGGAATGCCCGAGATCCCCAGCACAACTCACAGGCAGTTCAGTCTGCAGTTGAACCAGATCTGTCCGGTTTCAGAACCTGGCTCCAAAGTCTCAGTTCTCAAAATGTGATCTGTGACCAGTGGTGATGGCAACATCCAAAAGGGTTCTGGCTACATAATTTCTGTGGTCTAGTATGTCGCGGACAAAAACCTGGGCCCTCCTCATTCAAAAGAAAAGGGAGGAGTGCATCAAACATACTACAATAATATGCTTCGCTGCCCCAGCCTCTCAACCTGTCATGAGGCTTCCTGCTTGCTATATAAATGTCACTCTAAATAAATAACATGTTAGGAGACTAGCACGGGTTTACCTTGGTCTTCTTATCAAGCAATGTCACTTTTTTAGTTCTAGCTTTGTCTTGCCGTGCTGAGGGTTAAGCTCAGGCCTCACCCGCACTAAGCAAGGGCATTGTCCCTGAGCCTGGTCCTCAGCAACGCCAATCTTACTTTCATTTTTATTCTTTTTTTCCCTTTTTTTTTTTTTTTTTTTTTTTTTTTTTTTTTTTTTTTTTTTTTTTTTTTTTTTTTTTTTTTTTTTTTTTTTTTTTTTTTTTTTTTTTTTTTTTTTTTTGTGGTACTGGGACTTGAGCCCAGAGCCTTCACGATGACCCCAGTCCATTTTTATTTTTGATCTTGAGACAGGATCTCTCTAAGTCATTACATTGCACAGACTGGGCTCACACTTGCGGTCCTCGTGACTCGGCCTCCCAGAGCGCCGGGACTACAGGCATAGGCCGCCAGGCCCAGTGCACAGCCAGTTTTAAATACGAGCAACATGACCCTGTAAATTACCATGTGGAGTCATCAAAAATGGCGCAATCCGTATCTCGTAACTCGCTCGCATGTCTGTATCTGGTTATTACTGCAGAGTGGAATGCTGGACAAAGAGACCCAATTATTTTTTAGTTCATAGTAAACATATGTTCTAACAATCTCTGTTTCTCTTCCTTCTGATGAAGGAATAGGGAAGCACTGAAAGGGAAAAGCACCTTGCCTTTGCCTTAGTGTTGTCATCTTTGGCACAGGTGGCTGGTTAGTAGAAGGCGGTAGCTCATAGCATGCACCAACTGGGTTTGATCCCAAGCATCAAGATAATAGTAATAGTACTACTAATAATAAATGCAACAAGATGATTGTAATGCAGTAAGAAAGCCAAGCTCAGAGAGCTTTGACGACTGCTTATGTTCTAGCCTATGAAGCTGGCTCTGCCAGGGAAACTGTTAAAAATGAAGGTCTTCAGATTCTCCCACCGTAGGCCTCTTGAGTTGGATTTGTATCTTAACTTTGGAAGGCTGAGGCAAGAGGATCCCAAGTTCAAACTCAGCCTGGACAACTTAGCAAGACCTTGTCTCAAATTCAAAACTAAAAGTGGTCTGAAGACATAGCTCAGTGTCAAGGCTCTGGGTCTGATCTGCAATACCACCAGAGAGAGAGAGAGAGAGAGAGAGAGAGAGAGAGAGAGAGAGAGAGAGAGAGAGAGAGAGAGAATCTGTATCTTAGAAAGACCTGGTGAGTCACCTGTGGGTGGGTTGCAGTTTAGAAAACTCCACGGAGATGGGTGTGTTGAGGGATACCCACCCCACTCACTGGTGGGGTAAAAGTCTCCGATCTGCCCCACCCCTTCTTTCCTCCTTGACCTCTGCCCGCTGGCTTTCCTGAAGCCCTGTTGGGAGCTTTGTCCAGATCTCAGATTTCATACCTTCCATCTATCCAAGGCCTTTGTGTAGTCATAAATCCCTGTGACTAGAAAAACTGCATAAAGGGTCTAACAGGAACTTTCTTCTGAAAGGACAGGCCAGAGGCAGAGCCCCCCAAAACATGAAAGTCCTGTTAACTCACATGGTATAACTAAAATGCTTTAATTATTGAGAATTCACAAAACAGTCATTTCTCACTTTGGTGTGCTATTTAATATTGTTTGTTTCCCTTGCTAGCTTTGAAATTTCCCCGAGTAGATAATGAGTCACTACATTCTTTCTGATTTTGTTTGACATGTTTCATGATAAAGAAAAAAATTTTTTTAATTTAAAAAAAGTTGGCTGGGTGTCCAGTGGTTAGAGCACTTGCCTCACGTGCGTGTGCAAGGTCCTGAGTTTGATTCCTCCAGCACCACATAAGAATTAGCTGGGTGCAGTGACACGTACCTGTAATCTCAACCAACACTCAGAAAGCTGAGGCAAGAGGATTGCCATGAATTCATGGCCAACCTGGGCTACATAATGAGTTCAGGACCAGCCTAGAGTACACAGTATGACCACATCCCTGAAACAAAAAGTTAAACAAAACATGAAACAAATAATGACACTCACAACAACACCCCCAAAAAATTCTTTAAAAGAAGAGAGTAAAAAATTTAATTCTCTGACATTCAGGAAGTTTCTAAGAAAAATAACTTCAGAAAAGAAATTAGATTAAAAGTAGGAACTTGCATCTTCTTCTTGTTTTACTTTCAACCTCAGAGATAAAATAGAATCACCCCTTGCCTGAGTCCACTTGCCCCCCTCGGTTTGTGAGCTAAGCTCCGGGGCACCTACCACCTGGATTATGACGAGGTAGATCCCCGTCACTGCTCTGAACAACATCTCTTTCTTGCATAGAAGCATCGGCTCTCCTTCCTTGCAGGAATGAATTTTTAAAAGAAAAAGGCAGAAGAGGAAAAAAAGAGAAGTGGGTTCTGGAAAGGCATGAGCTGCTTTTTTCAAAATGGCCTCCTGTGCTTCTTTATTTGGAAGTCCTAGGAAACAGCCACCAAAAGCTAAGTTGCCTGGAGCCAACAGCACCTCCGTTGTCGCTAAGAAGCCGTTAGTACCTTTCTGACGCACGGACATCACAATTTTTAAGGCCAAGCGTACCTGTCCCCTGACCAGGACTAGAAATGGCAAGCAACAACGACAAACCATTTTTGAGGGACACATGGCAGAGGCCCTGGGGGATGTGACTCAGACCTCCTGAAGGTCTGGGGCTTGTGACCCATTCCATACCTCCATTAGTTACTCCTCTGCCCCTACCTAGCGCCAAGCAACCAAGAAACATCCCAGCAATTTGCTTCCCAAGGTTAAGTTTTTATTGCATTAACTGAGTGCTGTGAAGTATTTCCGTATAAACTGCCACACTTGCACAATGATTGCATTCTTTTTTGGATTGCCAGCTCAGGACATTTGGTAGCATGAGTGACAGGGACATTTTAAATTCATGGGAAACACAAAACTCCCCTTGTGGGCATTGGTTTCAGCTACCGCCTCAGGTAACAAGAGTTGAGCTAAGTTTTCCTTCTTTTCCTTTCCTTAGCCATTGATTCCCTGGCCAAGGTGCTATCGAGTAGCCGGTGACCCACCGGCCAAGGGAGTGAGGAGAAGATGAAAAGCAAGCTAAACGAGCAGATGGAGAGTGGGCCGGCTGCACCGAAGGCAGCTGCGTTCCCACAGCCAGACAGCATCAGGTTCAAAAAGTGAAGCCCTGCTTTAGGGGCCGGGTGGGCTGGGCTAGACAGGAAGGGGATTGTCCCTTCCGCTTCTCCCTGTCCCTTGAACTTAGATCTAAGCTGGGACATCCCTACTGTCAGTAATTAGAGGTCCTAAAAGCTATTCTGACCTAGTTCGGAGGGGTTTCTGGGACTGAGGGTATAGCTTAGCAATACAGTATGTATTTAGTATGTGTGAGGCCCTGGATTCACTCTGAAGCACCACCGATAAGCAACAACAACAAAAGTAAACACAAAAAATACCCCACCAAAACCAGATTTTATTTCTGCCATTGGGCAAGTTATTTAACTTCTCTGAACCACAGTATCCTGATTTGTAAAGTGAAATCAATGCTATTGTCTATCTTACTGGATTTCGGAGAGAAATTAAAGAGAAAATACAAGCAGCCCAAGAAGCAGAAAGTAGTAACGTCGGTCACTTGTCTTCAAGAGAAAGTTATTACGCAGAAATCCAGCCTCTAGTCTTTCCAAGGAGCATTCAAGAGGGTCAAAGGAAACACCAGTTGGCTTACTTCCTATAGAGCCCAGAGGTCTGTTGTGCAAGCTACCGCCTGGGTTATGACAAGGTAGATCCCTATCACTGATCTAAACAACATCTCTCCTTTCTCTGGCCAGATTTCTTCTTCCTCTTCTGTCTATATTTTTTCTCTCCTTTCCCCAATGTCTCCACTGGCTTCACTCTTCCTTACAAAGCAAACGTAGGAAGTTGTCTTGCGCTGTTGAGTCCCTCCCGCCTTTCCAAGGCACGGAGGACAAAACAGGAGATGCTCCCCAACCTCCCTGGGAATCTGTCATTCTACAACTACCCAATTCTCTTTTCTTCTCCCTCTCTTGGAACATTTTGCCCTGTAGGGATATTTTCTGTTTTCTCTTTTCCTTCTGAAGTTTTTATAATTCTAGTCTGGAAAGTAAGTGGACAATAGAGTAATAGAAAAAAAAAAAAGTTTACAGATCTATTAATGTGCCAAAATACAGGAACCATACACAAAGTATGGGACTCAAGGACAGTTTAAATAACATTTCAAGCAATGGAAAGAAATAGGGGGTGAGGCTGCTGGAGAGTGTGTGGAGGTGGCGATGAAGTGTCAAGAGAAGAAAAGACACAGAACAGAGATCGTCTTATCACTCGGATCAAGTCTTCAGGTAATGAGGCATAGGGGTTCCTGCCAGGAATCCCAGCTGTCCAGGAGGCTGAAGCAGAAAGATGGCAAGCTAAAGCCTCGCCTGGGCGCAGAAAGATGGCAAGTTAAAGCCTCGCCTGGGCAACTTGGAGCTTAACAAGACCCTGTCTCAAAATTAAAAAAAGAAAGAAGAAAGAGATGGAGACCACTAGATAATGTCTGCCTGGTTCAAGCCACCTGTCAGATCTGCAGCCTGTGAAAAGGTCTGAGGAGATAGGACCAGATAGAAAAGCCTCCGCCCGCACCAGCTGCTTACTAGTTGCAAATTTCTTCTTGCAAAAGAATAGCTTTCCAGAGCAATTCCTGCGCCAGCAATTCCCCAGAATCACCAATATAAAGTAGAAGCTGGACTAATTCATTCCCCCTCACCTCAAACTCCAGGAAGAAAAGTTGTAACTGGTGGAACTTGGGTCACATGCCTGCCACTAGAGGTACGGAGGTGAGAGAACAGTTGGGAGATTCTAAGGGACTTTTGACTTGCTTCATAGAGAGCAGGACCCGGTTTTATAATCTTACCATGTATATATAACCTGTGGAAGAAGTGGCAGTTTCCCAAAAGAAATAAAAGATGACACAAATAAATGAATGTATAAATATGTGAATAGAGAGGACAGAAAGCATACATTGCAAGAGGAAAAGCAGAGCAAAAGAAAGAACCACTCCAGCATTGCACAGACAGGATAAAATTGGGCTATTTCTCTCCTTTCCATTCTCATACTCATTTGTTTATCTTAGAGTATCAGGAACACTAGAAATGCAACATCACCTGAACCTGAGGATATTTATAAGTTGACCTGCTCAAATGTGCAGTGAAGTTCTTTGTGATGAGTTCAGTAATAAAGGATCCTCTCAAGAAACTGATGGATCACAAGAACTAAACTGAATCTATCCTCAAAATCAACTGAGTCTTTAAAACACCCAAAACAGGAACACAATGGTACCCTAAAGAGTATGAGCCACCCCTAAAATTCTCAGCTTGGGGGAATTTTGCTTTCTTGGGAGACATTTAACAAGGCTGAGGTCATTTTTGGCTGTCACGACTGGGAATTAGGAGGACCACTGCTTGACATTTGCTTGGTAGAGACCGGTGTACTGCTACATTCTGCGATGCTACCTTGCCCAGAACACTAGCAGTGCCAAGGATGAGAAATACTTAGTGGACGAGCAAGGAACTTTCAGCACAGTAATTGTGATAACTTCTGTTGAGTTAGAAATTTTCATAAGTGCTGACTCATGACCACAATCTCGCCTTGCTCCAGCAGTCTGTAAATCCAAGTGCTCTTCCACTAAGGATGTCTGTGGATTTCTGGGGGCTCATTGCCCGTGATAGTTACTCCTTCTACTCTCAAGCCATGAGAAGCTTGTGACGAAGTTCATTGACTCTAAACTTTTCATGGACTTTTCAGGGTTGAGTCAATATAGAAGATGTAGTTTTATACAAGCAAGGTCAAGACTGGCAGGAAATTCTTCCTTCTGAGATCACCTTTAATGGCCTCAATAATGGTTCTAAATTTAATTTCTGAATCTTCTGGGCTGAGCTTCCAGTAAATTTCCTCTTTGCTTCTTTAGTCAGTCACCTTAGTTTGCCTAAAGCTAAGATGTCCTGATACAGAAAATCTTCAAATTCTTCTAGTGATTTATGAACTTTACACAACATGCCCATTACATTCCATCCCACAGCTCTAAGAAACATGGAAGCACAGAAATATCTTGGTCTGTATTCTACTTCCTTAGAAAATACTGTTGATCCCTTAATCAGTCAAGTGATCAAGAAATGTTTATTGATACCCACGTAAGTTGAACAATGCCAGCTAAAGGGAAAGTAGGAGCAGACAAGGACTAATACTTATTAGATACTTATACATGTTCCACACACAATGTTAAGGTCTTAGGGGTTACAATCCTATCTTGGCTCTCTAACTACCTTGAGGCTGGTATTTTTACTCCATTTTGTATTTGAGGGAAATGAAGATTAGACAACAGAACCATCTTTCATCAGGCTACATAACTATTAATTGTAGTTCTTAGAGGTGAAATTTAATTTCAAATCTGTCTTTCTCAAAGGTCTATTTTTTTACACATATATATGAGGTTTAATAATCTAGCCATGGGCCATATTTTGCTCTCTGCAAACTATTTTTGTAACAGGTTTTATTCTAACAGCCACATCCATTATTTTGCACTATAAAAACAGACGAATATTTGCAACTGAAACAAGCCCTGGAAAGTCTAAAATATTAACTATCTGCTAGTTTTTTTTAAAAAGTCGGCCAACCTCTCAACATGGTATTTTGGCTCACAGATTTGGAGTGTCCGTTCCACGATCAGTTGGCCCCAGTGGTTTGGGCCTGTGGTGAGGCAACATCACAGAAAGTACCTGGCAAATTATAGCCCAAAAGAGTGAATCTAGTGGAAATTTTTTTTTGATGGAAACTCTGAAGCATTGGTTTTATTTCATAGATTTACTATTGTGCCACTTAGATTTTAATGGGGCCCTTCTTTGATTATACTAAAATCGCACTTGTATGTAGACTTTTAGTCTGTCTTTTTTAGTCGTGGCCCATTCAGAGAGCACTTGGTGAGGTCCTGTTTTTAAGGTCATTGGAAGCTACTATACTGAAGACCTGGACACTGGACACCAATTTCAGTTGTCTCGTCTTTGTAGTCCTTCTAATTATCAGTTTCTAAAGACTGAGAAAAATTATCTGAAGGATTTGATACTTTTGCTGACCTTTATCACCACTATGACTATGCATAGCAATTGCTAAAGATGAACAGTTGTAATGATTACATCCGGGTTTGGTATTGACAATCAACTTTTCCTTGCTAGTATGAGTTTGATCAAGAGAAGCTGAAGAATTATTTATTTTTCTGGATGGAATTAAGAGATTCTTTTTTCTCTTTTATACCTAATTTCATAGCATTCTCAAGTCTCTTTGTGGCCCAGTCCATGTACATAAGCTGATTTTGTCTTTGACTTAGAAGCAACACAGTGACCAACTTAGTGAGATCTTTTTAAAAACTAGATTTTTTTTAAATTTATTTTTTTAACAAAAGAACTGGGGGTAGAGTTCAGTGGTAGAGCATTTGCCCAGCATGTGTGAAGCCCTGGGTCCAATCTCTAGGACCTCAAAACAAAGCAAAACAAAATACAAACAAAAAGAATCAACGCAACAGCAACTACAACACGTACCTATGTGTCACAATGGGAAGGAAAACTACTTCTCACTATCTTACTTCTAATGACTCCATAGTGGCTAGTGATTGATCTATGTTGCTCTCAAGTACAACCTCTCCTCTCTTTCCCTGCCATCATTGTCCAGGGAGTAACCATTTCTTATCTCTTCTTTAAGCTTGTAAGCTGTTTACCCTGCCCTAGTTTTAGCTGCTCAACTCCATCGCCCAAACTGTTTCTAGAAAAATAGATCTAAAATTGAAGTGTAGGAGTATGGCCAATGAGACTTCCTTGCCTGAAACCTTGCAGTAGCACCTACTTTCTTCACAAATGCCACCAAGTCAAGTAATATACCTGCACACAAGGGCCAAGTATTAAACAAAAGGAATCATGAGGCCTGGAGTGAGCTGGAGGGCTCAGGCCTCATGTCTGCTTAAAGACATGTAGATTGTATTCAGCACTGTGTTAACCAATAAAGCAACATCCACGAGCTGAACACAGTCCACAGGCGTTGAATTTAATTTACTACCTTAGGGAACTCTCAGCAACCCCATCTGCTTGGTGTCCGTCAAGTTCCATGCCTCCCTGCTCCCGTGAATCCCCTCAACCTTTGTCTTATGTATTCTTCCTTTAAATATCAGAGGGGCTGGAGGAATAGCTCAGAAGTTAAATCAGTTAAATTGCCTGCCTAGCAAGCTCAAGACCCTGGGTTTGATTCCCCAGCACCACATAAACCAGGAGTGGTGGTACACTTCTATAATCCCAGTACTCAGGTAGCTGAGGCAGGAGGATTACACTTAGTTCAAGGTCAGCCTGGGCTCTCTAGTGAGTTCAGGACGAGTCTGGAGTACAGAACAAGACTTTGTCTTAAAAAACATATATACCAGGAAGCTTTCCTATATGATCCCCTCACCCCCGCCTGAGCCAATATTTATCATTATGCTGACTGCCTCCTTTGAAAGTTTACACTTACTACGATTTCTCTAAGGAACACTAAGTTCTTTGAAAGAAGGGACACTGTGGCATTTGTTCACAATTCCCTATGCCCATGTTCGTAACAATCACTCATCAAATATTTGCTGTACCGAACGCTAATCCAAGGGTCCAAACTGGCTCTCATTGAATCCACGAGTCTTTTGTTAACTAGGAATTAACCAGCTGTTCAAGAAATAATTTATATCTTGAACAATGTGCGTCTTCTTGGATGAGAACAGCATGTTTCTTCAGAAGATCTTTATGGAATAAAATGAAATGAGGTGTGTATGAACAAATAACACAGAGGCTGGCTTTTAGTTGGAACTCAAAGTGTACAATGTTTTAAAGGCCTTAGATCAGAATCAGAAAAGGTCTCAAAATTCCACCCTGAAAGTGTAGGTTTTCTTCACCCATACTGCTGCTCTAATTATTTTTTGTCTTCTTTTCAATTGCTGGAACATAAATATTTCTCCCCCCCCCCCCCCCCAAATTTTTTTTTTCTTGCTACAAACTTTCTTTGGCCATGATGAAAGCAAGACCTCATCCCATTCTTGGACTATTGGGAAAATTCCCTCCTACTTTTTGGCTCTCCTTGGATGTCCTCTGTGGTAGGAAACGCTGTGGAAACTGAATAATAAACTAAGCTGTGGTATTCACAAGAGAAGTGACAGAGAAGCGTAGGGAGCCTGATGCATGCCGGAAATGCCCTTCACCTTGCTCTGGTTAGTGTCAACACAGGAGTGTATACGTTCATGGTCATTCAGTGAGATGGGCCAAATTGTGTCCCTGAAGAGATGCTGAGATTCCAACCTGCAGGACCTACAAATAGTCTTCCCAAATACAATCAAGTAACGATAAAATCATATGGTTCATCCTAATCCAGTATGACTGGTGGTTTTACCAGAACAGGAGAATGCCATGGGGACTCTGAGACTGGAGGAAAGGCCAAGACTGTCGGTCACAACCAGAAATTAGGAGAAGACAAGGAAGGATTCTCCCCAGAGTTCCAGCAGGGTATGGCTCTGCTTACACTTTGATTGTGGATTTCTAGCCTCTGTGACAGAACAAATATTGTTTATTTAGTTTCTTGGCTTTTCAGACACCCAGTTTGTGATACTACGCAATGACAAAACACAAATGAATATATATTTGGTACTAGGAAGTGAGACATAGCATATACTTAAAATGTGGAAGTGGTTTTGGAATTGGGTAATGGGTAGAGACCAGGAGAATTTCCAGGAACTCAGTAGCAAAAGCCTCAGCTTACTTCAAGACATGATGGTAGAAATTTGGATTATGAAGGCAATTTCAGAGAGAACTGACAATGAGGAGAAATATAGAGAAAACTTCCACTTTTGTCATTTTAGACAAAATTATACATCATCATGACCAGAATCTTGCTAGGATGAGAATACTAAAGGCGTTTTCAGTGAGTCTCCGATAGAAATGAGGAACCTGTCATTAGACACTAGAGGAAAGGCAACCTTTGTTGTAAAAGTGGAAGAAAATTTGGCTGAATTACATTCTATTGTTTTGCAGAAAATAGAACTTGTAAGCAGTGAGTTTGGGTATTTAGCTGAGGGGTTTTCCAAGCGAAGTCTAGAAGGCACAGCCTGTCCAGATAGCTTGCTATGGAAACAGGGCCAAGGGTGTGCCTGGATAACTGTTTGCAAAGAGATTTTGATGTGTGACTTATGACTCGACCAGTTATCTCAGCAGAAGCCAGGAATGGAGACACAACCATTAGGAGAGATCTGTGGAGGAGCCTCATTCATGGCTATTTGCCGAGACGCCTAGATCACGTTGGAAACCACGGGACTTTTGAGAATTTTGTATCAGTGGATTGACAGGGACAGAGGCAAGATGAGTAAGAATGAGTTTGAGGGCAGAAACACAAATGGTACCCCTGATGAGCCAAGGGATTGGTCAGCCAAATGGACCAATCGTCAAGCCAAAAAAATATTTCAGGCTCTGAAATCTAGTGAAATTTTCCCTACTGGGCTGTGCGCATCCTAAGCTAATAAATGTCTTTATTTCTTCTTTTTAATTTATTTATTTTTCTTCCCTTAGCTCCCATTTTAAAGCTAAGCCTGAACACAGTGTTTTCTGCCCTGGCTTTGAGCTTGAGGAAAACAGAAACAAAACAGACACAGACTAGAGAGTATAGGTGGTCCCTGCAACTTCTCACTGTCTGGGTGTGTAGTCTAGGTGCTCTGGACACATAGACACCAGCTGTTGAAAGCACAGCCCCAGGTAATGTCTGTCATCAAGAGAAAGGCCAGGGAAGACCCTGGGCTCTCTGCAGATCAGGTAGATCGGTCTTGTAGTCTGCCCTGCAGATTTCTCCCACCTGCCTAAAATACATTCATCTCTCCCAAAATCCCCATGTCTGCCTGATGCTCTGTGGGTGGCATGAAGACTTCTGCTGGCACATGGGTTCTGCTGGCAGACCTCTTCCTTATCTCTTTGCCAACAGCTCAGCATTCTCCCATCAGGTTCACCTGTATGTAGTGCTTTCTGGAAACCTTCTTCCCAGAATTGATCTAAGATACCATGCTATTTGGAGCAAGGTCCACACTCTGGGAGGAGAAAAGAATGTGAAACTGTTGCGATATGTATGTGCACAAAATTTTCAAGCTTAATGTAACCATTGTGTATTATAAGTACATACTAATAAGAAATTGGATGGAGAGAGAGAAAAAATTCCACATTTTCAAGATTAGATAAAAATCTGCACACACATGCATGTGTGTGTGCGTGTGTACGTGTACATGTGTGTGTGAGACTTTACAGCTTTACCTTCACAGGTACACTTCGTAACTTTGCCCAGAACCTGCCTAAACTCCCTCCTGGTTCCACACATTTCCAGGCATTTTCCCTTTCAGAAGATTCAGAAAGAATGCTAGTGTCCATTCCCCCAGAGACTGTGACCAGAGAGCCTCCTTTCCATAGCAGAAGACTATAGATGTTACAGGAGAAGCTCCTCTTGAGTGAAGTCACTTTTAGCCCTTCAGTGACACCCTGGGTCCTTTAGAAGATTTTCTGTGGCATGGGAAGCCACTTTCCTGGCCCCCTTCCAGCCGATTTCCTGACGCCTTCCCCGAGTGAGCTCCTCACTGTGGCCTATAGAACAGTTTCCATTTCCTGACTGTGGCTTCCCCCGCTTCCTCTGAGGGATGCCCTTCCTTCTGTGGCACTCTGCTGGCCTTCAGGGAAGGCTTCTTCCTGCTCCAGCTCTGCCACTGCTGCACAAGGGTGGCCCTCTTACTGCTTTTTCCTTCACTATTGTCTCTGCATAGCAGGGACTGCCTTTAATCTGTCTCTTACAGAACCTGAGAGGGTGGGCAGAGCCCATTGGGAGCTCAGAGGGTGCTGGGTGTTAATTAGGAAACAGAGTTTTAGTCTCATGTTTTAGTTTTCTATTTTGAAAAAAAAAACACAGACATACAGGTATCATTTTGCCCACTTTTGTTATTGTTATGTCATAATTTGCTTCCATGAAAAAGCAAAGTGTGAAAAATAACCCTATGTAATATTTCTTTATTATGAAGAAAAGAAGATTAATCTGATTAAAAGTGGGCAAAGGATTTGAATAGACATCTCTTTGAAAAGGGCCACCAATGGCCAGCAGGTATTTGAAAGACACTAACATCTTTAATCATAAGGAAAATGCAAATCAAGACCACAATGAAAGATCCCCTCATGCCTGTTACAATGGCTGTTATTTAAAAAAGAAAAGTAGTAAGTGTCTTTGAAAATGACGAGAAAGGAATTCCTTGTGCACTGTTGTGGGAACAAAAAATAGAACAGTCACTATGATAAACAGTACAGGATTTCCTTGAAATATAAAAAGAGCTACCATGTGCCCTAGTGATTCCACTTCTGGACACTTACGAAAGAATTGAAACTGAGATTTCAATTTCCCTTGCTCCCTGTCACACCGTTCGTGGCAGCTTCGGAGCAGAAAAAATTCCAGCACATCAGGAGGCAAATGGATGAAGACAACGTAGTGTTTACACACAATGGAAGAGTACTCAGTTTTGAAAAAGAAGAAGGAAAGCTTACTATTTACAAAAACATGAATGGATCTGAAGATATTTTGCTAATGAGTCACAGAAGCCAAATACTCCTGATTTCTCTGGGGTGAGTCACCTGAAGTAGTCAAAGGCACTGAAGTGGCCTGCATGACGATAGCTACAAAGAGAACTGGTGGTGACGTGGGGAGCTGTTGTGCAGTGGGAATAAAGTTATGGCTATACAAAAGTAAGTTCTAGAGTACAACCACCTTTGTCACTTCCCAGTACTGGCACACAGACCCAATACCCACAACTTAACAGAGGAAAGGTTTTTTTTTAGCTCACAGTCCAGAGGTCTCAATCCTTTCTTGGTTGGCTGGCAAAAGGACCTGGAGGAGAAGAACAGGGCATCATACGATGAAAGACGGGGTGACCATATACACTCCCAAGTCATGCCCAGTGGTCTACCCCCTCAGGGTCAAGCCCCAGAGATCTTCCCCCGTCAACCAGTTCCCATCTCTTACCAGCTCAGGAGATTTATGGATTAACCCCCATGATTGAATCACTTTCCAGACATGAGGCTTTGGGACATTCCAGATCTAAATCCTAACAATAACCCAATGTCCACAGTTAATGATAAGCACGTATGTGAAAACTACATTTGTTGTGTACAGCTTTTTTTAATGCCAATATACCTCAAAAAATCTGAAAAATTAAAATAATATACATATTAAAAAATAAAACCAAGAATCTCTGAGTGCTTGAGTGAGACTTAGCCACCAGTACCTTCTCTACAGGGTGACATGGCCAGGCTGTGTTTTCTGAGAAGACACCTCCTCTATCAGAATTTGTCTAAGATATGACATGCAGTTCCGGAAATTTAGTTCGGAGGTGACTTCAGGAAACCCAAGGAGGAAGGTGGACAGTTGAGAAAGGAGAGGAAGGAAGCTGGTGCCAGCTGCATAACTGAAGGCCTAAGGATGGAGACCCTAAGAGCTAGCCCGGGTCACAGGGTCCTCTCAGTGACAGAAGACTGGGAGACAAGCTGGCTATGGACCGCCTTGGGGCTCACAAAATCTCTGGCATCTCTGGATGCACCTGTCTGCAAGCTGAGAGAAACATTCACTTGATGGAATTTGCGGGGGTTTGCAAGAAGCTGTCTTCATGTGTGTGCAGATATAAGTGCTTGGGGGACGTGAGCAAGAGCTGATGAGTCACCCTCAGCATCTCTAAATCAAACCTTTCCTTAGGCTGATCAGCTGCTTCTGAGGTGAATATTCCCATGTTTCACCTGGAGCTCTGGAGCCCAATGTCCGGTAGTTACAGATCTGAATAAGAGAAGGCTGGGGTCTTACTATTCACTACAGGCTTTTGCTTGGCCGCTCCACACTCAGCATGGAAGCTCCTCAGCTGTGTCTTTGTCTCTGAGTCATCATTGGTTCATATTCCCTAGAGCATCCCTGTTCAATAAAAGTAGAATACAAGCCATGGAAATAACTTTAAATTTTCTTTTTTCCCCTAAGGATTGAACCCAGGGCCTTCACACAGAGTTCCATGCCCAGCCCACTTAGTTTTGATCTTTAGACAAGATCTCTCCAAGTTACTAAACTGCCCAGGGTGGCCTTAAATCCTCCTGCATCAGCCTTCCAGCGTGCCAGGATTTATCCTCTATCAATCATATGTTTAATAAAGAACAGGAGAACTTGATTTCAGTAGTATTTATTTAATCTAGTAGATAAAAATATGACTATTTCAATAAAAGATCAATTTTTTTATGGTGCTGAGGATCAAGCCGAAGGACTTGTACAGCTAGGCACACGCTTTGTCTTAGCTACTTTTTTGTTACTGTGTCTCAATACTCAACATCCACAAATTTAGGAGAGAAAAAGGTTAATTTTAGCTCACAGTTTCAGAAAGTCACAGTCCACTCCAGATTGGCCAGCAGCAGTGGAGGCACATGGCAAAGGCAGAGGTTGGAGGCCGCTCCTCACAATGTTGCCAACAGGAAGCCGAGTTTCACCAAGTCCAACCTCATCTCCTGGGAGAGGCAGCAGTGTGTACGCACTTCCAGGTCCCATCCAAGTGATGGGGCCCTTGTGGATCCAGTTGTGGAAGGTGTGATAAGCCCCCACTACATGCCTGTAATCCAGTTTACATGCCTGTAATCCACCCCTCTAGACCAGGGCCCAATTTCCCAACAGCTCACGGCTCCATAAACAATCCATAGCATCTAAATACATGAGAATTTTGGAGGACATTCCAGATCCAAACCACAACTGGCTCTACCACTGGCCTACCCTCTCCCAGACCTTATAATTAATATTTTTTAAAATATCACAATATTTTACATTCCATTTGTATAACTAAGACTTCACGTAGTTCATACTTACAGCACATCTCAACTCAGAATGGACACAAGCCAAGGGCTCAAAACCACACATAGAGGTTTCCACATCGGCCAGCGCAACTCTTAAGACAGTTCCTGTCTAACTGAGGGAAGGGACTGACGTTCCCCGACGAGGCACTGAAAACGGAGCTGAGAGTGTAATTGCTTCTTAGGAGGCCCTTGTTCAGGTCCCCTACTCCTTCGCCCTCGCTGAGGGGATGCCTGGCACCCGCCTCTCCGAGGTTTGTGTTCCTGTGGTACAAACACGGGTGACTCACGCATCCTGCGCGGCATGGGTTTACCCTCCCTGAATCTGCTAGGTCAGCTCACACTCACCCGTCAGCTTGATATTCTTTTTTCTTTCTTGCTACTGTTTCCCACTCCCAGATTCTTCGTCCTTATGGGTTAGTGGCTCTTTCAATGGGCAGGACCTCACAGCACAGCATTCTGGGAAGCTAAGGCAAAAGGATCGTAAGTTCAAGCCCAACTTAGTGAGACCCTGTCTCAAAAGCAAACCTAAATAAAGATCTAGGGGTACATCCTTGGTACCAAAAATAAGCAAAGAAAACTTTATTCACTGTCATTTCAGTAGGGTTTTTGGAGAAAACTGAAAAGAACATGTATATTTAAGCCACTATCTTTAGATAATTACACGTTTTTCTGTATTGGAATATGACACTTCTTATTCTTTTTTAAAATTTAGCCTACAAATTTGCATTGTATGTCTGGTGTTTGGGTTTAAACCATTCACACCCCTATGTACATAACAGCCTCTAAACGAAATGAATGGGCAGATGAAGGGTTTTCAGGAGAGTAACAATCTGCACATACCACCTAGTCCAGTTGACGCCAAGACCACACACTGACACACACCGTTCATCTCATCCAGTTACCACTGAGCTAAGAATTCTGCAAAATTGAAGAACTGCGTGAAGAATCTCAGCAGCAGCCGGATGAAAGAGGCCGTGTGTCAGCTGTCTCCACCACCCCTCAATCTCACAACCACTGTTGGCTAAGATGCCCCTGCCTCACTTACCACCACTTCCTCATAGCACTCGCTCCTTTCTCTAGCTTGAGGATTCTTTAACTCAACTCTACCTCCCCCAGCCTCCACCCTCTCTTCTTCTTTTGAATGGTGCTGACTTCCTTCTTTTGCCTTTTCTGTAATCTTTTGACAAGGAATCTATACCTTAGAACACAGCTACATGAAGAGTCCAGTCTTCCTGTGTAATGTACCCAAGGATGGTGGCTCTGAGGTCATTTCATTGGGTTGGTTTTACTAATTTATTATTGTAGAATCCAATAATAAATTAAAACAAATTTAAATATATATTTGAGTCTCTTGTAAAAATGCCAAAGATGGTATTTGATTCATTCTGTACAGAAAAAAAATGTTTTAATTTCTTCTGCGCATATGGAATGTTCAAAGAATTTTCAGAGACCCTAGTTAGTTGCTGTGTTTTGTTGGAGCTGAGGTTAGTTTAATTAGATGTCACACGTGTCTGGATAAGAGGCAGTGAAGAAAAGGGGTCAGAGATTAGATTAATGATTACATCAATGATCAGAGAACTTGCTTAGGAAGCACTAGGCCTCGGGTTCAATCCCCCAGCACTACATAATATCTGGGCATGGTGACATACACCTGTAATCCCAGTGCTTGGAAGGCTAAGGCAATATGATTGTCCTAAATTTGAGGCCAGCCTGGGCCACATGGTGAGTTCAGGAGTGGTCTGGACTACAGAGCAACACCCTGTTTTAAAAAATAAATTAAAACAATGAAAGAAAGAAAGAAAAGGGAAGTCCTAGGGGCTGCTACAGGGTGTCGGAAATCTCCACAGAGGAGATAAACAGAACTAAATTTGAAGGTGAGGGTACCAGCTTCTACAAGTAAAGGGATCAATAAACAAGCAAACTGAATTTATTAGAAACTCTTCAAAGTCCTGTCTGTGCTTACTGGACTCTGGTTCCACAGCACCCAGAGTGTTCTTGCTGTATCTTCTCTCTCTCCTCTCTCTCTCTCTCTCTCTCTCTCTCTCTCTCTCTCTCTCTCACACACACACACACACACACACACACACACACACACACACACACACATACACAGAGCCCATACTTTATTTCCCAGCACACATTTTCAGCACCATGTACTTGGTGCTCTTTATTCATGTCGATTTTGTAAGTCATAGAGAAGATAGAATTATACTACTGCTATGGTTTGGATCTGGAATTCCCCAAAGGCTTCACATTTGGAAGGTGACTCAAGCATGAGGGGCTAATCACCTGAATCCCTGTGCTGTGAAGGGGTGAGGCTTGGTTGGAGCCTGACCTGGAGGTGTGGGTCACCAGGAGATGACCTGGAAGAGTATATTTTAGCTCCACACTCTCTTTCTCACATTCTGCTTCCTGTCCACTGGGGGATGAACAGATTTTCTCCAACTAGGCCCTCTGCCAGATACTTCTGCCATCGCAGGCTGACCGTGAATGGACTGAGATCTCCTGCAACTGTGAGCTATAATAAACCTTTCCTCCCTTCAACCGTAGCTATAATCTGAGTACTGTGTCCCAGCAATGAAAGAGTAAATAAGACCTACTACTAAAAAGTTTACATTACACAACATATTGTTTTTAGAAATGTTTTAGTCATGTTTTTAGAAAAACATAACATTTGCATAAGTTGTTACAATTTTCAAAGTATTTCAGAGCACCTTATTTTACTTCATAAAAGTTGTCTATCTTACGCAGCAGGAAAGAAGACTTCTACCAGGCATTCTATGAACTGACTGATTAATCTATGTATTTAACACGCCACCTTACAAAGGACTAATGGTGGGACAGGCTGCAGGGCCACAACTAGATGCCAGCCTTCTTCACTTCCATCTATGGCTCTTGTCACAGAAAACTGGAGCTCAGTGCCCAGAGAGTTCCCCAGAATAAGCCAGCTAACTTGGTAGCTAGCTCTTCTATCAAGAGTTGACTCAGAGTTCGTCATGGGGATGACTTAGCGGTAAGAAAGAAAACATTCCTATTCTCCTTTCTCCACTTCCCTTTCTTACTGAAACAGATCAGTCTTGAAGCCAGTGGGGCAGAGGAAGTTGAGCATCTACTCTGGAGTAGAGGTGGTGCCCAGGATGCAGTGTGTCCCTGAAAATAATGCCCATGATTGGGAACGGCCGGCACAGGGTCTATCAGAGCCTATGAGGCTAAGGAGAGTGTCCAGGAAAGAAGAAGGCTTACACCAGGGGTTTGAGCCCAGCCTAGGCATTTTAGAGACGTAGTGAGATCTTTTCTTGAAATCAAAAATAAATAGACTGGGGAAAAAAAATCAGGAATGGAAAGAGTAAAAGTTCATGTAAAAGTTCCTGTCAAATATACACAAATCCAATCTTTTATCAAACACAAATTGTGACCCTACAAAACAACTAATCTATAACATTTGAAAGTATCTCTGATAGTTAATTTTAGGTGGCAGTTTGACCGGATTGAAGACTGCCTACAGTATCAGTAAAGGACACTTCTGGGTGTGTCTGTGAGGGTGCTTCCAGAAAAGACAGGTATGTGGGCCAGAGAGTCGAGAGGGAGAGACCCACATTGAACGCTGAGGTACTAGCAAGGTCGCTGGCAGCCTCCACGGAAGAGGACTGTGGAAGGAGGAAGTTCTCCTCTCTCTCTCTCTCTCTCTCTCTCTCTCTCTCTCTCTCTCTTTCTCCCTCTCTCTCTGTTCCTTTTGCATATCAGACTCCTGGTTTTCCTCTGGATTCTAGGACGGATCCTGTGGGCCCTCCAGGTCTGTGAGGCCTTTGGCTTTGTACTCACAGGCAGCACCATCAGCCTGTCTCGTTCTGAGGTTCCTGCTGCCTGTACTGAGCCATCGCGAGCTCCCCTGGCTCTCCACCCTGCTGCCTCTGCGACCGCCAATCTAATAAGTACCCCCTGTCCTTTTCTCCCTTTCTCTCCCTCCCCGCCTCTCTTCTCTCCTTTTTCTCTGGGCAGGCCTACCTACTAACATAGTATTAGAGCCATTAAAGGCAAAGATGAATTTAGGAAATTAAAGTACTCAACAACTGAACCCAACAAGTGATCATGGAACAAGTGAATCCATTTACTACAACAGACCCATGAGATGATGATGGGCAAACCTGTGGAGTCTGAGAACCAGGAGGTCTGAATGTCACAATGTTAATTTACACATTCTAATGACAAGCTTAGGCTTTTGTGTCCTTGAGTCTAGGAAATGCCCACCTAAGTATCCAGAGGAGAGGATGCACCACACAGCCAAATTGACATCACATGGTTCAAGGGCAAATCATTCTTTTTTCTGTTCTTGTAGAGTTTAAGCTTAATAGTGTTTGAATATAACTTTTATTTTAAAATTAAATTGGTTTTTTTCAGCTTTGCTAAATACACTACTACTGAACTATAGTTCCAGTCCCTTTTAACATTTTTATTTATTTATTTATTTATTTATTTTTGAGACAAGATCTTGCTAAGAGTCTAAGTTACCGGGCTGGAACTCAGCCTCCCCGACTGCAGCGACGACCGGCCTGTGCTTCCATAGGCTTCTAGTTGTCTGGTTAAGAAGAACAGCGGAAAAGAACAATGTCCTCTCACTTTAAGAGGTAGGATGCACTGGTGGCAGGAGCACCTCCAGTAGGACAGTCCTCACAGAAATAAGGGGGTGAAGCCTCGCTTGCTGCCCCTAACCAAGACAGCAGAGTGGTTTTGCGTGCCCCCCCCCATCCTGTCCCCCGTTCGTGGGCAAGCTCTGGAGCAAGATAGGGAAGCTGATTCCACGAAAGGAATATGGTCACATTTCTCAGTCATTGTTAAAGAAAACGCTTTCCTCTTGATTTTTCAATCGAGAGATACCATTTCAGTGGTAAAATTAGTTTTCTATCATTTTAAGAAAAAAAGAACTCCAATGACAAGCTTTGAATTAAGAAAATGTCTGGGTCACTTCACTAAGCATGATATTCTCAAGTTTGTTCCATTTGCCTGCGAAAACCTCCACGCTGTTGAGTCAGAAGCAGAAAGTGAAACATTGAATGATCTCTCTGACATGAGAGACCCAGATACAACTATCTCACAGAACTTAAAACGAAAAACAAAGTGAACGGGGGGGGCGGGGGGGGGGGTAAGGTGCGGAGGGAGAGAGGGGTGGGTAGGGGTAGGGACAAAAGGAGAGTGGGAAAGTCCTTGTCACCTTGTCACCTTGACAAGATAAGTATGTGCACAAAATGCTCAACTTCATTGTAAACCTTGAATTTTGCACTGATACATATCAATAAAATGGGGGGGGTGGAGAAAATGTTTGGGGACATCGAATCGAACAGCCCTGCTCTGACGCAATGAGTCCTGGAGTTCTGGGCCACTCTCTCGGGGCCCCTTCTTAGGCGGCTGTGGGGGCGGGTGCTTGGGGCGGGCTTTGCAGGTGAGGACCCGGTGGGTGCCACATCTGGCCCATGCCGCTGCTGTTGTAAGCCTCCGTGGCCTCCTTCATCAATAGGAACCATACACTCCTTACCTTGGGCTTCTGAGAGGATCAAATACGGTAATTGGTGTAGCATAGTATGTGGCAAATTTTATCCATTTGTACTTATTCTGTTATAATAATGTATATTAAATATTTAATCTAACAATAATGTAGGTCAAATATAAAATATTACTGAAGAAAACATTTTAAAAAGGTCTAAACAAATCAAAAATGCTTATGTTCTTGAATGGGAAAACACATAGCACCAAAGTGCAGGTTTTCACAGGATTGATATATACCTTTAACATAATTGCTATTTCAGCACTGTGTTCATTTCCTGTCCCTGCTGTAACAAATTACTATAGCCTTAGTGGCTTAAAAGCAACACAGAATTATTCCCAAACAGTTCTAGTAGTCAAAAGCCCAAAGTCAATGTCACTGAGGTTTGGATGAGTGTCCCCTAGGGCCCGCATGTTGAAGACTTGGTCCTCAGTCCACCGCGCTTCTGGGAGGCAGTGGGACTGTCTAGGGTGGGACCTTGTCAAAGTCTTCCAGTCATGTGAGGATGTGACCCTTGAGGGGATACTGGCACCTTGACCCGCCTCCTTTAGCTTCCCAGCTGCTGTGAAGAGACCAACTTCCTCTGCCACATATGCCTGCCAGGTGTCCTGCCCCAAAATCAATGGTGCCTACAAACCAGGAACTGGAACTTCCAAAACTGTGAGCCCAAATAAACCCGTCTTCTTTTTAAGTCGATCCTCTCAGGTGCCTTTTTATAGTAAAGGAAAGCTGACGATCACATGGAGCTAAAGTCAGTGCGCCGGCAAGGCTTGCCATTTCTGGAGTTCTGAGAGGTGAATCTATGTCCTGCTTTTTTCCAGCTTCGTGGCCCTACAGATTCCTCCTACAGTGGTCTCTTCCTGCATCCTTAGGTGACTGTCTCCCGTCTCCACCTTTGTCACCATACCCTCTCCCCAATGAGCTCTGAGGACCCTGGGTCCCTCTTCAACGATCTCTGTAATTGGATCAGATTTGTGTATATTCAGGACGATCTCCCTGTCTCAAATTCTTTAAAGCCTACAAGGGTATTTAAGGTTATATTCACAGGTGCCAGGCATTAGGAGGTGGATCGGTGGGGGAGGCATTACTCGCTTCCCATGAACACTAATAAGACTCTTAAAATTGTCATGGAAGAATAAATACCCGGCCCAAAAAATAGCCAGTCATGTATGAAAAAGAGGAGAAAGGCACTCTACTAATATCAGGATAGTATTATAGAGAATGCATAGGTAAGTGGGGGAGAGTAAATATTCCAGAAAGATGGCTCAGCATATAGGAAAATCTAGCACTGTAACTCAAACGGAAATGAATGAGTTAGTTAATAAATGATGCTGACACACCATACATCAAAAAAGAGAAGAAAATAAGCCTCTATCTCATACAATACAAAATAACACAAACTACATAAAGAATGAAGAATCAAATGCACACAAAAACAAAAAAAAAGTACTCTGTATGCACAATCTCAAGATGAGGCATAGCATCTTAACCCCAGGAGCTTAAAAAAAAAAAGGGAGGGCAGACATAGCTGAACATAAATAAATGAAAAGAGCCATCTGGAAAAGGTATTAGGTGTAAATCAACTGACAAAAAAATATGGTTCAAAAAAGTGTGAAATGTGAAAGTTGAGTGTTAGTGTCTCTGCCACCCCAAGAGCTCGCAGAAGCAGAGACAATGTGACAAGCAACCCACGACACCACAGGAGACGCCTGCCTGCCTGTCAGTTCCCACATTTTTCCATCTTTCTACCTCTAAGGAAAGTTGGTTTGCCTTTGGGAAAAAATTTCAGAGCCCTAAAAATACTACAGTTTTATGATTGCATTGCTCTTAAAAACAAGCTGATGGCGATTTTGCTGGTGACGAATACAAACATGGTTATCTATTTCCTGCCAGTGAAAAAATTAAATATTTTTTCATTCCTTTCTGTCACCCTTTAAACTGAAAGGAGACCCTTCCTATTCATTTGGTTTCTTTTCTTCTCTCTGTGAGAAATTGCTTAAAAGTTTCCATGATGACCTAAGTTGTTCTCTTTTTTTCTTTCTGTGGTACCAACACTCAATGTTAGTTTGCTTTGCAGGATATTTCTTAGGTCAGAATTTCAGATTTTAAGGTGAGGATATTTGAATGCTGCTGTGAGTCAACTTTTCCCTCTTTTCTTTTACTTGGTCAGGTCATGCTAGGTTTGAAAAGAAAGAAAAATAATGATCCAGACTTGGCAACAAGGGAGGAAATCAGAAGCTCACCCAGTGCCTCAGACTGCATGAGGCTTGCTTGTTACATCCTTAACAAATTTTCTATTTTAATTCAGATTCTTTCTCTCCTAAAATCCAAATCCAGGCAGTGTGTGTTGCAGACCGTCCTCTACTGAAACCAAAATCTACGACCTACTGATATTCGCATGTGTGGAGATAAGGGCCAGGCAAAAACTAAGGAGAGTTAGGTCCCTTCAAAACCGGAAGTGTAGGTCGGAGTATCAGCCCCGCAGCCAAAGAGGCCTCCATCTGAGCTTGTTACCACATTTCTAACCCTCCCTAAACCTCATTTCCTTGTTTGTGAAATGGAAAGGAAGGTAGTACCTACCTCACAGAGTTGTCCTGGAGATGAAATCAGATAATGCACACCATTTAACCACGGGCTAGGTATATAGTAAGAGGGCAACTCATGTTCCTTTAAAGCCATGAGCACTAGATTAAGACAGTGGCTATCTAGCCACCTCTCTTCCAGAATTCTATTTGGCCTCTGTAATACACTGTGGTGGTCAAAGAGCAGAGACGCGCAAACTCTGTCCCTCATAGCCCCGGGACGTCACAAAGGAGCCTCGAGCATGGTAGCGAGGCATAGTGAGGCTGTGATGATGGTGGGACTCTGGGCTTCCCACTGCAGTTCAGAAATTTCTCATTTTATAAAAAAGAGACCTGCCCAAGATTTTATTTCAAAACCCACTAATCCTTTACATCAACAAGGCTGCTATAATTCTGTTGTTCTCTGGGCATTTCATCTTTTAAGAATTGAGTTTTCCCAAATTTTTAATAATCTTTCCTTTGTCCATCCTCAGACGTTTGATTGCTCCTGGAAGAGAAAAAGACTTTGCCAAAAGCCTTCACAAGGATCACTTTGAGTATTCGACCCTCTGGGAGGTGCTCACTTTTTTCTTTTCTTTTCTTTCTTTCTTTTCTTTTCTTTTCTTTTTCTTTTTCTTTCTTTCTTTTTTTTTTTTTTGATACAGGGTCTCGCTCTATATCCCAGGCTGGTTGTAAACTCACTTTGTAGCACAGGCTGGCCTTGGATTCACGGCAATCCTCCTGCCTCAGCCTCCTGAGTGCTGGGATTACAGGTGTGCACCACCACACCTGGCTTTATGTGGTGCGGGGGAATTGAACCCAGGGCCTTGCAAGTGCTTTACCCACTGTGCCATTCCTCCAGCCTGTTATGCTCACATATCAAAAACTCCAAACATAAAGAGAACAAATGAAGTTTGCATTTCAATCAACAGAAGTCTGGGTTCTATAAGGAAGGCTTTGGGGGCAAATGGGGGAGGTGGGCTGGGAGGGTAATTCTTCCCAAAACAGTAAAATGACAATTCTATCACTGCCTTAACAAAATAATAGCAGTAAGCTAGGTGCAGTGGTACAGCTGTAGCCATTGCTAACCAGGCTAAGGCAGGAGGGTTGATAGAGCCCAGGATGTGGGGATCAGCCTCAATAATATATCCAGAGCCTGTCTCAATGATAATAATAATAACAATAACAACAACAACAGCAGTGCACGGACCCCATGGTGTAGGCCTGTAATCCTAGCTCTCTGGGAGGCTGAGTCAGGAGAATTGCAAGTTTTAGCCTGAGCTACTGAACAAGACCCTGTCTTGAAATCAACTAAAAAGTGGGCTGGAGTTATGGCTCAGTGTGACGGCTCTGGGCTCAATCCCCACACCACAAAAGTAATCCCCAAAACGACAGCAATGAAAATAGCAACGATGAGTGTTTGTGAAAAGAGATTCCAACGAACGATGCCATGTCCAGGGTCTCCGCTGAGCCACGCACACCTTCTGTAAATGAGATGCTGCTTTTTCCCAAGTGTATTTCCAGGATGGGTACCTGGAGGCCCCAGATGGTTCTGTGATTTGCTGCAGTTGGCAGACTTAGCCCCTAACTCCAGTTTTGGGCTCCTTCCCCAGGAGCATGCTGCCACCTCCACCCACTCGGGAGCAGGGCCTGCTGGTCACTCAGGGCACAGACTTTGGACCACTCCCTTTGCGTAAATGGTCTGAGCAGGATGGCTGGCTGGCGGGTGCTTCTTCCACAGGAATAAAGGAATGGTTGTACCAGACCATGGGCTCTCAATGAGCTCTTTGTGCAAATAAATTCCTGAGTTTGTATGCATGATGATTGCAGAGAGGGCTGCATCTCCCCACCCCTGGGCTCTGTAGTTATGGTCAAAAGGTGGCTGTTCCAGGCAAGCCTGCCATTCCTCCAAAAATCTCTTTGCCATATGCACTAGGAATTGAAGACACGTGGATTGGTGGACTCAGAAGACTAGGGAAATGGACAAAGGAAAAGCCCAAAACAAATTAAGGAGTCCTCATTTTTAATGAGTATAATTTTTTCGCTGTCAAAACCCCTGCAGACATAGTATTTTAATGGTCAACAAAGTAAGAAAAGAGTTACCTTTTCTTTTCCTACTTACAGCCACGCTGCCTGGTTTGTATTGACATATCAAGACCAGCTGGATGCACACATATGTGTAATGAACTCTCAATCTTTGGAATGAATCAGTTCATTAGAATGTCGGATGAAAGGGCACAAGATATTGTGACAGCACACAAGAACGTGGTAACTTCCTCTGGGATTGCCCTTTGTTACGGCTGAGTTTGAAAACACCAGCACAAAGCACAGGGCTCATTGCTTACCACACTGAACACTTACCACTGTGATCATGAGGGAGGCCGTGTTGGAATATTATTTTTGTTTGTCTAATTTTGGCTGCAGTTGATGGAATGTCTTTCAATGCAGAAGCGTGAGACGTAAGAGTTTCAGGCACATGACACAGCAAGGCAGGAGCTTTGAAGAGCTTTGGAGATAAAATTGTTACTTGATGAAAGGCGAGCAGTCTGAAGCTCACTCAAATCGGTTTTTTCAAGAAAATTTGCAGCTTCTACTACTCTGAGTAAGAGTTTCCTGGAACAGAGAGGGCATGGCAGCAAAGACAGTGGAACAGGAAGGTCAGTCAGGGCAGAGGACCAGGTAGTGCAGCCAGGCTCATGTAGACCAAGGTCTGGCCCGTGGCTTGTTTTCATAAATAAAGTTTTGCTGGAACATGGCTTCTTTGATTTCTTTAAATACTATCTGTGACTGTTTTCAAACATAGAGTTAAATATTAATGGCAAAGGCTGTGTGACCACAAAGCCTGAAATAGTTACCTTTTACAAAAGAAAAAAATATTAGATTATTTGTTTTGTGAGTTCTGTTTTTGTTTTTTATTTTTTTGAGTTCTTTACATATTCCTGATACGATTCCAAGGAGAACCTCTTTTAAGAGGCAAATTTGAGTGAGAACTTGGCCGAAGTGAGCCATGAGGGTTTGGGTAGAGATTTCTAAGTGGAGGATAAAAAGTGGAAAAGCAAGCGTGCAGAGCCTGGACCACGCTTGTGCAGGAGAATAGCCAGTGACGGCAGGAGCACAGCTGAGACTGAGGAGACAAGGGCCAAAGAGGGTAGGCGAGGGTCAGGGGAGGCGGCAGGATTTGAATTTCATTCTGAATTGGATCAAAAGCAATAGAAGAGGTATTTTTTTTTCTTTTTTCTAATTCCTCTTGTAGTGAAGATTGAACCCAAGCCTTTTGCTCTGAGCTTCCAACCTGTTTTTTATATTTTATTTTGAGTCAGGGTCTTGCTAAGTCACTAAGTTGCAGACATTGAGCCACTCTCCTGCCTCAGCCTGCAAGAGTGTTGCATTACAAACCTGTGCTACTGTACCCATCCATCATTTTTAATAGCAGATGCTTTCTCATAGCATAGCACGTGATCAGTGGTGTCCCAACAATGTCTAGATACACTTTATAAGAAACCAAAACCCCATCAGCTTAAACTTAGATTCTGAAATTAATGTTTTGATTGTTTATCTTGTTTTAAAATGATCTACATATTTAACAAATATCTCTTATTTAGTTTAAATTAGTGTAATTTTATAGTTTCAAGATTTCAAAAAGACAATACACACTTTGACAAGCATTCATTCATTAAACAAAATCAGGTTTCATCTAAAGTTATTTTGTTGAGAAATTTTATAACTAATAACATGGGTTTATTTGGCTGGTAAAGCTAGGTAGAATATACCTTTTTAATAAATCACTAGTATTCTTATTTATTAAAGACTAAAGTCATAGGAACTTGTTGACCATTTGGGTTAGCTCTTGTCCTTTCTGAGAAATTAATTTGCACGAGCACTTATTTTTCTCTAGGTCAATTACATATAGTTATTTTACTTTCATTTCCTAAAATATCATTTGGAGGCAGAATTATATGGCAAATAACTGGTTCCTCCTCCGGACCATGGGTGGGATATCCTTCAGATCCCATTCCTGGCACCAAACTGTTAAAAGCAAACTGAGTCACAATACAATTTTAAAGAGTTTATTTGAGTAAGAAGCAATGTACAAACTTGGGGATGCATTTCCTTCCTCCTCTTGCAGAAACAATATCCGACCCTTAACATAAAGGAAGCAAGGTTTCACTTGGTTCACATCCTCAGAGAATTCAGTCCATAGTCAGCTGGCTCCGAGGCAAGAGAGAAGGGTGTGCTAGAGCTAAGCTGCTTGGGTCATGGCCGCCAGGTACCAAGCCGAGGAGCAGTGACAGAGAAGAAGAGGTAAGAGACCATACAGGACCTCTGAGTTATGCCCTCATGGCCCACTCAGATACACCCAGAACAGTGTTCCACCAATACCCCAGGCAGATTCCAAAGCCAACCAACTTGATACTTTCCCCTAATCGCTACATTCCCACACTTGGCATTTTACACTGAAACATATCTCTTTATATCATATTTAATATTTAATCTTTAAATAAACACAATGTTAAGTTAATAATTCCATCTAATAGAATTCAAACAGCCTGCATATAACTTGAAACACAATAATCCCTTAACAGTTCTGGCATTTTTCAAAAGCCCAACTCTCTTTTGAGGTTCAAAACAAACTCCTATTTGTGAACCTCTACAAAAATCAAAAACAAGTTACATAATTTCAAGGTACAAAGGCACAAGGGTAAACACTCTCATTTTAAAAGAGATGAAGAGGGGGATAGAAAAGAACTGGACTAAAGTGAGATCAAAACCATGCAGAATGTGGCATCCAGGGCACATAGTGGCAAAATGTGAATTCCAAAGGAATCAGGCAGCCTGAGTTCTATGGCCTTGCCAGCTGCAGCCCACCTGGCCTCTCTCTTAAACTGCCTCCACAGATAGCCTGCAGCGTTCCTCAGCCAATGTTCCATATTTCTGAAATCTCCAGCTTCCTGGGGTCTCTACATCCCCTTTAGCTTTATTTACACGAATTCGTGCATTGACCTCTCAGTGTATTTTTGCCTGACCTCCCAGCCTTCCCTTGAAATCTGAGTGGAAGCTTCCCTGACCCCACAACTATTACAATCTGCAAGCCAGTAAAACCAACATCGATGGATGAGACCACGCTCTGCCGTGAGCGGGAGCAGTGGCCACTTCCCCTTGCACCAGGGCTGCAGTGCCCTCTGAGTACTTGGATGGCTGATTAGATGCAATGACTCCCAGGGGCTCAAGAGCTCTCTTCCCAACTGAAATGGCGACATTTTAATACAGCGGAACCTTTAGTGAGTGGGGCTTTCCGGATTTCTTGAGTGACCTAAAGGCATGTTTCTAGTTCCTTAAAAAGTATTTTGTTTCATTTTAAACCATGCTACTCTCCTCAGCAACCACACTTGTTTTTTTTTTTTTTTTTTTTTTTTTTGGCCCCAACTTCACGCATGGTTTTTTGTGAGCCAAAATGTAAGTTTTTTAAATTTTCTGCTGAGTGTTTTGCTCTTGATTCTCCCTATAGACCTGGCTGCGTTCTTGTCACTATTCTAGTCCTCCAGACTCTGATCAGAAATAGCTATCAAGCTCTGCTTACAACATTTTAGGGTTTCTCCAGCTCAATCTCCAAACCTTTTCAGCAAGGCAGTTCCAACGGTTTCCAAACTACATGGTCAGCTACAGTCACAGCAACAGGCCGCCCTTCTCTGGTACCAATTTCCTGTATTTCTGTCACCCTCCCATTACAAAAATTCAATTCTGAATATCCACAACTTAATGGAAGAGGGGGTTAATTTTGGTGCATGGTTTTGGGGAAATCAGCTCATAGCTGCTCAAAAGCAGAATCGTGGTGATAGACAGGAGAACAAGATAGGGCCAACAGGCAGGACCAGTACAGGGCTGGTCCAGTGGCCATGGAAACAGATGTGAGCCACGCCCCCATCCCTGTCTCTCTGGGAAACAGCCCATGGCAAAGAATCACAGTGAAAGTAAGAAACCTCCCACTCCCTCCCTTATCTTCAAAAGACATTAAGTTTAGCAACAGGTCAAGTATTTTAGTTTGGGGGGGGTTGTTGTTGTTGTTGTTGTTGTTGTTGTTCTCTTTTGTTTTGTTTTCTGCCTCTGCAGCTGGCTCACTCCAGAAAGCAAAGCTGCTATGTACACAAACAGATAAGAACTTTATAAAGAGCCCAGTTCATCAAGTGGAACTAGGACTCTCAGTTGAAACACCCCCTCAAACTCCCCTTGGAAGCTCTCTCTCTCTCTCTCTCTCTCTCTCTCTCTCTCTCTCTCTCTCTCTCTGCTGTTTTTCTCACTGTCTACAGTAAATTTCCCTTGCTTTGTGGCCTCTGTGGCCTCCAAATTGTATTATTCACAACCCACTTGAGAGTCCAGGAGCCTGGACAACTGAGGAACCACAGCATCCTTGCTAACAATGGTAGAAGGAAGCAGTGAAGCCAAAGTGCTTAGTTCCTGGTAGCCCAGAAGAAAAACAGGAGATGCAGAGGCAAAGGACAGGACGGGGACCACAGGGTTGCGCCTCCATGGCCCCCCGGACACGCGGAGAAGCGTTCTCCATCAGTCTCCTAGGTCAGTCCCAAAGCTACTTTTTGTTGCGACTTTCCCCCTGACTGCCACCAGGGCCATCAGAGTGAAAGAGGCACAATGTTTCACTGACAAATCATCAGGAACAATAATTTGTGGAGTAAATGTAGAAGCAAACTAGAGAAATCATTTGATTGTCTGGAATTACAAAATTACTATTTTTGTATATTTTGGACCATTCCACTTGTCTGAGGTTGAGTTTAGTTTCTAATAGCAGAAATGATCCAAACTAAGCTTTGCTAATGTTAAGGAATATTAAAGGCCATGTTTCCCACCATTTTTATTAATATATGTCATACATAATGTTTACAATGAACTTGAGTATTTTGTGCACATATTTATCACATTAATATTATGATCCCTTCCCTTCCCCATTTTTGGCCCTCCCACACCCTCCCCAACTCCCCTAACTCCCGCTATCACACCCACTTGGTTCAATAGAATGCCTATATTCTGGGTGTTCCACATAAGAGAAACCGTGCAATATTTAACGTATTTAATCTTCTCCATCTGACTCCTTTCACCACTAAAATCAGCACTCTGTAGCTCAGTTTCCTATCTCTAGAATGGGCTGCAGTGGCCATACCTTGATGCTTCTTCTCTGGGCCTAACAGATTCCTTTACTGAGATGATTTGCCAGAAGTTCTTTTTCTCTAAACGTGTCCTTTAAACCTTTTGTTTTGTCCTCTGTCTTCTCCTCGATTCCCATAATTCTGAGGTTGTTTCTCCTTGAATCGTCTATCAGCTGTTGCAATGACTCGCTTTCTTTATTTGCTTTGTGTCCTTCATGGCCTGTATGTTGCAGCTTATTCACTTTATTTTCTAGGTCTGACATTCTATTCTGAAGTTGTTTAAATTGGTTGCTTATTATTACCTGCGTGTTTTTCATTTCCTGAATATCTGCATTTAATTTTTCTGTATCTCTGCTGTGTTCTTCTCTATTTTCTTCTTTTGTCTTCATTATCTTCTGGTATATTTCTTCTCTGGTCTCCTCTAGCTGCTTTTCAAGGCTTGCTTTTTGCTTATCTATGTATTGGTGTAGCTCTTCTGCTATCTGTTTTATTTCTTGCTTTAATTCCTGCTTTAATTCATTGAATTTCTGGGCCCAGAAATTGCCATCATTTTTGCCATATTCATCTTTATTTACCCTGATATCATCTCCTGGGTTTTCAGGTCTTTTTGTAGGAGATTTGTAACCACGCTTCCCCATTTCTTCTTTGGTCTCCTCTAATTTCTTTTCAAGGCTTGCTTTTTGCTTAGCTAAGTGTTCTTGTAGCTGTTGCCTGTCTGTTTTATTTCCTTGTTTGCTTCCTGGTTTGCTTCCTGCTTTAATAATTCCTGCTTTAATTCCTGCTTTATTTCACTGGCTATCTGGGCCCAGAAGTCACCATCACTCGTGCCCATCTGGTTTTTGAGTTCTGCAATTTCGGCACCCCTTGTGCCATCCCCTGGGAGTCAGATCTTTTTGTATAAGATTTCTTACCACGTTTCCCCATGGTTCTGCTACCTCTGACTGTCTCTGGTGCACAGGGAAGAAAATGGCTCCTGCTGACGTCACTGCCTGCGATGGCTGTTGAGCCCCATTTCTGATATGGGATCCTGGGGCCTTTTCTAGGGGGAACCCACGCTGCATTTGTAGGACACACACCCACGGGTTGGAGCTTCCGAGGCTGGGGCGCCCGCTGCCAATAATTCCCACTTATCCGGGTCCGCGCTTACCTCGGGCTGAGATTCTGGCCTCTGGACCTTGTTTGTGATCTGTAGATGGCGGCAGCTTGGGGCCTCACTGAGCCGGCTGTTCTCCTCCTCATCCGATGTGACTTCAGAATTTCAGACCCGCCTGCAGCCCCCTCTCCCGTTGTGTGCTCCGTTCTCTCCCAGCTCCGCTCCATCCGATGTTCAGGTCCCTGTGTGCTTTCCTCCGTCCGCAGCTGCCTGCCGTTTGGAGCCGGCTGCAGCCGTTTCCTTAACCGCGGGGATTTTTTTCCCCCTCTCCGGTTTCGATGATCCTTCGGAGTTTCTGGCCTCCCGCTGGTCGTCTTTCAGTTTGGGGGGATGCTCCTCTCTTCCCTAGCTACACCAACCACTCTTTTTCTAACTTTCTTCTTGACTTTTTAAGTGAGTTGATGAGGAGACATTGTGCAGTGCTGTTACTCAGTCGCCATCATGTTTAATGAAATAATGGAAGAAAATTTCCCAAATTTAAGAAAAGAAACAAACATGGAACTATTGCAGGCATATAGAACACCAGACAACTTTGATCAGAAGAGATCTTCATCACGACATATCATAATTAAAATTCTAGAAACCCAACACTAAGAGAAAATACTAAAAGTGGTAAGAGAAAAACAGAAGGTGACCTACAAAGATAAGCCCATCAGGATAACGGCAGATTTTTCAATCCAAACTCTAAAAGCTAGGAGATCTTGGAGCAGTGTCATCCAAGCACTAAAGGAACAGCAATGCCAACCAAGACTGATATATCCAGCAAAATTATCTTTTAATTTTAAGGGAGAACTTAAAACTTTCCATGACAGAGACAGCTTAAAGGAATTTGCAGCCACTGAACCAATATTGCAGAAAATACTTAAAGGAAACCTGGAAAGTGAAAGGGAGACCAGCGACACCAATAACCCCAGAGCAGAAGCGATGACAGCTAGAGGAGAAGTAGCTGAGAAAAAAGTATGTTGGTAATTAGTGAAATATGAGTAAATAAGATATGAAAGTTAAGGAATTCTGAAACAACTAAATTTGCCTTCATGTCTGTCACTTTAAGTATATTTATGTGGTATAGATTTGACTTCATTTAATGTAGCAATATGATATAGTTTTAACTTTGTATTGTTGTAGCAATTCGCTTATCAGGTCACTAATGAAAGTTTATCCTAAGGAAACTGATTGATGTAAAGATAACCGTGTAAATGTACAAATATGCACCTTCCAGTATTCAGCTAAGGCAATTGAATTTTATGTATCTATTTATTTTTTCTCTTTCCCAAATTAACTAGTCTTTTGAACTACATGCTTATAGTTATTTTCTAATGGGAACTGGTGGGTAAGGCCAGGTGTAACAATAACAACAAAGATACAGGAAAATATGGAAAAAAAACTTTTGGTGAATATCCCAATAAAGGGATTGGTTGGATTCAGAGAAGAGATATCAAGATCTAACTATTGTGAACCCATTAGAGGAATAGGAAGCTGGGGTAGAGTGGTGACTTAAGTGAAATGACTTAGGTGCAGAAGATTAATATGTTAAATACTGTACGGTTTCTCGGACTTGGAAAACCCAGAACACAGACATTCTTTGAAACCATACGAAGTGATAGCTGGAGCCAAGGGAAGAGACAGGGAGGGGGTGGGAGGGTAGAAAATGAGAAAGGATTGTAAAGTCGATGTGATAGGTAGATGTGCAAAACACCCAAATTCATTGTGAATACTATGTATTACATCTGTAAAAAAGAGGGAAAAAAAGAATTAAAAAATTTTATTTTTCTCTTTTGTATCTTAGTGTATCTTTGTTGAGATTCCTTAACATGGCCCCATCCCCCAGTCCAAGTGAGAAATGAGCTGTAACAACAAAACACATGAGGCTAGAAAATATGAGAAAAAAGACAGAAGTTAAATTTCATATTCCTTAGTTATGAATTAAAAGCTAAATGTTTGTACATTCAAAAGACATTTAGGTTATCATTACATCAATCAGTTTTCTTAGAATAAACTTACATCCAACACCAATTAAGTGAAGGGTTACATTAAAAGAACTCAAGTCTATATTGAATTGCTACATTAAATGAATTTAAATCTATATCACATAAATATATTACACTTAAAGCAACAGATATTGTGGCATGCTTAATTATTACAGATTTTTCAACTTTCATAAATTATTTACTCATATTTCACTAATTACTAACATTTTTTCAGATTTGGTTTATCATTTTATCTACCTAACCATCAATAATTTTATGCATACATATTTTTAAAGATTTTATACCAATTCCCCAGATTGAATGTAATTATGCTTTGCAAACTAATATACTATTAAAAATAACAATTTGGGGGAAGTTTCACAGATTTTATGAGATAGCTGGTACTATTTTAGAAAGATACCAATCAAATGATTCAAATACCAATCTATTTTTCTGTTATACTTTCTCTTTAGATGTTTCCTTTCCCTCAAGTTTTTGGTACTGCTTGTCTCTCTGCCTCTCTAAAAGCTTTTTCAATTATTTTCTACAATGCTGGGCTAGTGGCCACAGATTTCTTTAGGGATTCTTGGTCATGAAAATTTTTTACTTCTTTTCAATTATCAGGGATAATTTTTCTGTATACAACAACGTGGGTTGACACTTGCTGTTATGTAAAGCTTGAAAACTTTTGCTCTGGGCTCTCCTTGCCTTTAAAGTTTGCATTGAAAAATCTGCAGTATTTGAATGGGTTTGCCTTGGTAGAATAATGTCTGCCTTTCTCTTGCTGCTTTTAATATTCTTTCTGCATGTTGTATTTCTTAGGTTTTGATTATGATATTTTGTGGTGTCACTCCTGGTCAAGGTTATTTGGTGTTCTATAAGCTTCTTGTACCTGAAAATTAATTTTTTTCTAGATATGGGGAATTTTCTTGCATGATTTCAGTGAATAAATTTTTTATACCTTTGGTGCTGTCTTTTACACTTTCTTCCACACCCATAGTTCTGAGATGGGTTCTCTTTGAATCATCCGTCAGCTGTTGTATGCAGCTACTTTACTCATTTCTAATTTTAAAGTCATGCTTAATTATAGTATTTGTTTCCTCAGCCTTTTCTTCAAGGACTGAAATTCTATCCTTACAATGTTTGAGTTGACTTTCTCTGCTTTCAAATGTATTTTTCGTATTCTGAATTTCAGCTAGATTCTTTTCAAAATTTCCACTTTTCTATTAAAATGTTTTTCATATTTTGCATTTTCTTCTTTATCTTAGCCAGCTTTTAATTTGTGGCTTCTATATGTTCAGTAAGCTTTGTCTCCACTAGGACCACTATTTGTTTAGTAAATTCCTCTTTAAGCCCACTGATCATTGCTTGCATTTCTTTGAGGATACTTTGTTTAAACTGGATGTTCGATTCATTTATTTGCTTTTTGACTTCCTTCCCAAGAGTTCCAGTATTACAGGACCATGGCATTTCTGGGGTCTTGGGGATCTCTGTGGGTGTCCTGTTGCCTTGTCTTCTTCCCATGTTTCTGTTGTTGAGGGACTTCACTTTAAAGGCCTGGCTGAAAGGTTTCTTTGAATGAGTATGAGGTTGTTGGGGAAATGAAGGGGGATGAAATTCCTCTGAGTTCTGTGCTGAGAGTAGGCATTGAGGGAGGAATGAACAGTCCAATGGTCTCTGAGGTGTCATAATCACCCTCAGTTCCCTCAGCAAAGCTCTCCCACCTGTCTTGGCTTCCCTCCCCTGAGGGCAGGGCTCCACCTTCCAACATACTACCACTACACCCAAGCCATTCCCCATGCAAGTGGCCTTTTTCTCCTCTCCACAACTGACTCTTGAGCTAGTTTCTTTCTAGTCACTGTTTAAGAGTGACCCCAATGGTCTGTTGATGGGTATTTTGGTGACTTCCATATTTTAGCTATTGTTAGTTGTGCTGCTATGAACATGGGTATACTTATATCTCTGTTGTGTGTTGGTTTGGCCTCTTTTGGATATATTCCCAGGAGGGGTGTCGCTGCATCGAAGGAGATATTTATTTCTAGTCTTTTGAGAGATCTCCATACTGCTTTCCCAAGTGGTTGTACAAATTTACATTTCCACCAGCAGTGCAGGGGGTTCCTTTCTCCACAATGGAATACTATGTATCTATAAAGTCCAACAGCGTGGAGGCTTTTGCAGGCAAATGGAAGAAACTTGAGCACATTATGCTTAGTGAAGTGAGTCAGAAGCAGAAGGTGAAACATCGAATGGTCTCTCTGATATGAGAAACTCAGATCACCACTCTTATGGAACTTAAAATGAAAAACAAAGTGAACCAGGGGAGTATGGTGGGGAGGGAGGGAGAGGTGAGTAGGGAGAGGAGCAAAAGGAGAGCGGGAAAGCCCTTGTCACCTTGACAAGATACGCAGGTGCACAAAATGCTCAACTTCATTGTAAACCTTGAATTTTGCACATAAACATATCAATAAAATGGGTGGGGGGAAGAGTGACTCCCTAAAACCCTGATGCACTCTTCTGAGTTTTCTTTCACTCTAAATAGTTTAATCTTGAACTCTTTTTAAAAAATGGCTCCTGCTTACCTCATTGCTGATTATGGCTGCCAAGCACTGCTTCTGATCTAGGTTCCAGGAGGCCTTTTCTTGGGGGAGCTCACATGGCATTTGTACACACTACCTGCTTGTGTTTTGGAGGCTGGGGCTACCAGCTGCTGTCCATTCTCCTGGATCTGAGCTTACATCAGTCTGAGGTTCCAGGCTCTGGGCTTTCCTCTGTCTGTGGATGCCAGCAGCTCAGGATAGCACTCAGTTGGCTGCTGTTGTCCTCCAGTTATGATTTGTCTTCAGAATTTCTTACCTTCCCGTGACCTCCTTTCAGCTGTTGGGTGCTCCTTCCTCTGCTTCCCTCCATCTGCGGATGCCTGTGTCTCCTAGCCATTTGCGGTCAACCTGGGGAGGCTTCCTGGGCTGTTGTCCCATTCCCCAACCCCCCAACCCCCAGTTCTGATGTTCCTTGGGATTTGTGATCTTCCTGTGGCCTCCTTTCAATTGTTGGGGCACTCCTCCCTGTCCTAGCTATATTGAACAGGCAATTTTTGAATGTATTCTCAACTTTATAAATGGGTCCACAAGGAGTCATATGTAGCTCTGTTACTCAGCTGTCATCTTGACTGGAAGTTCCTAGAGGCCATTTAAAAATCTATACTTTTTAAAGTTTGCAATCAAAGGTTTACAAACTGTTGCAAATACAGCACAGAGGGGTCTCAGGTATCTTTCAGCCATTACACCTAGTGGTTACAGCTGACGTGTTTACACTGTAATGTCTCAGCCATGAATTTGACATTAGTATAATGTGTGTCATTCTATCATGCGTCTATTTGTGTAACCACTGTTGCAGTCAAGATGCATAATTACTGCAGAATCTCAAAGATCTTCCTATGATACTTCTTTATGGCTTTTATTTATAGATTATCCCAACTCATGGCAACCACTAATCTGTTTTCAGTCTCTATAATTTTGTCATTTTCAGAATGTTATATAATGAAGTCATATGGTATATGATCTTTTGAGATTATTTTTCTTTTTTTACTCCATATTTTTACTCTCTTTATGAGTTGCTGAATATATAAAAAGTACATTCTCAGGACCAGCCTGGACTACAGAGCAAGAACTTGTCTCAAAAAGAAGTACATTCTTATATATTGAAGGGTGGTGTTATTTGTACTAATATTAGTCATATATTATTATGTTCCACAAGAACTGTAATTTTTTAATGATTCACCTAACAGTGGACATTTTGATTGTTTTAAAATGCTAACTGTTTTTATATACTTATTTATTTTATTTTATAATGCTGGAGATTGAGCCCAGAAATTTGGGGATATTTGGTTAGCACCGTACTACTGAGCTACATCCTCAGGTCTACTTTTTTGCTTTGTTTTGCTTTCAGTTGACACATAATAATTGAAAATATTTATGGGGTACTGTGTGATATCTCAGTCCAGGTATACAATGTGTATACAATGTATAGAGATATGGGCAATTATAACTAGTACCACAAAAATTTAAGACATGTATTTCCCCCAAAATTATTCTTTTCATTAAGATGTATTTGTGATGTATGATAGCTATGTTCAAGTTGATGAATTGCTGCATATACATATCATATCCTGATCACTTTTACTTGTCCTCTGTTCCTCCATCTCATCACTCCCAGCATATCTCTACAAAACCTATCTTACTGTTTTCTACCATCTCTCTTCTAGTTTGCACTTTTACTTATTTGTACTTGGTTTTCTCTTATTAGAGAAACCATCTAGCATTTAACCTGTGTGTGATTCATTTTCCTTATCATAATGGCCTCAGGGTGTATCAGTTTTCCTACAAATGGCTCAAATTTCTATTTCTCTCTCTCTCTCTCTCTCTCTCTCTCTCTCTCTCTCTCTCTCTCTCTCTCTCTCTCTTCTTTGAGACAAGGTCTCACTCTTTAGTCCCAGCTGGTGCTGAACTCACTATAGAGCCCAGGCTGGTCTGGAACTTCCAGCAATTCTCCTTCCTTAGGCTCCCAAATACCAGGATTACAGGAGTACACCACCACATCCAGTTTATGTGGTGCTGAAGAATTGAACCCAGGGCCTTGAGCTTGCTTTAATAAAGAATAAATTGAATATAAATAATTAACAAGTAATTTTTCAATTAATGTATTAAAATTAATGATTAATTTGTTAAAATATAAATTAGTGCGCTTATTTGAGTCACAAATTGAAGAAAAAAAAGGTTTTAAGAGAGTGGCTAGTGATTGGAGAGGATGGTGGGTAGGAGTCATTCCTGAAGATATATATTCTTTTTTTAAAAAAAGTTATACAAAAACAGTTGTCTTAGTTACCTTTTTGCCACTGTGACTCAATATCCGACAGGTACAAATTAGGGAGGAATATTTTATTTTAGCCCACAGTTTCAGAAGGTCACAGTCCATTCATGGGTAACCAGCAACAGTGGAAACACATGGTGAGGCAGAAGTGGAGGAGGCTCCTCACGGCATTACAAACAGGAAGCCAAGTCCCCCAGAAAGGAAGGAAAGATGTAGCACATACCCTTCCAGGTCTCCTCCCAGTGATCCAGTCCTTCTGGGTCCAGCCTTACTGGGTCCAGGATTCTACGCCTTCAGGTTTAAGCCCCTAATCTACCACACACCTATAATCTATACTCTACCACATGCCTCTCCCACCAACCACCTATAATCCACCACCTCTCCATAATCCACCCCTCCAGATCAGGCTCCCACCTCCTAAAAGCACATGGATACATAAATAACCTGTAATATCCAAATACATGAGACTTTTGGGTGACATTCCAGATCCAAACCACTACAGTTATACAGTTTTAACCATTTACTGCTTATGATGATTTAACACTCAAAATGCTCTTAAAGTAAAACTATACCATTTAGTACATATATGTACATGTTTATAGCTACACAAAAGCTAAGCACAAGATTGCTTTAAAATACATATGCTATGGTTTGAAAGCATCCCCGCTAAAATTCTTTTTGAAACTGTCTCAGATTATGGGGGGTAAGGGTGGGGCTTTCTGGAAGATAATTAAATAATGAGAGTGGAGCCCACATGGCTAAGATTAGTGCTATATGAATGGGCTTGTGTGTTAGGACCAGCCTTTCCATTCTTTCTTGCACGCGAGGAGCCAGTGGTCCTCCCTCCAGAAGACACAGCAGTAAGGCACTAACTTGGAAGCAAAAGCAGCCTTCCCCACGTACCAATCTGGCCAATCATGCCAAAGTCTTGTTGGATTTCCATACCACCAGAATGGTGAGGAGATCAATTTCTCATCTTCAATAGCAACCCATTCTTGGGAATTTTGTTAGAGCAGCACAAATGGACTGAGATAATATGGTAACGATAAATACACACGGGCAACTGAAAAATCCTAGAAGATGGCACTCATTCCTGCTTAGTGCATATTTGCAAAGAAAAAGCTTGTAGGCTTTCAGAACGTGTTGCACAATGACGTTATCAACAAAAACGGTTGTGTCCTGTGCATAGGTGAAAGTCTTAAGTCCATAGCTTAAAATAACAATTCTATGTGTGTATGTGTGTGTGAGCGTGCATGTGCATGGGTGCTTGTGCATGCATGTGTGGGTGTATGTATGTATGTTACTTGAGATCAAAGCCAGGGCCTCACACTGAGCTGCATCTCTAGCCCATTTTTTTATTTCAGTTTTGAAACAGAGTCTTGCTAAGTTGCCCAGACTAGGCTTGACCTGTCCACTTAACTTGCTCCAAAGAACAGTTCTTATGAGGTATGTTGTTTTTTAAATGAACACTTATCTTCCTGAAAAAAGAAAAGGGTATCCAAACACTGGTGACACTATTCAACATCATGGTACACGGACATCATTAACAGCCTGATGACTATGGGAAGCAAGTCTGCTTTAGGTTTTGTTGTCTGTGAAGAAAGCACTTTCTGTTCCTCAGGAAGAGCAGCACCTGTCCATTCTCTGTGTTTTTGTGTTCCATTCTTCAAAGATCTCAGCCTCACTAGCCTCTATTACCACTGTCACTGTTATTGTAGCTACTGTTTACTCAGAATCGGAAACACAGCAAGTATTGTAATTACTTACCCCTCATGACAAAGGAGAAATGGAGCCTGGAGGAAGAAGGAGAGATTATAAAGCAAACCTCTTAGCCACTAAAATTAGGGGGAAATAATTTTTTTTTTTGTAGTACTGGGATCAAATCCAAGGCTTTCACACTGAGCTACATCTGTAGCCCATATTTTATAATTTTTAATTTTGACAGGGTCTCATAAAACAACTAATTTTCTCAGGCTGGGCTCATGCTCGTGATCTTTCTGCCCCAGCCTCCCAAGAATGCCAGAACTGCAAGCCTGTACCATGGACACAGCTAGGAGAACTATTTTAAATAATTTCTTTAATTGTTGAAGTGAGAAGCTTGCTCAGGTACTTCTTGACATCACATACACTTTCAGAAGCAAGGAACCAATAGACAGAGCGTATACTAAGTCAGAATAACCCCCTAAGATAGGAAGCAGCAGTAAGTGTGCATTATCAGCTGTGTGAATGACCAAGTCACTGTGAGGGCACGTTCCATTCTGTTTTCATAGAACATCCGGTCAGCGGTTACAGGGAAAGTACAAGCAGCACTCCCTGGCTGGCACTAAAGCTTGCCGCCCTCTGCTCCGCAGGCCCCGTCTCTGTTTCCTGCAAGCAGTGCTTCCCAGCCAGAACCCCAAGTCTCTCCAGCCCTGGTCAAAGCCCTGGAACTCTCTCTTCCCTTCCACACATTTCTACTTCATCTTCATTTTTTGCCTCAAAGGAAGCTTGGCCAACTCTCCGAAATCTCCACATCTTGCTCCACAGGGTCCTGAGCAGAAGGCCGGAATGTCACCAGTCTGGGTGCAGACAACTCTGACAGGGGCTACAGACATCAAAGACCTCTTCCTTCCCTCAGCGCCTATCTCCAACCATACAAGGAACATCGCTTCTGTTAGCCACAAGGATTATTGCTGTTATTATTAGCCTTACTTCCGCCCACGTGGGACCTGATCTGTCTTGAAGCAGGAATGAGTCACCCTGCCTGAATGCTCGGACTCATTCGCACTGTGTGATTGGCCTCTCTTTTCCCACCCTCAAGGCTAGAGGACTGCTGACAAGTAGCAGTTGCACAAGGAAACGAAGCTCATGTGCTCGTCCCGCTGCAAAAGTTGGTGTCGTCTGCCTGTGAGTTCCCTTGGCCTGGGGCTGAGTTTCATTTCTCTCTGTCCACTCTCATGGTCCGCTTCACCCTCTTTGTCGCAGTGCCAGATTGCTTTTTCCATTATAACAGAAGAGTCAAATACGGCAAAACTCCAAAGTTCCCTGGAGGAAACACCTGGGAGATACCCTGACCTAGACAAAGTCAAAAATGAGAGTTAATAGATGCGGTTGCTGGCATTCGGCACTATTCACACCCCCCCAGCCACTCCCACCAGGAAAGGAGCCAGTGGGAGCTCTGAGCACTGAAACTAACACAGCAAAAGGACAACCGTGCGTACACACGCTGCACCGATGTGATGGAGACAGAGGCGGAGGATTTAGGCTCCGCAAGACTTGCATTAACTTATTTTTCGGATGGTCATCCATCAATATTTTTTAAAGACCTACTATGTACCAAGATTCGTCCTGAATTTCAAAGTTATGAGAAGCAATAAGCATGTCTGCTGTTGAAAAGCCTAAGATTATGGGGCTGAAGGAATAGCACAGAGGTTAGACCTAGCAAGCTCAAGGTCCTGAGTTCAATTCCCCAGCACCACATACTCAGATCATTAATCCCAAATACTTGGGAGCCTGAGGCAGGACAACTGCTATGAGTTTGATGCCAGCTTGGGCTACAACGTGAGTTCAGGACTAGCCTGGACTAAGAATGAGACTCTGTCTTCAAAACAGAAAGAAACCTAAGATTAAAGCCAGATGTGGCGGCACAAGCTTGTAATTCCAGCACTCTGCAAAGTCAAGGAAGAGGAATCGCAAGTTCGAGCCCAGCTTGGGCATGGTAAGGACTTAGCAAGACCCCCTCATCTCAAAATAGGAAAAAAAAAAAAAAAACGGACTGGGGATATAATATAGCTCAGTGAAAAGATCCTGTGTTCAACCTCCAGTGTCAAAAAGAAACAAACAAAATAAAGCGAAACACCTGACATTAAGAGTAGACTTGAGATGTTGTTTGTCAATATATTTAACCTCTAAAATGCTTAAATGATAAACACTACCTATCTCATACGTAATTATAAAAATGGAAATAATCTATGAAACGTGTATATCATGGACATGGCAGGCAGAAAATGTTTCAGCCTCTGTTACTACTTATGTCGCTACTTCCCAAGTTCCTTATTTGCCCCAAGTTTCTCCTTCAGTTAAGTCGATTACTTCCAAAAATGTCGTTAATCCTGACAACCTGGTGTTCTAGACTTGGTATTTGCGATCCCAAAATTTTAAGGGCATGAGCACTAATTGAAAGAGCTGGAGCAAGTCTCACAAGCTTGATGCCAAGGTCCTCCTTCACATCTCCTTCCAGGATCAAGAACCAGAAACAGAAAAAAAGCAGTTCCCTCTGTGTGTGTGTGTGTGTGTGTGTGTGTTGTGGTGGTGGTGGTGATGGTGGTGATGGTGATGGTGGTGATGGTGATGGCGGTGGTGTTTTGTTTTGTTTTGTGTGTGGTACTAGGGATTGAACCAATGGCCTTCACTGTGCTGTTGAGCTATGTCCCTAGCCCACTTTAATTTTTAATTTTAAGTCAGAGTCTCCCTAAATTACGAAGTTGCCCAGGCAGACCTCAAACTTGCAATCTTCCTGCCTCAGAGTGCTGGAATTGCAGGCCCGGACCACAGGGCCTGCCTGGAGAATGCTTAGATGACCTAAGGAGAAGATGGGCCAAAATTTAAAAAGTGGAATGCAAAGATTTTAAACTGTCTCAAGCAGTCAAGATAATGTGGAAAAGAGGCACAGTGTGCTCTTATAATACTTTGCCACAGTGTTTTAGGGTATTTGAATTGGTAAGTGTCTTAGATTTACCATAAAATACAACGAATGCTGAGTTAGCATGCATATTTGTCAAAGATGAGTTTTCCCAGTTTCTAGTCAATTATGGTATGACCTTAAATTTAAGTAAATGTTTATGTGTAAGCTTCCAAAGGTTAGCTGGCATAAAAATAAATCTGGAAGGAGAAAAGGGGGAATTTTTATTCCCAGTTTGAAAAACTTTCCTACAGTTGGCTATTTTGTTTTGGGTTTTTGTCCCCACCCCATACCTCTTTAAACACTCAGTAGGATGTGAAACAAGCATGCTTTTATAGCTACCAAATGAATAACCTGGTCTTCAGAAGAAAGAGAGAGAGAGAAAGGGAGAGAGAGAGAATGAGAGAGAGAGAGAGAGAGAGAGAGAGAGAGAGAGAGAGAGAAGTAGCCAGCTACTATTAGCCAGGTGTTGTGAAGAGAGCTCACCAAAAAGGTTATTCTGTATCTATACAAGTCAATGAAGTGGTTGTGTGAGTTCTGTGAATTTTTCAGTAAAGAAAATAGCGAAGGAATAAGGAGCATTTGTGACAGAAACTTCTGCCTAGATCAGAAACAGATTTGATACTGAATTTGTCTGGGGAATTGTCTGGTCAAATCAATCCACTCTTCTTCTGGGATAAGTTCTGTTCTGAGGCCGGTCACTCAGGACAGATCCATACTGAGGAGCACACAAGAAAAATGCACCAGGTGTTCCAAGTCAGTCATATTGACTCATCCCCTCCGTGCAGCTTGTGTTTCTAAGGCTTGAGAGATGTTTTTGTTTTCTGGTGTTTAGACAGGATTCCCGAACCAAATTTATGAATCACAAGTTGATAACAGCTGAATCTGTATGTTACATTAGAGATTTAAGGACTTAATATAACAGGGTGAGTGCAAGGAGCAGCATTTGGTAACAAAATCCCAAAGGACATTCATGGCCTTTGGCTTATGGTTCACATGATTAACCAGCAGGAACCCGGTATAGGACAGTCTAGTTTTCAAGTAGTGTCAACATAGTGATATTGCAGTGGTAAGTATGCCCACTAATATCCATCTCAATTATAGAACTAATTCATTTCATAAGCCTAGTAGATATTATAAGAAATTTTTCTTTAAACGTGTGTGGTATTGAAGGCAGAGTCCAGGGCCTTCACACTGAGCTACATCACCAGCATATTTTTATTTTTTATTTTGAAGCCAGGTCTCACTTCATTGCTCAGTCGCACAGGCTCAGCTCACACTTGGGATACTCTTGCCTCGGCCACCCACATGCTGGGACTACAGGCCTGTGCCGCCAGGCCCAGTTTGTGAGGGGGGGATTTTTACTGCTATTTTTACCACATGTTTCTGAAAGAGAACCAGTGGTTTTCTTTCTTTAATTCCTCCTAAGTTGGCAATAATACAAGACCAAAATTTTCATGAAAACTGGAATCTTCAACTTGGACAAAATGGTAGGTCGCCACCAACAAGTATGGCATAGAAAGATAAAACTCACCATGAAGAAGGAAAAAGTGTTCTGAGTTATACCAAAGTCTGCTACTCTTCTCTTCCCTCAACAGACTTACATTTTGTTGAGGTTTCTCTGCTCACAGCATGCTGCATTTTCCTCTAATCTGATCTCTTGGTCTCGAGGTCTCTCTGTGGATAGTGGCTATGATCTCTAGCCCTAAAGGGGCTCCATGGAAGGGTCATGGGTGGTGGAAGGGTGATCTCACAGTGTACATCTTTCTCCTGGTGGACAGTCTAAGTATCAGACCCATGGCCAGGTGTCTTTCTCACAGGAGAATATCTTGTAAGGGCAGACACCCTTTGTTTCTTGTCTCACCTGGACCCAGTTCATTCGCACCAAGATAGCCACTGTCTAGGGGAGCCCAGGCAGGACAGAATTGAGATCCGTGTGTCCGTCAGGTGGGAAGGAGGGGAGGCAGTGCAATGAAATACACAGAGTAACAAAAGCAGTGTTGCTCACAGATCCCTGAGGGAGGAAGGCAGCACACCCCCTGAACCAACAGGAAGGAGAAAGAAAGAAAGGACTTGTGGGTAAAGTGTCTGTGTGCTCCCAGACCATTGCTCCAGCAGGCTTCTTACAGTGGTTTAAGGGTAGGGCTAGAGCAAGCAGGAACCAGTTCTCTGAAGTCACAGTGTTCACAGGTGAAGGCCAGGTGCCCTTCCCTCTCTGGTTGGCCACTATGGCATGTCAGCACAGTTCACGTGGGATATAAAGGTCAGGGGAGTAAGTCAAGTAGGCTGTCCCTGACAGTCCCACAGGAGCTGGTCACCAGGAGGTGGTGTATATGGCACATACCTCGGTGGACCACTTTGAGGAAGTGGTAGAGATGGAGACCTGGAAACTGTGAAGGCCAACTGAGCTCTGCTCCAATACTATTTCAATGTCTGAATTTACAGAAATAGTTCTTGAGGAAACATAAAGTTATAAAAACTCATTTCAGAGAGTGACATGGGATTATATCAAAGATCAGAAAATTTTAATCTGTCACTACAAGAACTAAATTTTGCATAATAACTCAGTATACATATGCATTCTACATAATCTTTATAGAGAACTGAAAAGAAAGTTTAGTAACAATCTTCATTTTTATAATGTAGATTATGCTTTGAAAGGTTTCTTCTATCTCTCTCTTTTTCTTAATAGGTAGGACAGGCCTTCATTTAGAAACAAAGGACAGAGGTGGAAAAGCTCCCTGTCCAGGAGGGGGGGTCCCAAGTGGGTTGTCCCTACTTCCCTTTCTTTCATTCTTTCTTTCTTTCTTTCTTTCTTTCTTGCTCACTTGCTCATTTGTTCACTTGCTTTTTTCCTTCCAGTACTTGAGATTGCACCCAGGGAACATGGAGCTACATCCTCAGCCTTTTCTTTTCTTTTGGTACAAGGTCTCACTAAATTGCACAACCTGGCATTGAACTTGAGATCCACCTGCCTTGGCTGCCCACGTAGCCAGCATTATGGGCATGGGTTGCCTCATTCAGCTCTGTTTCATTTTCTAATGATGTCTGTGACCTACTGAATTTGATTTCCCAACCTAATGGGTCATGAGGCAATGTTTCTAAATCCCTGATCTAAGCTTGAGATTCCAGACCTGGCCCCTCAGGCTTGTGCTTAGTGAGATCCCAAAAGGAGGAATGCAGCACACACCCAGGGCCAACAGGAAGGAGAAAGAAGAAAGAAAAGGACTTGTGGGTGAATACCACAATTGGTTCAAGGGACATTAGGAAAGTGTGTGGGGACTTTTTCTTTAGAAACCTTTCTTTACACTTAAAATTTTAAAAATGTCTTAATACTAAGTTCACAAATTTGATGAATTCAATACTATCAATGTTTCAATTCTAAATTAATCTATCAATTCAACACAGAATCAGTCAAAAATCTCACAGATTGTACCTACATATTGAGAAGTTGATTATAAAAGATATATGGAAAACCAAGGAAGCAATCTAATCAAACCAACTTAGACTCATATTGCTTGATCTCAGTATTGGCTATTATGAAATCATAATTATCAAAAAATTGGTGTCAATAAGATAATTACACAGAGACCAATACAATGGAATTGAACATAGAGACCCGCTCACAAATAACCTCTACTACTGTTGATCAATAAAGGCAACTCAGTGAAGAAATAGTAGTCTTTTCGATACATGTTATGGAAAAAAAAATGGGCATCTATGTGCAAAAATTGGACCTTCACTCTGTGCCTGACAATGAACACAAAATAAACAACAGAATGTGCCCCAGATCTGGAGAGAAAACTATGGAATTTTCCAAAGACAACATAACACGTTAGGCAGAGTCCTTAGATGCAGCTTCAGAAGCACGTTACTTGAAAGGGGAATGTTTCTTTAATTACTCTCTTCTTTTGAGATTTTTTTAAATAAAAAGTTTGAAGAAAAATATTACATCATCAACTAGCCTGTCTCAAAATGTGTCCTGCATCACAAGGCTATGAGTATACTATTTAATACCATTGAAATGTATACCTAAAATGATCAAAGTGGCAAGTTTTATGTTTATGTTACTTATTTTTTTTAAGGCTGTACCAAAGTACCTACTTGCAGCCAGGCCTGTAATCCCAGCATGCCGGAAGCCAGAGGAGGCTCTCAAGTTTGAGTCCGGGCAACTTAGCAACTTTGCAAGACTCTGTCTCAAAATCACACATCAGCATACATAAAGGTGGACTGGGGGTGCGAATGCTGCTTCCTGGGAAGGCCTTGGGCTTGACTCTCAGTATCAAAAAAGAAATACTCTAGTCTTGTCCCCTCACCCAGAGGAATCAGCAGGAGGAAGGCCACCAGGTAAAGATGTCCATCTGAGTGGGGCAGGGAGGGCCGGAAGTGAGGCCTCAGGAAGGATGGCTGGGGCCAATCGGGCACAGGCTGTAAAACCACGGGCAGTTTTCCCCTGGGCTCTCTGGCCCGGTCCACTGGATGGATGGCAATCCTGCTTTTCTGGATTGGCCTGGCCTGGCTGCCACACCGGCTGCCTCAGCAGTTAGTGGCATCTCTCTCTCCAGTGGCCTGGTGTGGAGACCCTGTCCCCGGCCCAACCGCCCAGCCAGGGAAAGCATGCTGATGTCAGTTCTACCGCACGGGACCCAGATGTCTGGAACATTTTTACTTTGTCTCAGTTTTTAATGAAAAAGCGAGTGGGAGAACAATGTAGGTGCTGGTCCAGGTAGACTGGCGGCTGCTTGGCAGCTCCAGAGAGGCACCTGCCCAGCCGCCCACCGACCTGGCAGCAGAGTGAGGCCCAGAAGGCGGCCAAAGCTTTCTCTTCTTGCCTTTTCTCGCTTAGTGAGCGCTTTACCCTTGCCCAGGTGCCATCATTTTCTTTTTAACACATGCTAATCAGAGTAGAACATTTTTTACAAAATTGTTTTGATTCTCATACATCAGTCTAACACTTGTTTCCCCTCTTTTCCTCTTTGCTTTTATTTCTTCTCTTTCTTCCTGTCTATTTTGGTGAAGCATATGTAATAAAGACTTTCTATTTTAACTATTTTGACGTACATAATTAAGTGGCACAAAGTTCTCTTATTCTTCAATAAAAACTAGTTTTTAGGAGCATTATTAATTCACATGGCTTCTCTAATACAAGAAAACCAAAGTATAAATAAGTAAAAGAACAAATAAAAAATAATGGGAAAGGAACTGGGGTATAGGCCAGTGGTATGAGCATGTACCTAGCAAACACAAGGCCCTGAGTCTGATTACCCAGCACATATAAGCCAGATATGGGGGTACATGCCTGGAATCCCAACTCGTTGGGAAGCTGAGGCAGGGGGATCGTAAGGTTGAATCCAGCCATTGAAACTCAGTAAGAAGCTGTTTCAAAGTAAAAAATAAAAAAAGAACCAGAGATACAGCTCAGTGCAAAGGCTCTGAAAGCAACCCCCAAGACCCTCTCCAAAAATAATCATATCGTGCCTTACCTTGACTCTTTTCAGTTAGAGTACATCTGCCTAACTGCTACCCCAGAAACATGCTCATCTCTCCCCTACATCTGCCTCTGCCTGCCTTCTTCATTTCTTTCCTCCCGAGTGATTCTACACCTCCATCAAGATCCACTTCAGCTTCTGTGATCTCCAGGCATTTCATGCTTCTGTATCCTAATTTTTTTTGTTTTGTTGTTTTGACACTCCTGATCTGTAGCCCAGGATGGTGCTGAACTAACTATGTGGCCCAGGCTGGCCTCACCTGTACCTCATCCTCCCGAGTGCTGGGATTACAAGCATGTGCTACCACACCTGGCTAGTTTATGTTATATGTGGTGCTGGGGAATTGAATCTAGGACTTAGCACCTGCTGGATAAGGGCTCTAACCACGGAGCTAGACCTCCAGTACCTCCGGTTTGTAGACACTAACCCAGGAGCCATTGTCATGCAGTGGAAAGGAGGACAGCACCCGAGTCATTTATGAATTTGCACGTTGGCTCTGCTATTCACCAGGACACGAGGGACTTCAGAAGCCACCTTGAACATTTTCCTAAGTTTCTCTGGACCTGTTTTCTCACATGAAACTTTTAACTTTTTAAAATAAAATGAAATGTTATTATTTTTATAGAAATTGTACATGTGGGGCTGGAGGAATGGCACAGTGGTTAAAGCACTTGCCTAGTGAGTATAAGGCCCTGAGTTTGATTCCCCAGCACTACATAAAGCCAGACATGGCTGCACGTGCCTGTAATCGCAGCACTTGGGAAGCTGAGGTAGGGGGATTGCCGTGAGTTCAAGGCCAGGCCAACCCGGGCTACATAGTGAGTTCAGGAGCAGCCTGGACTACAGAGTAAGTCCTGTCTCAAATAAGAAAAAAGAAAAGAAATGAAATGAAATGAAAAGAGATGAAGAAAGAAAGAAGGAAAGAAGTAAAGAAAGAAAAGAAAAGAAAAGAAAAGAAAAGAAAAGAAATTGCATGTGAACGTAAAGTGCTCGTAGTAATGAGGGATCTCCAGAGACACAGAACCAACAAGGTTGTGTGTGTGTGTGTGTGTGTGTGTGTGTGTGTGTGTGTGTGTGTGTAAACCCATATGTACATATATCACAATCATAGAAGCTGGCAAGTTCAAAATCTGCAGTGTAGTTCAGAAAGCTATACATACAAGGAAGAGCTGCAGTTTGAGTCTAAAAACAGCCTGTTGCAGTCAGAAGTTCCTATTGGTGGGATTCTCTTTAGCTTAAGACCTTCGCCTGATTGGACAGAAAACAAGTGGCTTTGCTTACAGTCTACTTAAATGACCGGATCTGGTCTGATATAAATGTTCATCTCACTTAAAACGTTTCTGCACAGAAACACCTAGAATGATGCTTGACCAAACAGCTGGATAGCATGACTGAGTCAAGAGGGTGATAAAATTGAGCATCACAATGTTTTAAACTTTTACTTACTTATTTACTTCTGGCGCCATTGAACCAAGGGCCTTGTGAATGTTAAGCACGTGTCTGACAACTGCCTCACACCCTCAGCCCCACAGTGCCTTTTAACTTGAAAAATACCAGGAAAACAGAGAAGGATTTTCACCCCAAATCCAAACACCAAGAAACGAAACATTCTCCCTATTTAGCAATTGCTAATCCCTTCATGATGAGATAAGCAGAAAAAGAAAGATGCGAAGAATGATGTGCTAACAATTCTATCTTTAAGATGAAAGGTTATACTTTACAGTTTGTTTTCATTTTTGTTTTGCAGGTTGTGAACAGAACACTTTATCTGAAAAATTACAAAAGAGGAGAGAAGGAAGGTAAAACTTCTGCTAGTCAGAAGAGGGACCCTAAAATGTGGTTGCCCCTTTGCTATTTCCTTAAAAGGAAGCTTTAAGTAAATGTTTTTACAAAAAATATATTCATTTCTATGAGATTCTTCCGAAGCTCTGTTAAAAATTAAGCCATTAAGAAACTGGAAACCTTATGGATTTTTACTATACTGTTAATATTTGCTTGAATTCTAGAATCAATGTACCTCCTATTCCAAAAGATAAAAATGAATTGGTACTGTAATAATCTCCTGACTCTCTCTCTCTACCTCCTAATATTTATTATTTATATTATTATTAGTTCAACATCACTAAAGTTCGTAACAACTTTATCAGGTGGCATGGCACAGGCCTGTAGTCCCAACACTGAAGGAAAAGGCCGGAAGATTGGAAGTTCGAGCACAGTCTGAGCAACTTAGTGACTTAGTGAGAGCCTGTCTCAAAAAAAAAAAAAAAAAAAAAAAAAAATCATAAAAACAGGCTGGGGATGTAGCTCAAAGCCAAGGCCCTGGGTTCTATCCCCAGCACTGGCAAGCAGCCGTAGTGCTGAGTTAAAATCTCCACAGTTGCTTCAGCTTAGTTTGATTGTGCAAACATAGCCAGTGGTCATTATCTTTCTCTTGCCACGCCTTCTGTATTTATGATCTAGCTCTGATTCTTTTGGTTTGCTGTACCTGTGTCATAAAACCTTTCACTTTTTTCTCCTTGTCAACTTGTTTTCCTTTAAAGTTTAAGAGAATAGTTTATCCATTGACCGTCCTTGCTGGCACAGTGGCGGGTTCTCCTACTCTCTCCCATTATTGACGGACACGCAGGGCAGCCCGGCTCAGCCTCCCGGAGGACACAGAGGCGCAGATGCAGAACGCTGCCCAGCCCAGCAGCGGTGGGAAAGCAGCTTCCACCGGCCTTTCCGGGCCAGCCACGCACCGCTTCCGCTTCCGGACCGATGCCTCTGAGGGAGGCATCAGGTGGCGGGTTCCTCACTCCACCGTGGTCCCAGTGGCTCTTGCGCTGGGGCCTGGCGGGTCAGTCATACCCTGCCGTCTCTTGTCTCTTGATGCAGTCAGAAGTTGTGGTAGACCAGGGACGGCGACCCAGCACATGGCTTCACGGTCAGCCTCCTTACACGTGACGGAAGTGCGCTCTCGCGTAGAGCTCAGAGAATCGCGAGTTTGAGCCCAGCCCAGGCAACTTAGCAACTTGATGGAGAAGACCCTGTCTCAAAATCAAATGTAGGAAATAGCTGGGGTTCATTGCCCAGTCCTAGGGGCAGATGGGGAAGGGCTAGGCATGTGCTTTATCATGAAGGCCCTGAGGCTCCAAAACCAGGACCACGAAACTGAGTAGTAAATAACAAAGTGATTAAAGGTATAGTCCTTACATAAATCGTTAGCACGGCCATCTGCCCGCGTCATCGGGTGCTGAGCACTGCACACAACCGCATGTACTCCATTTTCATACCTCTGGCCACACGGGGACTGCTCACACCAGCACCATCGCAGCCACCTGGGAGCAGAACGCCTCCCACTGCTGCGTCCTCATGGCCCGGTGGCACTGGGGTAGGTGTCTTTCACCTCCCCGGTGACCTGCCTGGGCCACTCCAAGCCCGGTCATCTGATCATCTGACATTGGTGGAAATGTCCTTCTGCAGGCGGGACAGTGTTGCTGCTCTTGCTCTTGGAAGCCCAGCCAATTGCTCCTTTGGACTTGATGTTCCACAACTTCTCCTTTTTTGGAGGACAGGATGTTCTCTCCTGTCACAGAAACAAGCCTTCCCGTGTTCCAAGTTGGTGTCCATTCCTGTTTTACATCTTCATGTTGTTTTTATTTCCCTGTGTTCTGTTCTCATCTCCAGAAGCCACAGCCTGTGAATTTCCTCCCTCCTTCCTTCTTGGATTTCAAGGACTGTCAGGCTTTCTCAGCTCTGCCTCATGTCGCACTGCCCCCATCAGATAACGGGCCTCCAAGGAGCCCCGATGTCAGTGAATGCCATTCTCTTCCTCATCCCTGGAGAAACCTACCAAGCGCTTGTCAGGGGCCAGGCATGATGCACGCAGCCATGTGCCCTTCATGACTCATCCTCACAAAATCCATGACACACTTCCAATATGACCCCACCGGAAAGATGGAGAAACCAAAAAGCAGGCACAGTCACCCACTCAAAGATGTACATACATACAGCTCATAAGGGACATAGCTAGGGTTTTCTGTGCTTTTGTTTTCGTGTTTGTTTGTCTTGTACTGGGAACTGAACCCAAGACTTTTACACTGAACTACATCTCCAACCCATTTTTGTTTTTGATATTGAGACAAGGTCTTGCTAAGTTGCTGATTACCTAGGCTGGACTCAAACTTGTGACACACATGCCTCAATTTCTCAGAGTCCTAGGACTACTGGCCAGTGCCACCAAGCTGGGCTGGCATCCCTGATATTTAAACCCCAGTCCCCCAACACCAGAGTCTGAAGTTTTTCATTGTTTTCTGCTTGTTTTGTTGTGTTTCATGCTGGAAATTGAACCCAGAGCCTAGTGCATGCAAGACAAGTGCTTACTCCTGAGATGCAGCCCCAACCTTCCCCAAAAAGAAAAAAACACATTTTTGTGTTTAAGCACTAATGAGAAATTTCAGCTAGTTGGAACATAAAGTACATGAAATAGCAAAGTAAGAGATGTGACTGGATAGGCAAGTCACTAGGACCTGATGAGGTTGGGCTGGCTGACCTCTGTCCTCTGTGTGTGTGTGTGTTGGGGGGGGGAGGGGGTATGTATGGTACTAAGGATCAAACTCAGGGCCTTCATATTCAGCTACATCTCAAAACTCCTGCCCCCTTTATGGTACTGGAGGTCAATCCCAGGGCATTTGCAGTGAGCTACCTCCTGAACCCATTTTTTAGTTTTGATATTTGAGACAGAGTCTCACCAAGTGGGTAAATTGCCCAGGCTGGGCTTGAACTTGTAACTATCCTACATCAGCTTCCCAGAGTGCTGGCATTACAGGCCTGTGCCATGAGACCAGACTGTCCATGGTGAACATTCTTACCTGGAAAAGGAATGCTGGTGCTTTTGGGGTGCTTGGGAGGTTCCTACAAATGCTCACGTCAAGCTGTCCCAGCAGCTTCCTGCATGCTAATCAGTCACTGGTTTACCTCTGGCTTGGAGTTGTGACTCCCAGAAGATGATAAGAATATTCTTCCACTTGGGACTTTCCTCTAAAGCCATAAAAAAAAGTAGCCTGGATGAGGACTGGGGACAGGTAGAAGGGAACTTGAAGAAGCCCAAGGAGATCATTCAACACAGAGGGGCTTGACGTGTTGTGCTGTTTTCTGAGCGCCAACTCCATGGCAGCACCTCTAGCCAGGGCTACACAATACCTAGAGTTATCAAATGTGTGTGGGCAGGCAGGCCAAGCATGTGGACTCCTTTACCAGTGTTCCTTTTCTGAACATTGAAGAACTACACTCACTGGTTCTGGAGCCCACACAAACACCCTGGGTTGGCCGTTTAGGAAAAACAAATGAAGGTTTCAGGGTTGATGCCCAGGAATTTATAGAAAACTATAGCTTCTTGCTTTTATGAGAAATCATTTTGAAGGTACAGATGAAACTTCTTTTTTGAGACAGGGTCTTGCTCTGTAATCCAAACTGGTCCTGACCTCACTGTGTAGCCCAGGATAGCCTTGAACTCATGGTAATCATCCTGATTCAGCCTCCCAAGTGCTGGAATTATAGTCATTCACCACCATGCCTGGTTTATGTGGTGCTGGGGAATCAGACTCAGGGTCTTGTGCTTGCTAGGCAAGCATTCTAACTGCTGTGCTATTCCTCCAGCCCTAACTGACACATTTTTTTAAATTGTGAATTCCCTTTAAAAAATGATGGATATTTGGTTTCAAATTGAAGTAGCTGAAAATTTCAAAATTAATAGCTGAAAACAGAGCAAGTTTACGTATAATTTTCCAATTTTAAAGAAAAGGCTACTTTGGATAGAACTCAGAGAAGTAGTCAGGAGATTTTTTTCTTCGTTTTTGTTTTTGTTTCTGTATCAAGGACTGAGCCCAGGGCCTTTATGCTCAGCTACACCCTCAACCTAGTTTTACTTTGGGGTTTGAACAGGGTCTTGATATGTTTATCAGACTGGTCTAGAACTTGCTAACCTCCAGTCTCAGCTTTCCAGACCGCTGGGATTACAGACGGGCCTGTGCCACCAGGCCTGGATGGAAAACGTCATCAATGAGGCAAAGAGGGAAGAAGCTGCTGGAAATAAAGCCACAAGGAAGTGGTCATGAGGAGCACGTATCCCTTACTTACAGCAAGCGAAGTCCCTGGGGCCCACTCTTTTACAAATCTACAAGATGATGTAGGTTTGGATTCGCCAGAAATCAGAAGAAATGATGCAATGGATCCACCTAGATCATGTTCACTCATTTTTTGTACTCGTGCACTGTCAGATCCAAGTCCAAGGTTGGATCGTGCTGACTGCGCCAGGTGGGAGGCCTGGTTGGGGAAGGCTTCCTGAGTAGAACTCTGCATCTAACACCCACAGAGAAAAATGACAGAGAAAAATGAGGTGAGGAATGGGGAGTTCAGCCATACTTTATGGGGTTCAAGCAGAGTACACAACAGAGAAGCAACCACTTTGTATCTTGTCTTTGCATTCCTCTGCTGCCTTTTTTCCCTTCTCTTTGCTTACTGGAGTCTCTTCTTTTCGATTACCTGCTTACTTTCTTTTCTTCGTCAATTATGCTGCTTAGTTTAGTTTTTAGACAGTTTCACACAATAGTGGCTTAGAGCCATCCGATGAGAAAACAATGACATTCATGGACTACGTCAATCACATTACGTAACCAGGAAGACCCTGACAAGGTAGTTAGGAAGTGCTGAGGGTGCTGGAGGCTGGAAATGTCACAGCTAACTGCAGAATTATCAGAACTGCCAGGACCAGTTTGGATAGGGGCCAATGCACAGTCAAGGTCACCTTCTACTGGGGCTATTTACGTTGTTTCTCTTCAAGACAGAAGGTTCTTTAGCCCTCACACTCCACCCCTTACACAGCCTGATTAGGGCAGGACCCTGTTTTTTTGAGTGCCTTCATCTTGTAGCCCACAGTAGTAATCTATATTGTTTTGGTTTTAAATCCAAGTTTTACACACTGTAACACATTGTATGGGGTCTGTTTTAACCACTGGACCCGACATATGGTTTGTCTGAACATGGAACCGTGTCCAACTGGCCCCTGTTGAGACTTGTATGTCATGTGTTGTATTGTCATGTGCATGGATAATGGGCTTTGATTTCATCCATGTACCACATACACCAGGTCACACTAGCAACTGGCTTTTAAATACAAAATGTTAACACTTTCGGGCTCCTGGGATAGCAGGAGCTCGGCATCCACCTTGCCATAAATTAGGCTAACGGATCCAGGGAGACATTTGGGCCACCCCTGTCTTGGGGGATCTTGAATGAACACTGTACTCAGTATGCTATTGGGTGGGTTGTTTATATAGTGACCACTTGTGGTTCTTTTATGGGCTTGCTGGCTTGTAAACCTACATTTTTTTTGTTGTTGTAATTTAATGGTGAATACAGGATTTTTGTGCGTTTTCACAGAATCCTAGTGGTATATTTTGAAAACCACACTTTGCCATAAGTCTCATTTGTGCCCATCACTGTTGGTTGTATCAACTAACCCAAAGGGCAAGCGAGTCTGTTGTCTGTAGGGCCCAGGGGAGGGGGGGACAACCCTCCATTTTAGGGCAGTAAAAGCAGGACCTACAACTTGGAGAGCCCGCTCTCCCCCAGGGTGGGCAATCTTTTGTGCTACCTGGCTTCTGCCCATCTTTCCCTACCACCTGTAGAGACTGGCCTTAGGCTTCTGTTCTTTTGTTTGGCTACCTGTAGAGCCTGAGCTGCCACCCTTTCCGTGGCAGTGAGACCTTCTCTCACATTTTACCCTGATACCCGGGGGTGCTGGCTTTGTACAGAATTATAAAAATTTTTAAATTTGTACTAAATGAAGTATAAACACTTTTTTTGAGACAAGGTCTTGCTCTGTAGCCCAGTCTGGTCCTGAACTCACTATGGAACCCAGGCTGGCTTGGACTCACGGCAATCCTCCTGCCTCAGCCTCCTGAGTGCTGGGAAATCAAACTTGGGTACTTAGTGCTTGATGTAGTGCTTGCTAGGCAAGTGCTTTAACCTTTGAGCCATTCCTCCAGCCCTAAGCACCTTTTAATGCCTCAATAATCCTACAGAGGCTTGCAACTGATTAACTAGTAGGCACAGAGCCTAAGCTACTCTATGTGTCTTACAGTTCACACCACTGGATTTTTTTTTTCTGAACAATCTACGTATTTCACCAAGATCCCTAGGTAAGCCAGGAGGGGCACTGCACCCATATTTCACAACAACAATAAATACAATGGCACAAGCAAAGGAAGCTCCCACCAGAAGCCAGTCCACCCCATCACAGACAACATGGGCCAGACATCTAATGTGTCTTTTCATTTCTCCCAGGGAGGCTCAGCGTGGCCCTATTGCTATGAAGTCCAGTTCTGGGGTAATGCGGTCAGCAACCACCATGGCAGAGCAGTGGCAGTGCCAATGGGCAATTTAATGCACATCCAGGAGGCAGACTGGCTCACCACAGAAGCATTTATGTGATCCCAGTCTACTAGCATTTGCCAGACTTTAGAAATGCCAGGATATAGAGGTGACACCACCTTATTCAACTCTTGATAATCCATTGTCAGTTTTCAAGATCCATCAGATTTTTCAGGTTATTTTTCAGGGGCATTCCAGGGTTGGGGTGGGTTGTACAATACCCATCCTTTTGACTCCGGGATGGTGTCACTTATTTCTTTATGTCCCCCTGGGTATCAGAAAGGGGAGTTCAGGAAATTTCTTCGGGATTCTCAGAGTAACACACCTTAGCCTGTGCTAGCAAGTCATATATTTGAGGGAAAACAATAACTGGCTAGTGTTTCAGGGGCCCCTGGTTTACCCGTTTCCTTAGTGTGGGAAGTGTTGCAGTGTGAACTCCAGCAGGTCCACAGGGCCGGTGCCTCGGCATGCGTCCCAGGAGCTGCAGTGGCTGCCCCACTAGGACTTCGTCTTGTCTCCCTTCAACACCGTTCTTTCCTTGGCCTCAGCATCCAAGCTGGTTGGTTGGCTCTACCATCACCTGGGTGTTCTTTCCTCCTGGGACCCACACGTGGCTTCTTCTGTTGCCCCCGCCCACGGGACTGATGGAGCTGTGCATGCTTACCCTTCAGCTTGGCAGGCTTAGCGACAAGGGCCTTTGGCCATTGCTCCTGTTGGACTCTGTGTCCTGCCCCCATCAGTACTGCCAGCCCAGCTCCATCTGGGAGTGGGCTTTGTCACATTTGGGTCCCCCTGACGCCACTTCCCCTTGCAGTTGTTGCTGCCTGGATTCTACCTTATCATTACTGGGTTTGGCAGGGCTCCACAGAGGGACACTTTTTTTTCACCCACAGCTGTTTTCTGTCTTGGGACGCAGCCAGCACCGTGAGTAGGTCCCAGGGCTCGCAGTCAAGGTCAGGCCAAAGGGCCGTTGCTCAAGTGGTTCCCGCCGTTGAGTTTTTATAACATTCACCAGCCTGGAATCAAGGCCTTTTTTGTCCTCCAAGATATTTTACTTTGCAACGGATCACATACCTCGCTTAGGTTAGTGCGCAGTTGCAAGATAGCTTTGTCTCTTTGTATAGGGCAGTTAAGAATAGCCACCCTGCATTCCCTGCAGCCACCCAGGAGTTCTGTGTCTCTGAAGAGTCTGGATTACACAAAAGGCTTTCCCAAGGTGAACAGGGACGTATTTCCAAGGGGTCACCCACGCAGAGAGGAGGCTGGCTACAGAGTGTCATACGCTCCTCTACTCAGTCACCACTGCAGTCTCTTCCAAAGGCCTTGCTTGGGGCCAGAGCTTCCCCGAGGACATGCTAATCACAGGCCACTTAGCCTGGGCACAAGCGTGCTGTCTTCCACTTTGCCTGTTGTTCCAGTCACTTATCCCAGGATTTTAAAGACTTTTCCTTGGATTCCTCCCACCAAGAAAACATACACAAACCACTTCAGTGCTGCCCCTCCCCCCACAGATTGTGCTTGTCTATGTGCATTTCGTGGTGTTGGGGACTGAACCCGGGGCCTCGCCCATGTTAAGCAAGAGCCACAGCCTCTGTCCTTCTCATTTTATTTTGAGACAGGGTTTCACCAAGTTGCCCAGGATGGCCTTGGCATGTAATCCTCCCGCCTCAGCCTCCTGAGTAGCTGGGATTATAGATGTGTGCTAGTATGCCTGGCTTGATATTTGTTTTTGGTTGCACACGCACACACACACACACACACACACACACACACACATAAACATGAAATATTTTAAAAACAAATACCAACTTTTAAACATTGAAAACACAGTAAAACATAGACATATTAATACATATGAACCAAATCAACAAGTCATTACCAATGTTGTTGATAGTGTATGGCCAGATGGCCTCATTTTACATTCTCACGGACAATTTTGATCGATCACACCTGTGACTGTGTAGAGCATTCTGGCAACTTGAAGAGATCAGGAGTGCTCAGCTGATAGCAGGGCAGAGCATTGAAAGGGACTGACTCGCTTGCTGGCAGGGCAGCAAGTGAGGGAAGAGGATCCACCCAGCTACAGGTGGCCCAACCAGTAGACTGGCAGCTTGAACTAAACGAAAAGATTAAATTAGCTTCTTCTGCTAGAAGAGTTCTGGCCCTCACCATCATCGCTAGACTGGTCTCTATCGCAGACTTGCTCCAGCCTTTAGGTCTCCACCACTCCCTCTGGACATGGACCCAAGGCCTCGAAACTGCCCTGCGGTCTCCAGCTGGTGGTCTGCTAGCAATGTCTGAACAGCCATGGGACCCTCCAGCTCTAAGACATGCAAGCGGCCATTTTCAACTCTCTGACAGGTAAGCCATCCATATGTGTGCGTGCGCATGCGTGTGTGTGTGTGTGTGTGTGTGTGTGTGTAATTTCTGTTAATTCTGTTCTCCTAAGAAACCTAGGTGACACAATATCTAACAAAAAACAAAATGTGAAAATGATAATTCCAGACCCACTCCAAAGAGTTAAAGGAAGAGTACTGCCCTGGATGTTAAAGCTCAAGGCCTGGCAGTTCCAGGCACCATCAGAGAAAAAGCCAAGGAGTCAGGGAAGATGAACTGAAAACCAGACACTGGTAAATCGCTTCCACCTCTAAAGAACACTGCAGAAACCACAGGAGGCTCAGAAAACTCGCTCTGACAAGAGCCCAGTTCTCACGGCTATAGGGAGTATGACTCTAACCACTTGCCTTTATCCCCAGCCCGCAAAGCGCTTTGCAGCTTCCTAGAGGCCTGCATGACCTTCAGGAGCATATGTGACCTTCAGGAGCTGTTCCTTCAGCAATTCTCAGCCAGGTCGCACCTTTCTTTTTAATTTTTCTTCTAGCTCCTAGCTTTTAGTGGGCAAAGTTAAGGAATGCTAAACAACTTGCAAAGCTAGAAATAGAATTTTGTTTTACCTAAAACTTGTAATATTGAAGGGGTAAGAAGGGGAAAGGGTTGTAATATGTTAATAAAAATGTTTTTAAATGTCAAAAAAAATTTTTAAAAATAAAAATGTTTATACCCTTACTGATCCTTATTGAGATACATTTATTTAAAATTTGGAATGCTTAATTGAGAGAAGTTCTACCTTGCTATTGTAAGTATTCAGTTCTTTTTTCTTTTTCTTATCTTTTTAAATTTTTTTTTTATTTTTTGAGGAAGTGAGTGCCCTGAACTCACTATGTAGCCAGGCTGGTCTCAGATACATGGCAATCATCCTGCCTTGGCCTCCCAAGTGCTGAGATTACAGGTGTGCGCTACCACTCTCGGCTTATGTGGTGCTGGGCAATTGAACACAGGAAAGTGCTCAACTCTTAAATAAGATACTAAAAATATAGAGGAATGAGATGTGATATTAGCTGATAGGATTTCCCACCTTCAACTTTTTTTTTTAATCTCACAAAAGGGACAAAATGTGGCCTTGGAGGCACAGGCCTATAATCTCAGCACTCAGTCACAAATCTGAACCCCGCCTGGGCAATTTAGAGACTTAGCAAGACCTTGTCTCAAAAACCACAATATAAACAGGCTCAAGATACAGCTCCATGCAAAGATCCTGCTTTCCATCCCTAGTGCCACAATAATAATAATAATAATAATAATAATAATAATAATAATAATAATGTCATATTTTGGTACCCCTGAATGCTGTGGGCTGGCGGGACTGTACCTGACAAAGTCATCACCATTTAAGTGCATGGGATCTGTGCAGGGAGGAGGAGTCATGTGTGAGGAATGAGGTCATCTGTCATGACAGATACCAGACACTGCTGGGGAAGGGGAGCCTTCCTGGTGAGGCCGGGGCACTCCGTCCAGGAGGACTCTAGAGGAAGGCCACGTGTGGAGTGTTCTGTGCAGACAGCCTGAACATAAACATCTCCAGGTGACTTCAGAATGGAAAAGGGAACAGGCAGCGGTGTTAAGATATGAAACCTCCTTCAAAAATCTGTTTCTCATGTTTTCTGGGCTTATTTGTCTTCTGTTATCTCAGTCAGTTTCACCGAGTGTTTTTTGGGAATTCCTGCCATGCTACGGGAGGCCAATAAAAGCAGCATGCTTCTGCCTTGTTGAGAGACACAGAGGAGAGTGGAGCTCTGAGCGTGGTGGCTTGTGGGTGGCTGTGGGGATGAGCAGGGAGATTCCCCAAGGCACACAGACAGACAGGTCCTTCTTGTTTGCAGAATCGCCCATCATGGAGAGTGTTCACCCACAGAAACATTTGGAAGTGCAAATGAAGCCCGGCCCAGTGATGCAGGCCTATAATTCGAGCTATCTAGGAAGCTGAGGCAGGAGGATCACAAATCCAGGCCCAGCCTGGGCAATTTAATAACGCAGCAAGGACCTGTCTCGAAACAAAATAAAACAAAACAAGAACAACAATAATAACAAAAACAAAACAAGAAAAGTCAAACGTACCAAAAAAGAAGAAAAAGATCCTTTGTAATTCCCCGCCCAGCAATAATTAACATCAACATTCCCACACACACACATGTATGACTGTGTTTCTATAAACTGGTATGTATGTAAGAATATTTCAAGGCTGGGATCTTGCGGCACACACTATCTGTGAACTGTTTGCGCTAGCTGGTTGTATTTGTGCATCTCATTTCATGTCAATGTGCGTCTGGTGGGTCTCACACGTGCATCAGCAGTGGGATCATGGTATGCGCCTGATACCGCACAGATGCCATCTCCCTGGGCTGGGGCCTGAGAGCTCCCATGCGGTGGTGGTTGTTTCTAGGGTGAATCCAGGGCTCACACGTGGTGCAGGTGCCCCACCACGGAGCTGCGTCTCAGCCTAGGAATCTGCAGAGAGCAAGGTGACATTGTGGCTGTTTGTGGGTGGGGCATGTCTGAGAGTCCCTGCGTGCCCTCTTCCCGCTAATGATTGCCAAGAACGTGACCATGAGGATAAATAAACTTACAGCCAGTCTCCTGTGTGTGGGTATTGAGGTTGGATCCCAGGCCAGCCATGCAGGGGAAATACCTCTTAGCTGAACTTGCGTCTTGTCCTCAGGAAAGTCCAGTTAGTTTCCTTCCATGAAGAGCCAAGGAAATTGAAATACTTGGAAAGGAATGGAGGGGACACAAAGAAGAAAGGAAAGAAAGAAGGATGGAAATAAGCAAGAAAGAAAAGGAAACCAAGTCATCATTACTTTTTCTCCTTTAGCTGATTAAACAATTTATTTTATTTTTATTCTCTTCTGGTACTGAAGATTGAACACAGGAACTCTGCTCTGAACTACATCCCCAGCCCTGTTTCTTGTTTATCTGAGATAGGGTCTTGTTAAGCTGCCCAGGCTGGGCTCCAACCTACACTTCTCCTGCCTCAGTGTCCCCAAACACATGGTTACAGGCCTGCGGCACTGGGCCTGGCTTGCTATGTCAGAGGATAATGATGCTGGTTGGCAATGTAGGAGATGGGCACTCTTATATTGGCAGTATCTATCAGTATTTAAAAAGTAGATACCGTTAAATTCTTAACACTTATATTCTTTCTAGCAATTCTGGGGATAAGCTTTAAAAGAAAATTTTCAAAAACACACAGAGACCTTCACTGAAGTTTCTCTTCTAGGAAAAGACTAGAAATGAGTCAAGTGTCCAAGTAGCTGGACTGGCAATGGCTAACCCAGTTGTACTATGTGGCCCTCAAGAACAATGATGCAGGCATCCATATTAACATGTCACGAGTTTATTAATGAATCAAAATCACACGGTGCAGGACACTTGGTGGACTGTGATTCCCTTGGTAGAAACAAACTTCCATACGTGTATGTTTTTATAAAAGTAGGTAAAAAATATTTTATGGAAGAAAACTCAAGGAGTCGCTCACCACCATCACTTCTTCCAGATGAAGACAGGGGTTCAGAGATCAAAATTGATAATATTTTCTGGGGAGCAGGCTGCGTGGGGGCAACTACTTCTGCTTTATTGGGAAAGCATATTAGGAATGAATCCACTATGAACACACTTGTGGGCACCAGTCAGAGTTTGCAATGCGTGATCACATGTTAAACAGGGTTAGGGTTATATAGCTCAGTGGTTGAACATCAGCCTAGCATGGGGGAGACCCTGGGCTCAGTGCCTAGCATCCACTCCCACCCACCCATCTCAAAGAAGAAAAGGAAACCATGTTTTTTGGGGGCACTGGAAATTTTGAAATTTCATTCATCTTTTAAGATTTGAATGAAGCTGGCCCCAGTGGCCCAGGCCTGCTATCCCAGCACTCTGGGAGCCTGACGCAAGAGGATTGCAAATTAAAGCCCAGCCTGAACAACTTAATGACTTAGCAAACCTTGTCTCAAAATAAAAAACTCAAAAAGGGGCTGGGTCTCAGTGGTTAAAGTGTTTGCCTAGCATGAGCAAGGACCTGGGTTTGAATTCCCGGTACCACATAAAGATTAGCTGGGCATGATTGTACACACTTACTTATAAGCCCAGCACTTAGGTTAAGGCAGAAGGATTGCCTTGAAGCCTGCAGGCAAGCCAGTGTGCTACTCTTTCCAGCCCTGAATCATGTCAGCCAAACTAATTAATCCTTTTTTGCAATACTCTGTTGGTTCTGATCCTCTGAGGAGCCCTAATACCCTCATTCATCTCGAAGCTGGGAGCTTGGAAGGAGACCAAAGGAGGGTAGAATCACACATCTTTATCTGCCCCCCTAATTAATTCTCTTAAGATAACCGGAGCTCAGTCCTCAGAAGTAGAATCACAGCCTAGGGTCAGTTACAGTACCCAGTCCACAGTGATTCATCCAGCAATAGGCACCACTGATGCTCAGGCAGCCTAGCTCTTGCTCAAGGATGTTTCTGGAAAAGCTGAAGGAGAAGTGGGCCCAGCGACACAGGCCTATAATCCCAGCACTGTGGGAGGCTGAGGCAGGAGGATTGCTGTGAGTCCTAGGCAACGACTACAGAGCAAGACCCTGTCTCAAAACCCAAAACAAACACAGAAACAGGGAAGAGGAGAATTATGTGAAAGAGACAAGGGCGGGGCCTGGTTTGCTCTACGGGGAAGCTGGCAAATAGACCGAGACAACGACATGGTGTTCCAGCTGATGACCCCGGGGAAAAGGAAGAGAGGAAGAGAGGAAGAGAAAAGAGATGGATAGGGTCCAACTATTGTATTTTTTTTAAGATCAGCCTCTTCATTTGATGTAGCAGCAGCCTAGTGCTTGAGAATTTCATACAACTTCTTTCCATATATTTCAGAAAGCATGCCCCCACCCCACCTTCAGGAAGTCCCACTTCCTGTTTTCCCGGGTAGAGGGCCTACTAGCGGTCAGCTTTCACTTCCTGGGACAATGATAGCTTCCACCTCCTGTGAGTGGCTAGGAAGAAACTGGTTTGGATGGATTTTTTTTTTCTATCTCATACTGGATGGTCCTTGAGAGAAGTCACCTCTTCTGTGGACATCTGTTTTCTTACCTGTGGAAGTCTAAGCCCCAGCCGGGCCTGCTGGAGCATGCCTACCTGTAATCACAGGGCTTGGGAGGCTGAGGCGGAAGGCTGAGGCAGGAGGCCAGCCCGCTGGCCTACAGAGTGAATGAGTTCAAGACCAGCCTGGACTACTCTGTTTGAAGGGAAACCTAAAAGAAAAAATAAGTGAGGCCTCACCTAGGCAGCCACTGTGAATATTTGGCTCACCAGGTAAACCTAACGCCTTCAGTCAGTGGTTTTCACTCAGTAGACATCTGCATAGTAGGAGACAGGCACTGCCGTGGGAATGGGCATTTTCCACTCATCAGAGATTCTGATTTTGCCCTTGACTTGGTGACATTCAGGGGCACCCTTGGTTGCCACAGTTCAGGATAGGGCGTGCTCTGGGCACCTCACAGGTAGCAGCCAAGGGTGTTGTCAAATACCCTACAATGCATAAAGGAGTCCCCACCTCCTAAAACAAACACTTAGCCCTCAGTGTTGATTGTAATCAGGTTGAGGATGCCTGCTGGATGTAAGGATCCTAGGGGCCAATTTCTCACCCCGGGATGCCGCACTACAGCCGGGGCTGCTATCAGACGGCCCAGTGGCACAGAATAATGGCTCTCCCTGCAGCTAGTCGTGGAGAAAGGCTCCTGGGAAGGCCGTCCTCTAGTCCGCAGCTCTGCTGAAGGCCGCCTGGGCTAGGGAGGCATGTGGTTGCCCTTTCATTTGTATTTATTTGTTGATTTCTCTGGTACTAGGGGTGGAGCCCTGGGCCTTCACACTGAACTACACACCTTCACCATGTTTATTTTTCATTTTGAGACAGAGTCAATAGTCACTAAGTCGCTTGTGAACTTGCGATGCTCCTGCCGCAGCCTCCCACAGTGCTGGCACGGCAGGCCTGCCCCAGGCTGAGTGCAGCGTGTGGTTTTCCAAATTGAGACTGACCACACTCACCTTTGCCATTGTCTATTTCCATTTCCTTGTTGGCACGTCCTATGCAGCCAGTGTCACAGAACCTGGTGTCGCAGGGAAGAGGGCGCCATGAGCACCGTGTGGGAGCTTCGTAAACAACTTGGGAACATAAACCAGTGGCCCATGAGCCCGGTGCATGGGCACCGGCTCCTCCTCCTCACTCTCACTTCTCTTGATGAAAAAGGAGCCTCAGGCTGGAAGCATAGCTCCGCCGTTAAAACACTTGCCTAGCAAGCACAGGACCCTGGGTTCAATTCCCCAGCCCACATAAGCTGGGCATGATGCTCGCCTATCATCCCAGCACTCAGGAGGCTGAGACGAGAGGAGTGCCATGTGTTTGAGGCCAGTTTGAGCTACACAGTGAGTTCAGGGCCAGCCTGGACTATAGGTTGAGATTCTCAAAAAAAGAAACTAAGAGAAGCCACAAGCTGCCAGAGACACAAGCTTTGCACGACCCGGGTCTCCAGGCACTTCCATCACTGGCTTAGGCAAGGAGAAAAGGACAATGGACTTCCAAAGATCACATTTCCTGAACACAAATATTTGTGGGCAGAAAGGAAAATAAAAGGGCCCTTTAATTCAGGGGTTGTGTTTACTTTTCAGTAAGGTTTTGTTTTACCAAGAGAATGAAAACAAGCTGGATTTGGCTAAGCGCGGGGAGGTTGCAAGTACCTCTATTTTTCTGTCTATTACTATAATTCCTACTTAAGAAAAAAATCTTAAATGAGTTTTTTTATCCCTTTAAAGGTAGTTAATAGAGACTAAGCAAATTAACTGATTCTGTTAGTTTACCAGGTACATAATGAGCACTAACTGCATGCTCACGCTGTCCCCTAGGCAGAAAATACAGAAATAAGGAGACATACTCCTTGTCCCAGTGAGCGACAGCCATAGTTATGGTAACCCTATCATGTGCATTTTTCTATTAATAGTATAGTCATAAATTAGGAGAAAATGTTTGCAACATGGTATCTTTTATTATTTGGGTCTAGATCATCTCACAAAAGCTTTGTGTGTCTGGATGTGTGGATTACCTATGGAATCCGGTGCTGTTAAGAGGCGAGGCCTGGTCGAAAGGGGGAGAACACTGGGACATGACCCGGAAGGGTTCTTGCAAGTGTGCCCTTCCTTGCTTGCTTGGCCTCCTGTCCGCCACACCGTGAACAGCTTCCCCCAACCGCCCTCTGCTTCCGCCATTGCTAAACGCCCATAAATGGACAGAGACCTTCTGAAACTCTGACTTAAACATAAGTTTTCTTCCCTTGTGGTGTGGATGTCAGGCCTTCTGTCCCAGCAATAAGAAAATAGCAAAAACAATATCTGATAAAGAATTACTATCGAAAATATACCTAGTATGCTAAAATTTAGCAATAAAAAATTTCACAACTTGATGGTGTTGTGTGTGTGTGTGAGCGGGTGAAACTGGAGATTCAACCCCAAGTGTTTACACTGAGTTACATCACTGATATTTTTATTTTTGATGTTGAGACAGTGTTGCACTAAATAATTAAATTGCCCACACTGGACTTGAACTTACAGTCTTCCTGCCTCAGCCTCCTACAATGTTGGCATTACAGACCTGTGCTATCAGATCCAACTACAACTTGATTTTTAAATGGGAAAGGGACCACAGGTGATACATAAGTGGTAAATAAGCCTGTGGAAACATGGTCTAGATTTGCCATTAGAGATCTTCAAATCCGAACAACAGGAGGTGTAGTTCTAGAAACCCACGAGGATGGCCAGATCCTGAATGTGGATCCACCACATGCAATGGGGACGGAACGTTCATTTACTGCTGGTGGGTATGCAAGCTGGCGTGGTCTCTTTGGAAGAAGATCTGGCATTTTCTCACTAAACTAAACACACTTTGTATACAAGCCAACAATCATGTTTCTTGGAATTGACCCAAATGAGCTAAAAATGGATGTCCCACAAAAACTTGCACATGTATGTTTACAGTAGTGTTATTCATAATTGCCAAAGCTTGAAGGCTCTCAAGATGTCCTGAAGTAAGTGAGTGGAAAAATAAACTGTGAGGGCTGGGGACAGCTCAGTGATAGAATGCTGGACTCACATCTACAAGGTCCTAGGTTCGATTCCTGGCACTAGAGAAAAACAAAACAAACAAACAAGTGAACCTATTCATGCAACGGAGTATTATTAAGGGTCCAAAAAGAAATGAGTTCTAAAAATATGAAAAACATGAAACAGCTGGGCCCAGTGGTACAAGCCTACAGTCCCAGCATTTTTGGGAGGCTGTGGCAGGAGAATCACAAGTGAGAGCCCAGCACGAACAATTTGGTGACTTAGTGAGAATGTGTCTCAAAGTCAAAACTACAAAGGGGCTGGAGGTGTAATTCAGTGTGAAGGCCCTGGTTTCAATCTTGAGTACAGGGAGAAAAAAAAGATAAATGCATACTATTATGCTCAGTTAAAGACATCAACCTGAAAGGCTACATACAATGATTACAACCATGCGTCCTTCCCGAAAGGCAAAACTAGAGATTAGGAGTGCCTGGAGGTGAGGGTGAGGGAGGATAAGCAGTTGAAGATGAAGTTTGAGGGCAGGAAAACCACCCAGGGTGACAGACTTGTGACAGCTCATTCAATAACTGCTCAACTTCACCGTGGGGTGAAAGCCACATACCTTCAGTGGAAAGTCCACACTGAATCCCGATCCTTTTCTGGGCTGGTGCTGTCTTGTGACGCGGGGCAGAAGCAGTGAGCACAGTTCCCACTCAGCGGCACGACCGAACTACTCATATCAGTGGACAACTGGGACTCCACTGTTGCTATGCTGTGCTGTTCTGTAGATTGGAGATACTTTAGGCATTTTTGACTTACATTATTTTCAACTTGCGACAGGTTTCTTAGGATGTAACTCTATCATAAGTCAAGAAGCATCTGCATTCTGTCTGGTACTAAAATGATGGCTCTGTGTCTTTATGCATTTGCCATATTCATAGAATAGCTGGTTCTGGTGGCACAGGCCTAAAATCCCAGCACCCCAGGAGGCTGAGACAGGAAGACAATCACAAGTTCAAACCCAGCCTGGTAAGACAGTGACTTGGTGAGACGCTGTCTCAAAAAAAAAAAAAAAAAAAAAAAAAGTCAGCTGAGGATGTCTCTCTGTGTGAAGCCCCTGGGCTTGATCTGTAGTACAAGAAAAATATATAGCGCATACAACAGGAGTGGATGCTAATATAAACCATAGATTTGATATGTGAAGGCAGGTTTGCCATCTGTAACAAATGTACCCCTGTGGAGTAAGGTGTCAGTAGCAGGGGAAGTTACACTTGTTACGTAGGTGGAAGTACGTGGGAATATCAGAATTGTCTGTACTTTCCATTTAATTTTCCTATGAATTTAAAACTGGTCTAAACATAAACCCTATTTTAAAAATATATCTAAATAATACATATTCATGTGCATAAATCAGGTCAATGATCTATTTTACCTTTTTTTTTGAGATGGCATCTGGCTCTGTAGTCTAGGCTGCTCCTGAACTCACTATGTAGCTCAGTAGCTCAGGCTGGCCTTGAACTCAAGGCAATCTTCCTATCTCAGCCTCTGAAATGCTGGGATTACAGGCATGTACCACCATGCCCAGCTTATGTGGTGATGGGGAATGAACTCAGGGCCTTGAGCTTGCTAGGCAAGTGCTGTAACACTTGTACTGTTCCTTCAGCCACCATGGTCAGTTTTAAACGATGGTGACAAATTCTGCCCTGGGACCTACGGACAATGCCGCAATCGTTTATCCAAGGCCTTGGTACCCAAGGCCTTGGGGCTGGAGGGAGGACAACAACAGGAAAAAGTCTAAAGAGAAAATGATGCTGAGCTGGATGGTGAGAGGTAAGGATGTTCTAGACTAAGAACCCCGAGACATATGCTTTAGCAGAATATGCAGCGTGAATTAGGATTGGCCCAGCCCTGCCCAGTGGCACAGGCCTATAATTTCAGTGCTCTGGGAGGCTGAGACAGGAGGACCACAAATCTGAGCCCAGCCAGGGCAATTTAGTATCTTAGTGAGCCTCTGCCTCTGCCTCAAAACCAAAACTGGACTGGTGATACAGCTCTGTGAGAAGGCTCTGGGCTCAATCCCCAAGTGTCACAAAAAAAAAAAAAAAACAAGTAAAATAAAAAGCCTGGTCGAGGTAGGGCTGGTGGCACAGGCAGGCAATGCTAGCACTCTGAGAGGCTATGGCTGAGAGATGCCAAGTTTGCACCAAGGTTGGCCAGCTTAACAACTCATGAAGATTCTGTCTCAAAATAATAAAATAAGGACTAGGGAATGTTGCCCAGCCAGAAAGCCCTGGGTTTGGTCCCCAGCGCCATTAAAAACAAACAATGCACTGTGCTGTGTCCTCAAGTCCTCAGCTCTTTGCTCATGATCATCATCCAAGACCCCACAGTGTCTACCCCTTCAGCAGGATTCAAAAACCTCATAAGCAGCTGGCCTGGCCGCTCCCACTGACGTGCTTCCAAGACTGCTGACAGAGCCTCACTGCTGTTGTGTGCAACAGACTCTGCTTTCTGGCCGGGTCATTACATTGGTCTCAGGAGCCAGAGCTCAAGAGCAGGCAGCTTAGCAACGGGCATAGCCCAAGTGAGAGACGGTGACGGATGAGCCAAGTGGACGACAGGAGAAGCCCCGTGCAGGAGAGAGGCCAAGAGACTCAGTGGACCGTGGGAGAGGCTTTGTGCCAACTTTATGCTGGGCTCGCTTTTGATGAATTCTCTCTCTCTCTCTCTCTCTCCCTCTCTCTCATTGTGCTGGAACTGGGAATCAAAACCTAAAACCTTCACCTTGAGCTATATACCCAGCCCATATTTTATTTTTGATTTTGAGACAGGGTCACTAAATTGCCCAGGCTGGACTTGAACCTGAGATCATCCTGTCTCAACTTCCCAGAGTTACAAGATTACAGGCCTGCATTAACCCACCTGGCCAATCCTCTTTTTAATCAGGAACTTTGCCCGTCCATGCTGAGCCCTCTACCTTCAGTGCCTCACCTGTGTGGGGCTAGGCCTGCTGGTCATCCCTTGTTCTTTCTCGGCGCCTGTGCACTGGCCAACTTGGGAATTGTTATGGCTCCCCCAGATGAATTCTACTCTCAAAGCACTGCTGTGCGTTGTACTAAAGATTACTGGGGACAGGCAACACAGTGATGACCAGCCTTCTCAGTTTCTGGGCTCTGACGTTCACTGCCCCAAGAACCCTCACAGCCCCAGGCAGACTGGGATACTTGGTTGCCTAAAATTAGGCAAGAGGCAAAAATTACCTTTAAAATCTCCCTCTTGGGCTAGGCTTGGTGACATAGGCCTCGGGGAAGCTGAGACAGGAAAATCTTAAGGTTGAGTAGAGCCTGGGCAACTTCGCGAGTCCCAGTCCCAAAATCAAAACTAAAAAAATGAAGGCTCTGGAGTCAATCCCCAGTACCACAAAAGAAGAGGAGGAGGAGGAGGAGGAGGAGGAAGAAGCAGCGGCAGAAGCAGCAGCACCGCCCTCTTTGAGGAAGTCTGTAGTACTTAGCACCTCCATTAGGAAAAATGAGCTAGCCTTTTCTGGCATTTTAGGCTTACCACAGGCCAGCCTAGTTTGCGTGTGTGTTCCAGCTTGCAATCCCAATTTTTATATTTTCCACATAAAAATTATAGTATTTGGAAAGAAAAAGAAAGTTCTCAAATAAATACTCTAACTTTGCATCTTCAGAAACCAGAAAAGGAGCAAAGCCCAAAGTCAGCAGACTGAAGGAAACAAGATTGACTTCTTTGAGCGTACACTTTTAAAATCCTGCCTACTGCTCAAAAAGTGTCTTTCTATGCCTGGAAGAATAGCACAGTAGTTAGAACACTTGCCTAGCAAGCGCAAGGCCCTGAGTTTGATTTCCCAACCCTATATAAACTGGGTGTGGTGGCACATGCCTGTAAATCCAGCACCCAGGAGGCTGAGGCCTGAGGATTGCCATGGTTCAAGGCCAGCCCAGGCTACATAGTGAGTCCAGGACCACTCTGGTCTAAAAAGAAAGCCCTTGGTCCCTTTCTGCCTCTTAATGGGGCATCTTGGAAACTTCTTTTCTGTGACACAGGGAGGCTCTGTGGGTTCCCACAAAAAGACTGTCTCTTTCAGGTAGTTTCAGTCCTGTGGGGCTCTGCTCTTCCTGGAACCCAGGTGACCACAGGCTTAGGACTATGGCTAGAGACTACTGAGGGCAGCCCACTGTCTCAGTACATCCCTTATCTTGATGCCCTCAGACTTAAAGGGGACGAGACCAGATAAATTCAGGGCTAAGCCACCAAGTCCCGCAGCTCCTGAACAGCCACGCTGTAGGTGCCCAGCACCCCATGCAGAGCAGACCTCAGGATTTACAGGAGCAAAGGATGCAAAACAAAGGCCAAATTTGTTCCACCTGGAGTTACTTATTAAGCATCCGTATGCCCAAGAAAAGAGTCACGAATTTTAGTGAAAGTGGCTTTAAGATCCTTCATACTGAGCTATATTCCCAAGGCTCTTCTGGTGTTGGGAATCATAGACTTGCGCCAGCAGGCCTGACCATGAATGATGGTTTTGATGAGTAGCAAGTAAGAGCCCAGAACGTACCCTGTCCACTGTCCCTATGAGGGACTCCGACTACACCACGACTGTGTCAATATAACTTAATAGCAAAATAAAAATGGAAATGGGCCTACAGACTTGGACAGAAATGTTTTGAAAGATAGACAAATGATCAGGAGATACAGAAGTGCTGTACATCAGGAATGACCAAGGAAATGCAAATTAAAACTGCATGGTCACCGCGCACCTGCTGGAGGGGCTGATAGCAAGCAGTCCATGCCAGGTGTTGGCAGGTGTGCAGGAGAGCCCTGTACAGTGGTGAGTGGAAATGGATAGCAGCAGAGAGTGCGCGATCCGACCGCCCCAGCTAGCAGCTGCGTGTCCAAAGGAACCGGAGTCCAGCAGTCACTGATTGCATCTACACTTCCAAGCTCATTGCTGCATTACTTAGAGGAGTCAAGGTACACAGCCAATGGAAGTTCCCATTGACACACAGGCAAGATGCATAGTTGTGTGTGTATAAAAAAGAGGGAACTTCCAATTTGCAACACCAAGACCACCTGGAGAGCACTGTGCTAAGTGACCAGACACAGAAAGGGGGTCTCACCCACGTGGGAAACCTAAAGATGTCAGACTCATAGAAATGCAGGAGGTAGGGTGCTGGGGGTCCAGGAGGTGGGAGACACAGAGCAGGGGACTTCTGGTCAAAGCAGGTACAAATTTTCAGTTATGAATTCTGGAGAAGAAATACATAACTCTATTTACCAATGTGTCATGACTTGAAATTAGCTGAGAGCCAGGCCTGGTGGCAGAGGTCTGTAAGCCCAGTACTCTAGGAATCTGTGAGGCAAGAGGGCCCCACATTCCAGCCTAGCCTAGGCAACTTAGGGACTTAGTGAGATCTCATCTCAAATAAAAAATAAAAACTGGGCTGGGGTGTAGCTTGTTGTGATGGTCCTGGATCAATCCTCAGTACCACAAAAAAAATAAATAAATAAAAAGATTTTAAGTGTTTTCACCACAAACACACACCCTTCCCCCAATAGCTATGCAAGGTGACAGATATATTCATTAGTTTGACTGTGGCAATAACTCCTCAATGTATACTTACGTTAAAACATCATAGTGTACAGTAACTGTATACAGTTCTTGTTCATCATCTACACATCAATAACCCAGAAGGGGCGGACCAATCTCTCCCTTTTTGGTCTAGTTTCCTTCCACGGGCTTCTGGCCCCCAGCCTCCAGCCCCCAACGGTACTTTGGGTCTTACCACCTGGCACCTCCTCCCCTTGCATCGCTTGGCAAACCTTGTCAGCTTGGATACTTCACTTAGCAACCCAGAAGCCAGCCCGGCAGGGCCCGGCCTAATAGTCACCACCTAGGACTCCCCACATCTCAGGGACACCCCTCTTCTACTAGAGAATACAGTCAACAGAAGCCACCCTGGAAGATGGGGGCTGACGCCTGCGGTGTGTTTTACGGCAGGCACCCCCCTTCCTGTCCCCCGGGGCTGCCTTTCACTCAGTGTTTGGACAGGAGGACTCCTTGGAACCTCTCCTCTCAGGACCCCTCTATTCCCCTCTCCTTCCCTCACCAGCTGGTTTTTCTGTCTGGTTTTAGTTCAGGATTCCTCACCAAGGACTCAAAGCCCTCTGCCTGCCTCATTGGATTGGTGCTCACCACTTCCATTTTCCAAAATAAAAGGGGAGGGGTGGGTTCTGGATGGTAGCGTGCTGCAGTAGCGGGTCTGTGACCCCAGCACTCCTGGGAGGCTGAGGCAGCAAAGTCTGAGCACCTTAGTGTAAATTCACAGAGTCCCTGTCCCAAAATCAAAAACGGACTGAGGACACAGCTCAGTGTGAAGGCTCTGGGCTTGATCCCCAGCACCACAAAAAAAAAAAAAAAAAAAAAAGACAAACTGAAGTTAAATTTTAAAAGTTAAATTAAAAAGTGCAGGCTGGGGTATAGCTGGTAGAGCTCATTGGTGAGGTCCCCGCACCCCCAAAAGTGCCACGCTCAAGGTAGACAGAGTCTGGGGAAGGAAACAAAATGAGGGGAAGCCACAAAATGAAGATAATTAGAGGGAAAAGACGCCATTTATCATAGATTTATATGCCTTTTTTTCCTACTAGGAATTCAACACTGGTCCTTTGCTCTGAGCTACATCCCCAGCCCCTTTTTATTGTTTATTTTGAGAGAGGGTCTCACTAAATTGCTATCGCCCAGGCTGGACTCAAAATTGCAATCTTCTGCCTCAGCCCCCAAAGTGCTGGGAACAAGCCTGCACCAAGGGGCTGCTTCGGGCCTTTGACTGCTTTGTGCGGTGTGGGACAGAAGCCTGCAGAGCTGTGCAGAGGACAGAAGGCTCCATGCAAAGCACTCAGGCCCATGCCCCCCATGCTCCATGTATTCCTAATGTCCTAAGTGGGCGCCAGGAGATATGCTTAAAAGGACACTCTGGGTGGAGGGGCTGGGGAACCCCTCCTGGAGGAAACATTTCTGTGAATCAGTCAGGGAAGGGATTCTAACTGGGTCACAAAGAAGGTCAGCTACAAATACCCAGCTACATCCCAGCCTTTGCCCCTTTCGATGCTTTATTTGAGACAGTCTTGCTAATTTTTTTTTTTTAAATATTGGTTTCTGATTCTTCACTCATCTTAGAGGTCCCTGAGCCTTCACATGAAGTGCTTAAAATTCTTTCACTGAGCAAGATCTTCCTCCCGTGCCAACACTGCTCACCCGGGGCACTCCCATGGGGTTGTTTGGATGGATGCTCAGGGGAGTGTTTTTCCAGCTCTCCCGCTGCAGGCGAACATCTGTTTCCTACTGCCTTGTAGCTCAAAGAACCAGCTCCTCTGCACCTAAGTAATTAAATCAACTTTTAGATGATATTTTTTTAAATGAGGGCTCAGGGCTATAGCCCAATGGTTACAGTTTTTGCCTAGCATGCACAAGGTCCTGGGCTGGGTCCTCCAGCACCACATAAACTGGACATGGGGTACATGCCTATAATCCTAGGACTCAGGAGGCTCAGGCAGGAGGACTGCGGTGAGTTCTAGGCCAGCCTGGGCTACACAGTGAGGTCTGGACTAGCCTGCTCTACAGCATGAGACTCTGGCTCAAAAAATGAACAAAAAACCCCACAAACTATAAAATGAAATCCCAATCCAGGCTTGCTGGGCAGGCCTATCATCCCAGCCCTCTGAGCAGCTGAGGCAGGAGGTTCTCAAGCTGGAGCACAGCCTGGGCAACTTAAAGATTTAGTGAGACCCTGTCTCAAAATCAAAATTAAAAAATGAGTTAGGGATGTAGCTCAGCGCAAAAGCTCGAGGTTGGTTCCCCAATGCCACCAAGAGAAAAAGAAATGATTATGGTGATGGGTACACTAAAAAATACACTGAGGTTATATAAGCGATCATCAAAATACACAATGAATATTTAAATTTCTAAAAACTATTGCAGTAAAAGACAGATCGCCATTAATCTTCCCCCAAATACTTCCCCTTGCTCCAAATGCACTTTACCCATTGTCCTGGCCAATTCCCGAAGCAGTTCTCTTTTGTAAACACCATTCATCGGTGTAATAAAAACATAGTGAATGCCTCTGCCAAGTGCAGCCAATGGACAGGCCGGTTCGTTAAAACACGAGGGCGCGCCTCACCCACCTGCTCACCTGATCTGGCACTGGGCAACTTCTGGCTCTTCCCCAAAGTCAGAATGACTGTGAAGGGGAAGCACTGTGAATCGACGCAGAGCACTAAGCCGCCACAGCAGGGCAACGGAAGACATGAAGGAAGGACTCCCGAGTGAAAGGCGCGAGGGCATCACACGCGATCCACGCAGGGCGGACTATTTTGAGGAGCAAGGGGTCCTTTAATGTGCCAAACTTTTTTAAAAATTAAAGATTCACTGTATTTTTCAATCCCACCTCATATACTTCAAGTGGGCAATCGAGTGCTATATAAATTATCTCAACAAAGATATTTTGAAAATATTACCATAAGTCATTTCCATATTCAAGTATCACACTTCCTTCTTTCAACATTTGCTGGCTACTTTTCCCTTCTCATTTGCCTTTTGCTTTTCCATGTTTAGAGGATGCACACTTTTACTTAACTCTGTATCCTATCAACAAATCCCCCGGGTCCTTCTGTGTGTGTGTGTGTGTGTGTGTGTGTGTAACTGGGATGAAGCCCAGGGCCTTCACACCGGGCTACGTCTCCAGAATGCTTTTTAAAATGTTTTGAGACAAAGCCTTGCTAAATTGCCCTGGCTGGACTCAAACTTGCGGCTCTCCCACTTCAGTTGGGATTACAGGCATGTGTAACTGTGTACTATTTAATTTTCATTTTTAATTCATTTGGTTTTCAGAAGCCAAATGAATTAAATGTCATATGTTGCAGAAGCTTCTCCTTTTCCTCTCATGCCCCTGGGCGCCTTTGTAATACTTCATTTGTACCAACATCTATTTTTGGGTTACTAAGGCATTGAGCTAAGGGATCAAATTAATAGCACCTTTTTTAAAATTTAGGTTTACTTACTTATTTTAGTTAGTTATGGTACTGGGGATGAGCCCAGAACCTTCACACGAAACTACATCCCCAGTCATTTTTTTTGTTTGTTTGTTGTGCTTTCTTTGTGCTTTTAGTGGTACTGGGGATGAAGTCTAAAGCCCACATGGTAAGTTGCCCAGTGTGGGCTCAAAGTATTGATTCTCCTGCCTCAGCCTCCCTGAAGTGCCAAGACTACTAACCTGTGCCACTGGACTCGCCAATACTTATTCTGAAATATGGCTTTGTGTGTGTGTGTGTGTGTGTGTGTGTGTGTGTACATGTGCATGCTGGAAATAGAACTCAGGACCTCTGCCCTGAACTACTATTATTTCTTAACTTTGAGACACGACTTTACTAAATTACAAACTTGTCCAAGCTGGGCTTAAATTTGCAATCCTCTTGGCTCCCCATCCCAGAGTGCTGAGATGGCAGGTGTGGACTACCATACCTGGCTTAAAGGAACGCTTCATTGGCAGGTGTGGACTACCATACCTGGCTTAAAGGAACGCTTCATTGGCAGGTGTGGACTACCATACCTGGCTTAAAGGAACGCTTCATAGGTAGTGTTTCAAGTGTTACTTTCTTCTTTCAAACTAATTGTAGCTATTCTTGCTTATTTTTTTCTTTTAGAGTGAATTTGTAGAGTAATTTTGTCAAACTTTTGACAACATGATTGGACTTAGATTTATGGATGAGCCAATTTGGAAAGATGGAATGTTAGGAATATTTCATCTTACCCCCTGGGGGCACAGCACATTCCCCATTCATACAGGCCTGTTTCTTTACCTAGATGTCATACATCTTCTGTCTATAGGTTTTTTGTTTTTGCTTTTTCGTCATGATGAACGGTAATGTAATCTCTTTATATAAATAACAACATACAACTGGTTTGAAATCAAGCTAAAAGGGCATGGAGGGTCTAGAAGAATGGCCCAGAGATTAAAATGCCTGTAAGCACAAGGCCTGAGTTCCAATCCCCAGCACCACATAAAGCCAGGCATTGTGGTGCACGCTTGTAATCCCAGCTCTCAGGAGGCTGAGGCAGAACTGCCATGAGTCCAAGGGCAGCTTAGGGTATATACTGCATTCAGGACCAGGCTGGGCTATACAGTGAGACCATGTCTCAAAAAAAAAAAAAAAAAAAAAAAAAGATACGCTAACGACAAAGACCTTAAGTTCAATCTTCTTGCCAGCCACTTTCTAGACCCTGTCACAAATAAAATGAGACTAAAGAACATTGGGGTGAGGGTAACACAGGCTCATCCAGCCCTTTGTCCATGGGAGGCAGGTGGCCCTGGGCCAAAAGACGTGTGGCCCCACAAGATATTTAGCTAGTCTGTTTGTGACTCCAAGGCGCAGCGCCTGGGAGCGTGGGGGTAACGATCAGTGAGCAGGGAGGGCCCAGTGAGTCCGACTCTGCCTCCAGGCCCGTGAGGTGTGATCAAAAGAACTTCACATGCCCTTTTGTGAGTTATGGAGCAAAATATAGTCGCTGCCCATAATATCTCAACCTGTGTGTGCCTGTGAAGACAGGTGTTTACTTTATTAAGCAGACATGTAAGTTTCCTTTTAGTTACTTAGAAACCGGGGATTGAAACCAGAGACTCTGCAGTGAGCCACAGCCTCAGCCTACTTTTGTTTTTATTTTTGGAAAGGGTATCCTTAAGTCTCCAATTTGAGTACAGGCTGGGCTCAACCTCGCAATCCTAACTCAACCTCCCACAGTGCTGAGACTACAGGCCTGTGCCATCAGCCTGGCCCTTATTTCATTATTAAAAATGAGCTTGATTTAACAAAAGGGGTGGGGAGATTTGTGTTATTTTCATAAAAGGCAAGTTTTGTTGTTTATGTGCATTAACTAAATATATTGGATCCTGGCCATTCACATCAACTACTGAGCACTGGTAGCTAAGGAGAAAGAAATCCGAGCACACAAGGTACTGTTTTCTGAATGATTTTAATGGTGATAAAATTGGTTTTAACACCAGCGTGTCCACATTCGAGAGAGTGAAACTAGTGGGAACCGCATTTACCACTTAATTTACATTTAACACAGTAAGGAGTGATCATTTTTCCAAGTGACTGGAAACATCAAGTTCAATCAATCTACAACTGAAATAAAATACAGTCTCTCCCCACCCTAATCATTATAAGAAAAATCTGCTTTTGTTATTTCCCATAAGTAAATTGCACCGGATGAATGACACAAATTTCACACACAGAAAGGACAAAGCCGCACATGTACAAGGCTACTTGGCTGGTGACCACGGCCTGGAGCCTTCGTCATTGCTCGGGAAAATTTTAAAAAACATTTTCTGTTAACACGTCAATAAGTAAAATAAACTGTGAATAACTCACTAAGGTCCTTTCTGCTATAAAATTTCAGTTTAAATATGTGTAAGAATTTGTTTTGTGAATGTGATTTCTAAAAATTGTCTATAGAAGTCCCAAAGATAGCACAAAAAAGTTTTTAGTAACTAAAACATATGAAAAAGTTTAAATAATTTCTATAAAAGGAATCATTTTGGAAAAATAATTTATATTTGTCTTCCAAAGAATTTGAATGTTGTCCTTCCTAACGTACCACTGGCTTCATATCTGTACTTTTTATTATTATTATTATTATTATCTTGGGGCACTGGAGTGTGAACCCAGGGCCTTTGCACTGAGCTCATTTTTAAAATTTTTGATTTAGAGACAGGATCTTGCTAAGTTACTAAATTGTCCAGGGTGGGATCAAACTTGCAATCCTCCCACCTCTGCCTCCCCCCTCCCCGTGTGCCAGGATTACAGGTAGCCAGAGAACCAGGCCCAGCTCAAAACTTCCTGTTGATTCTTCAAACTCTTGTCCCAGTAGTATGAATTTCATTTGATTAAGTCATGCCAAAAAGTTTTTTAAAAAGAAGGTTTGACACAAAGGAATCCTTCACATAATCCCTGCAACGGGAACTATGGGCACAGCAGCGCCAGACACACTTCAGTAAAAAAAAGATGAGGAATCAGAGTACATAAAAGATGCAGGTTCACAGCTTCATTAGCAGGTTTAGGGAACTGGACTCTAAAATCCAATTTTTATATCCCAGTTCAAAAACATCCCTCCCAGCTTGTCAATGTAAACCGGAGGCAGCCGCACCGCAGTCGTGTTGATGTGTCTAAACATTTGTGATTTTTAATCATGCTTAATTTCCAATTTTGCAAAGTTCAAAACTACATACAACATGCAGCAAATGGGGCACAGTGGTGACAACTGACCACTCCAGGTGACAGTGACCTGGACGGTGTGTCACTCTACTACTGTTTTGGCTTTCCTGTAGATGTGTCATTTTTCAAAACAAATAAAACTGCTTTGTCATACACGCGAAGTACATGTCATCTAATATCCCTGGTTTTAGGGTAAAATAAAAACTTTCCATCTCACACTTGTCTCTCACAGAAGTGCCTTGCTGCTAAAAGGATGGGAGAAATAGTAGCCATGCCTTAGAAGAAGAACTGATCTAAAGGCCAACAGAGTTAAAAGTGGCGAGTCTGAGACGTAGATGTATCAACTTCCTAAGTGCATTGCAATTATTATGTATCACAAACACACAGTAATAAAACAAATAATTCTTGGAAATAAAATAAAAGCCAGTAAGAGAGGGCACAAGCCCGGTGAGGTGGCGTATGTCTATAATCCAGCACTCAGAAGGCTGAGGCAAGAGGCAAGTTCGGGCTACATAAAGAGTTCAGTACTAGCCTGGAATATACAGGGAGACCTAGGAGGGGGAGAGAGAGAGAGAGAGAGAGAGAGAGAGAGAACAGGCAGACAGACAGCACAGCACACAAGAGCATGCACATGTACTGCCCCAATCATCATCATCTCGAGTTTCAAAGCCATTGTGGTCCTCCTGGCTCAACACCAGCTGCCAAGCTCATCTGGCAAACACAGCTCACCCTACCTTTACAAATAGTGACAAAGGATCAAAAAGATACCTCCCAATAAGATGAAAATGGTTTTTACCTTGAGCAATAAAAAATATTTTCACAGTGGAATGCCTTAAACTTGTCTGATATGAATTTGTCATGGACTGTTTAAAGCTGACTGTATTTTTAAAATAAACTACACGGTTTGGGTTCTTATTTAAAGTCTCATTGAGACTAAAGAACAAGGCTTCACCATTTCTATTAAGTCTCTGGCTGAACAGTATTTTAGCAAGATAGTAAGAATACTTTAAAATCTTCATTTGCATTGGGATGGGAGTCTGCATTACAGTAACCTTGAATCAGCCATCTTTTCATCAAAATGGAGATAGAAAACCATGCACAATGAACAAGACCAACAGGTAAGGCACTGTCAGGAAGCAAAGTTCCATCCTGGGCTTCCAGTGTGCTACAGGGAACAGCAGCACACATCTTTCTCCTCACGGAAGCTACGTGAGGGGACACCTAGAGCAACAGGCAGCCAGCCAGGGGCACAGGCCCGGAGTGCCAGCACTATGGGAGCTGAGGCAGGAGCACTGAGAATGCAAGGCCTGCCTGGGCAACCAACTGACTCAGAGAGATCTTGTCTCCAAATCAAAACCAAAAATGGGCTGGAGGTGTAGCTCAGTGTGAGGGCCCTGGGCTCAGTCCCCAGTCACAAAAAACAAAACCAAAGTAAGACTCAAAACAAAAAAGCCAAGGAATAAGCAATGGACAGCCAACACAATGGCCCACGGTGAGGAGCCGGGTCCTCTGAGGCTAAGGCCCGGATGACACTAGCATGCACCTCAAGTGGGGGACACAGGGGATCCAATGAGCCAAACTGAATTTCTGTGGAAAGTACCAATTGTCAATCTTAAAACTTACCATGTAGGGGGAGGGACAAAAGGAGAATGGGAAAGTCTTTGTCACCTTGACAAGATACGTATGTGCACAAAATCCTCAACTCCATTGTAAACCTTAGGTTTTGCACTAATACATATCAATAAAATGGGGAAAAAAAACTTACCATGGAGGGCTGGAGGAATATCTCAGTGGTTAAAGCACTTACCTAGCAAATGCTAAGTATCCAAATTCGATTCCCAAGCACCACATAAAGCCAGGCATGGTAGCACATGCTTATAATACTAGCATTCAGGAGGCTGAGGCAGGAGGATTGCTGTGAGTTCAAGGCCATTTTGGGAGACATACTGAGCTCAGAGCCAGCCTAGACTAGAGTGAGATCCTGTCTCAAAAAGAAAAACAACAACAACAAAAAAACCCAAATTTACCATGGAGCTTGGCTTAGGGGGCATAGGACAATAATAGCAACACTCTGAGAGGCTGAGGCAGGAGGACTGCCAAGTTTGAGCTCAGTCTGTACAACTTAGCAAGAACCTATCTCAAGATCAAAAATAACGCAGGTTGAGGAAATAGCTTGGGGTGAAACCACCCCGACTTGATCCCTAGTACACAAAACAAAACAAAACAAAATACAGAAGTTACCACGGGCCTGAAAAGAGACCAAAATAAATTCCTTGTCCTCCCTGCACCGCGACCCACTTCTCCCTTTCTAAGTTCTCTACAGGAATTACTGGCAACGGCACCCCATCAGGGAACCAAGATCACAATGGGCTCTAAAAAAATGCATCAGCCTGACAGCAAGGTCTGGGAAGGAATACGGAAATAAATATTTGGAAAAACTGAGGGTTGCCCTTTGTAGAGACTACAATAAAAGATAACTTGAGCTGGACATAGTGGCACATGCCTGTGTTCCCAGCAATCTGGGAGACTGAGGTAGGAGGACTGCAAGTTCAAGCTCAAGCCTAGATAATTTAGTGATTTAGCAAGACTGTGTCTCAAAATAAAAGGGGTGGGGGTGTAGTTCAATCTCCAGGGCTCAAGTGATCCTCCTGTCTCAGCCTCCTGAGGAGCTGGGATTATAGGTACATGCCACTCTACCCAACTGACACCTTGAATCCCCTAATAACCTGAGATGATTCATAGAAACAGATTAAACCAGAACGTCTTTTTTTGCTTTTAAAAGCATAACCACAAATAAGACAGAAATATTAATATTAATGTCCAATAAAACCTATCTTAAGCTCCCTGAGAAGTCATTCAGACACACGACACAGCACAATGGTGCAGCAGAAAGAAAATCATTTTACAAGGTTCCTTTAGAGTAAAATCAAATTTCTAATCTAACACATATGAGATAACCTATATGCTTATTATTGTTGCTATGAATTTATTTAGCCATAAAAAGTGACACATTTTAAATCCTCAAGGTAATTTTGGCACAAGTCAGATTTCCTCATTTGGTTAAGTCCCTGAGCCTTCTTTTCCCAGTCCCTGAGGCTGATTTTCAGCAGGGTCCTCTTTCCCACCCTGCCCCCTTTGCGCATGACCCTGCACAAGCACAACCACCCGAGCTCCGCCCAGTTTCCCACGCCTTCAGCGGAGCCAGCACCAACGTGTGGCGTCATTGTGCTTCCCTAGGTGTGGCGTCATTGCGCTTCCCTAGAGGTGCTCTGAGGCATCGCACAGGTCAGGCCCTGGGGGGACAGGCCAAGAGGCCGGCAGGGGCACCCCAGGCGGCCTCACCAGCCCTCCCACCGCCCGCGGGGGGCCGCCGCCGAGGTCGCCAGGGCTTTGTGCCGCAGGTGCTCGTCCAAGCACTGCACCGCAAAGTAGTCCACGTCCACGTCGAACTTATTGGCAAAGAAGTGGTGCTTGCGCAGCATCCAGTGCAAGTCCCCCGCGCCGAACACGCACACGGAGCGCACGTGCACGCCGGCGCACGGCGGGTAGGGGGCGCCCTTGTTCACGTCGCCCTCCAGGTACTGCCACTTGACGAACCTCGCCACGGCGCGCATGTCCGTCAGGTCGTACTTGTGGCTCAGGGGCAGCGACCCCGGCACCCCAGGGATCCTCTGGACTGTGGCCCAGAGATACTCGTCTGGGCTGTACGTGTCCCGCGCCCACGCCATGAACTTGCGGACGTCCTCGTTCTCCAGCACGTACCCCACAAACGCCCTGCTGACCACAAAGTAGGCACTGCCCGAGAAGATCGGGGTCTGCAGGGGCGGCTGCGCCTTGGCGACGCCCGTGTTGGTCAGCCTCCCGTCCACGACCTCGTAGCGCTTCCGCCACCGTTCTTCCTTGTGCGCCGGCATCTTCTCCGTCTCCAGGCTGTTCTCGCCCAGGAACGACCGGAGCTTGCGGACGATCTCCAGGTTGGTGCGGATGGGGAAGTCCAGGCCGCACAGGTTGATCAGGTAGCGCCAGGCCGCGCTCCCGCGGTAGAGGTCCTGCATGCAGTTGAGATCGGCCTGCACCCGGCTCCACGACGCGTAGACCACGCTCTCCAGCCGGCTGGCCACGAACACGTTGGCGAAACAGGACGCGAGGCCCTGCACGGCGGCCTGGAAGGCCTCGTCCGCCTTCTTGTCCACGTGGATGCAGTAGAGATTCTGAGGCATGTAGATGGCCCTGAGGAGTCGGTCCAGCATTTCGATCTTGTGGTGCACCACGATGGAGTAGGCGATCGGGAAGGCCGCCTCCTCCTCGCTCAGCGGCTCCGTGATGTACTTGCGAGCCTTGACGAAGGAGGCGCAGTCGCGGGTCATGTTGACATAGTCGGATGGCGACCACCGAGGGTGCTTCTTGACCCTCGCTGTGAGCATCTCAAGCTTGGCCTTCTGGATTTCATCCGCATCGCCCTGTACCACTTTGGTGCAGTTAACAGTGCTACTAGGGTTCTCTCCAGCGAGCTCCAAGTGGCTGAGGATCATAGAGTCGGGCTTTTGGTGAATTTTTAAGGCAGTGAAAATAACTAGGGGAAAAATAAGAACCGTAAGGTAGTATTTAGCGGGATAAGAAAAAAGTCTCCTTCGTAACAAATGCCTGGGCATTTCAAACAACAGCCGGACCGTATCCTTTAATAAGCGATGGTCTATGCTGCAGACGCAACGACCTTTCCTTGTCACAGCCTCAGGAGTTGCCCGTTTGCATCTGTCAGGCGTACAACGGCATCACGCACCAAGGGGGGAACAGCCTGAAATAAAAACAAAATTATATTCATAAAGACATACTGCCAGGTGCAGTGGTGCATGCCTGTAATTCCAGCACTGGGGAGGCTGAGGCAGGAGGACTGCTGTGAGTTTGAAGCCATCTTGGGCTGTAGAGTGAGTTCAGGACCAGCCTGAACTACAGAGCCAGACCTTTGCTCAAAGGCAAAAGATGAAAACAAAGGAAAAAAAACCAGTAATAACAACAAAACCACAGTATTTCCTCAGGCTAAAGGTCTGTCCTCTTTGCTGTGTTAAGTCAGATGTTGAAAAAAAAAAAAATAACCCAGTAGATTCATCAGAGGAAAAGTTTTACAGGAACCCCACAGTCTTGAGTGTTAAAGCCACAGGTTGGGGGTTATGAGAAATCCCCTTAAAGCCTAGTAACATGATGTCCTCCAAAATCCTCCAATAAGCATTCAACATCTCGAGTGTATGGAAGGGCAAAGCCACAGTCGAAGACCCAGACTACACTTGTTGAACTACCACACTAGGTGAGTCTTTGATGCTACGCCAATTCTAAGAATCAGCACCAGGGTATTTTGTTTGTTTTGTGGTGGTCCTGGGGATTGAGCCCAGGGCCCTCACACACTGAACCACACCCTTTCCTATTATTTAATCTTGATTTTGAGATAGAATTTTGTTAAATCACTAAATGGCCCAGGCTGGGCTGGAATTTGTGATCCTCTTGGCTCAGCCTCCCAGGCATCTGGGATTACAGGCCTGCACTACTGGACCTGGCATCCCTCTTGGTTTTACAATCAGTCCATGTCTAAGTTCCTCCTGACATGCAGTAATCAGCTGGCGTCAGCAGCCATAAAGATCTGAAGAGTCAGACCCACCCACTTTTTGCTGATGTAAGCTGGCACACCCATGCCAGGCACTCTAGGAACATAAGCTACAAACATCCAAAAATACAGCCTAAAACAAACTGCAATAATTAAGCCCAATGGAGAAATGCTAATTGTATATAATTGTAATTTATGATATAACTTTGTCTACATTCAATTTCTAGGAGCACAACTAACTTTCAGTATTTAAAATGCCTATAAATATCAAATATTTTTATTTCTACAATAAATTTGTAACATAAAAGTGAGTTCCTAGGTGAGTGCTCTAATCACAGAGTTCCACTCCAAAGCCCTTCCCTTCTTTTTTTCAACAAAATCCTGCTGAGTTGTCTGCGCTGGCCTCAAACTCACAATCCTTGCAGTACCTATTATGGTACTGTTCTAAAAAAGATCAAATATCATTAAACATTTCAAACAATTTTTTGTTTTTGAGACAGGGTCTTGCTCTGTAGCCCTGGCTATTTCTTAACTCACTATGGAGTCCAGGCTGGCCTTAAACTCACAGCAATCCTCTTGCCTTAGCTTCCCAAGTGCTGGGATTACAGGTATGAGCTACCATGCCTAACAAATATTTATGTGATGCTGGGGAAACAAACCCAGAGGCTTATGAAGGCAAAGACTTCCACCACTGAGCCTTTCAATCTCAGCCCTATGGGGGATTATAGGAGGGGCCACATTTGTGTGGAATACCAGTAGACCTAAGACAGCAGAGCAGTCAGAAGGCCCTGGAAGTGAGACCTTAATGAAGACGGAACTGATGAGATAACTCATGGGAGTTAGCATATCTGAAAAGACATGCCCAGCTGACAACACAGGCGTACAATCCCAGCACTTTAAGAAGCTGAGGCAGGAGGATCACAAATTCAAGCCCGGCCTGGGCAACTTAGTGAGGCCCTATCTCAAAATCAAAAATAAATAAAAATGGGCTGGGTAGGATGTAGCTCAATGTGAAGGTCCTGGGTTCAATCCCAGGTATCTAGTTTAAAAATAAATAAATAAAAGAAAAAAACTGACTTAACTGGTGGACTCTGGGGCTGAACTGCTGATAAATACCTTGAGATAAAGCCAAAGAAGGGAGTTAGAGACATAATCATGGACTTCTAAGAGATCAGTCATCAAATGATGAAAAAGTAATTACAGAACAACCCACGGCTTAGCTCTGAAGAACACCAGGGTCTTAACAATGCAGACATTGTTTATCAAATGCAATCCAATAAAACTATGGATAAGGCCTAGAAGAGAGATGGGTGGGGTAGGGAGCAGCAAAACTAGACTCTGAGCACAGAGCATCATCAGTAAAGGTGCCCATGGAGAGGCGTCCGATGCCCACACCACGGAAGTAGCGTGGGACTCTGCCTTGGGTGACTTCCTGCTGTGAGATAAAGGCACCTGTATAATTTTATTCCACTGCCTGGCACTCTTGACCACCAGCTCCACGTGCTGACATTCAGCTGTAAAGAGCAAAGTGGTGGTGAAGGTGCAGCTCAGGATAGGGTTATTCTCACAGTGGTAAATCCACAAGGATATGAGTGTAAGAAAAGTCCCCAAACCACCGGTTATCAGATGCAGATTTCAGCCTGAAATACACATGAAGCCAGAGACTGAGGAGGCAGAATCTCAGAGCCACATTTCAAAACCCAAATCTGCTAGCGATGTGAGCACACATGCTGGTCTGTATTTCAACGTGAACCAGACTCTAAAACCTCAGATCAATCCCAAACCGTACACTTAACGATGCAGGGTAAGTTGGAGAAGTATTAAGTAGAGAAGAAAATGGAAGAGAATGTTTAAATGAACCAACTGTACGTGGTTCTGGCTACATTTCCCTTAATTCCTTTTTAAGTGATGGTGTGGTCGCACAGGTGCCTGAGAGGCTGAGGCAGGAGACTGTGAGTGGCCAGCCCAGGCAACTCAGCAAGATTTTGTTGAAAGAAAGAAGGTAAGGGGCTTGGAGTGGAGCTCCGTGATTAGAGCTTGCCCAGGAACCATGAAGTCTTGTGTTCTATCCTCCAGCTCCACATAATAGCTAGGCATGGTGGTGCATGCCTGTAATCCCAGCACTCAGGAGGCTGAGGCAGGCAAATTGCCATTGAGTCTGAGGCCAGCTCAGGCTACCTAGTGCATTCTGGACTGGCCTGGACTACAGAGCAAGAGACCCTGCCTCAAAAAAAAAGAAAAAATAAATAAATTAATATAGCAAAACATACCTAGTATACTGTTTTTGAAAGAGATGGAAATATGCTATACTTAGAAGTGACACATACACCTGAGTGTACACACACGTGTGGGTGGGCAGCAGGCCTACACACCGCTGCCCTCTGCACAGGAAGCTGGTTTAAGTTTGCTCGCTGGTCTTTAGATCCGGGGAGCCTCCTGCGCTCCACTGAGCCAGTGCTCCAAGAACCTCTGTCCCCTGGCCCAGAAGCTGCTGGGCCTGGAACAAAACACCAGCTGCTGTGATGGACGGCAAAGCTGTACCAGTGCCTCAGGACTGCGACTCCAGGGCGGGAGCCTGAATGCCACCTGAAGTAGGCCAAGGGAAGGAGCAGGGAACAGAAGATCTGAAACCAGCCGACACCCTAACTGGGGCTGGCCTCCAACTGGTTAGGGACAGCTTTTGGGGTCTTCCTAAGTTAGCACTATGATTTCAAGAACTTCAGCAGCAGCGGTGGCGGAGGCCTGTAATCTCAGCGCTCTGGGAAGCGGACGCAGAAGGCCTGCAAGTTTAAGTCCAGCCCGGGTAACTCAAAGTCAAAACTAAAGAAACCCGAAGCAGACTAAGGATACAGCTCAGCATGAAGGTGCTGGGTTCGATCCCCAGTACCAAGGGAGAGAAAACAAAAAGCAATCAACCAGTCAACTGCCAGTTCCAGCTGGGGCAGTGCTGCCAGAGAGCAGAGGCAGAAGGATTGCGAGTTTGAAACCAGCCTGGGCAACTTAGCAAGTCCTTGTCTCGAAAACTGCAAAGTGGGTAGAGGAATGGCTCAGCAGTTACAGCACAGCCAAGTGCTATATAAGTGCTTAGTACCCCAGTGCAATTCCCCCAGCACCACATAAGCTGGGCGTGGTGGTACATGCCTGTCACCCCAACACTCGGGAGGCTGAGGCAGGAAGACTGACTCAAGTTCAAGGCCAGCCTGGGCTACAAAGTGAGTTCAGAACTAGTCTGGACTACAGAACGAGATTTTGTCTCAAATTTAAAAAGAACAAAACAAAACAAAACTGGAAAAAGTACGAGGACATAGCATGGTGGTACAGCATTCCTCCTCGGGCTCAACATTAAGCACCACCACAAAATCTCCTCAGTGTAGGCTGCTGCCTGCCAGAACTCACTCGTCCACGTTTTCTGTGCCCCCTTTGGGAAGGGAAACTGCTGGACCATCAGTGAAAGCCAGAGTGGGTGGGGAGGTGAGGGGGTGGAGCCATGCTCCCCGCTGCAGATCCCTCTGGCCAGTGCCAGGTGCACAGGTTCGCTCTGCAGCACTTGTTCAGGGAGGAAGTCTTACAGGAAGCCCGGGCTCTCCTGCTAGAGACGTGGCATCTGTCCTTTCTTCCTTTGACTGTCAAAGTCCTTTCCTTTTCCCAACACTCGCAGACGCTAGACAAACCCACGATTCTGCTGGTTTTCTGGTTTGCAGTGCCCAGGGCCATGTGCATGCCAGGCAAGCGTTCTCCTCCTGAGCTACATTCCCAGCCCCAAGAGTCTAAAGATAAATGACAATAAGTGATTTTTTAAAGCCAAAGTCCTTAAACATATGCCACGTTCAAGCCCAGCCTGGGCAAACTGACAACTCAGCAAGACCCTGTCTCTAAATCAAACCAAAAAACCAGGCTGGGGACACAGCTCAGCGTGAAGGCCCGGGCTCGATGGCCGGCGCCACCCCGAAGACACTCAGAGAAAGGAAGAACGAGCAGCAAACATTCCCAGTCAGGAGACTGAGCCCTGATGTCTCCTGAGGGCTCGATGGAACAGCACGCCCCATGCTCCAAAGGGAACTGCTTCCCACCTAGAATTCTCAACAGCCAGGCAGGCCGCTGGGCAGCGGGCAGCGGGATAAAAGCGTGTTCATTAAAAGCCACACCTTCTTGGAGAATTGGTTCAAGAGGTACAGCACCTGTACCGGGCCTGGTGCTGCCGGCCTGGACTCCCACCATCTGGGAGGCTGAGGCAGGAGAATTATAAGCTCAAGTCCAAGAGCCTGTCTCAAGTGAAAATTTTTTAAAAGGGCTGGAGGCATATCTCAGTTCCAAGGCCCTGGGCTCAACCCTAGTAGCCACCATATCTGTGGCAGTGACACCACCATGGGCACCGTTCTCATGGGGCTTGACAGCCTCCCAGAACTCTTCCATGGGATTTCCACATATCAGCATGTTGAATCTTCAGGAGAATCCCACTCAGAAAATACTGCTTCCCAGATGAAGGAACTGAGGCACAGAGCCGTCACAAAGCTTTCTCGATGCCCCATAAGTAAGTAAGCTCAAGGGTCAGGATTCAAACCCATGCAGACCAGCCCCAAGTCAGTGTTTATCAAGAGAAAGACAGAGGACCTGGCACTCCTGAGCATAATAGAGACGCAGCAGAAATCCCAGGGAGACAAAGAAAAGAGACCCTAAGGACACCGGCTGTGTGAAATCCGCAGGAAAAGCCAGCGTCAAAGCCAGAACTACCCCAGAGGACAGCTCTTTACGGAGACTGAAGTGAGAAAAGCCAGGCCAGATACAATTTACAAGAAACTTGGCAACTACGGGAGAGGTCAGGGTCCAGGGAGTCGGATGTACAGTCAGCAGCAGCAACCAGGAATGAAAACGCGCTTGTTACTTACTTCAAGGCTGAGGCAGGAGGATCCTTAGTTTTGAGGCCAGCCTGGGCATCAGAGGGAGAACCCGTCTCAAAATAAAGAAAACAGGGTATAGTTCAGTGGAAGAATGTTCAAAAGAAAAAAAAATGGGCTGGAACGTAGGTATGTATGGTGGCCCTCGGCTGGGTCCTAGCACCACAAAAATAAATAAACAAATAAATAAATATCATGTTAAGAATAAAGTGGTACCCACTTATAACACACTAAAATAATAACTTTCATAATTTTAAAGGTAGTAATAAATGTAAGAGTAGGAAGGATGGTTAGTTTTTAAATGTAACTGCTAAAAAGCTTTTGATAAGCAAGTATTGAAATTTCCTTTTCTACTTTCCTTTCCATTTCTACTTCTTTTCACAATTCCATTCAATTTAATCTTATCTGTACTAACTTATAATTACATAAAATTTAAAAATATACAGGTGTCATATGAAAGTAAGATTTGATTTCAACTGTGTAGTCACCTCCAGAATTCTTTTTCATTCACTTATTGTACTACTTTGACTCAAAATGTCACGTAAGTAGCTCACTGCTGCATTTCACTCATGAATGGAAATCACATTTATTCCTCCTTTTCTCATAGCCCTTCCCTGCAAAGAGATAGCTGGGGATGAGAGCAGAGGGACAGCCCCAGGGAGGGGCTGCCACCTGCCTTTTTGGCCCCACACGCAGCAGGAATGATGAACTACCCGGCAGTCTATGTCTCTCTTGAGCACAACTGGCCTCATTGATTATTTTTTATTTACTGTTTTCACTGGTGATTGAGTACACGGTCTTTGTATGAACTACACCTCCAATCCTTTTCTTTAAACTTTTGAAACTGGGTCTCACGAAGTCCCTAAGTAGCCCAGGCTGGGCTCGAACTTGCTATCCCCCTGCCTCAGCTTCCCCAAGTGCTAGGATCACAGGCCTGCATCACTGGCCTGAATCCCACAGGTGGGGAGGACAGGTGTTGGGGGAGGACTGCATTCCCCACATGCTATACTTGCTCAGGAGGGAGAAGCCTAAAGAAGAGGAAGCCTGAGAGGAAGCAGAGGGGTGACCAGCCACGGAGAGGACTTAAACAGGAGGAGGAGGAGGGTGGGGGAAAGCACTGGGCTCCAGAACCCCGAAGACCTGCTCCTTCCCCACTCGCCTTGTCATGGTGTCTGTCTCTCCATACGGTGTGGCAGCGCACACACACACACACACACACACACACACACACACACACACACAATGACAGGTCTACCTAGAAGCTGTAGCAGCAGTGGCCACTGCCTCCAGGGCCAGCTCCACCTCCCCTGGGAGGGTCCTTCACCTGTAAAGGGAGGGTGTCCAGTAATTATGGAACTGCTCCACCACTCCGCAGAGGAAGGACACTGGGCAGGCCCGAGTCACTGTTCTGGAACTTTCCTAAGCAAATAGCAAGCACAGAGGTGACAGACTAGACTCGAGTTGTCTCTCTCTTCTGCATGCCTTCTCGTTCGTCACTTACACACACACAAACACACAAACACGCACACACACGAAACTAAAAGTCTGCACTCCTCATCTGATCCTCTCTTTGAACACTTGATAACAGGTAAAAGAAAACCTAGCCACCAGCCTGGGTGAGCCCTTTTCCTCTGAACCAGGAGAGCCTACCTTAATGGGATCAAAAGGGAGAGCCTGGTGCAGTGGTACTGCAGGAGGCTGAGGCAGGATTACAGGTTCAAGCCCGTGGTAAGGGCAATTTAGCAAGTTGGCAAGACTCTGTCTCAAAATCAGAAATAAAAAACGGAGATGTACCTCGGGGTGACGGTCCTGGGTTCAGTCCCAGAAACTTCAAATCACAAAACAAAACAAAAGCCCACAAGAGCAGGAGAAGGAGATGGCACTCAATGGTGGGGCCAGGCAGAGCACCAGCATGACCCTGCCCGGTGGCCACCTCCCCTGTGTTGATTAGGAGTGACATCACAGGGGCCCCCAGGCAAAGCAGCAGGGCTTGCAGCCAATGGCTGCAGCTCAGAACTGCAGCAAAAAAAGAGGATGTGACCTCAAGGTTCAGGACTGTGCTTTCCACAACCCACGTCCCAATCCCAGTTCCCTGCTTTCTCATTTATCTATGTCCCTCATCCAACTTCTTTTCAAACTTAAAATGTGGTGCTAGAAATACATATGGCTTTTACCAAATTCACACAGTCCTGTGGAAGCCAAAGGATACCACAAGGGTACTCAGAATAAACACATCAGACAAAGGAAAGAAAGTGATAAACTGTGGTCTTTCCCCACTGGGACAACACCCCTGGAGCTGTGGCAGAAGGATTGTGGGTCTGAGCTCAGCCTGGGCAACTCGGGGACTTAAGAAGACCCTGTCTCAAAACAAAACAAAATAAAGCAAAAAATAGCAAGAATAATTAAAAGGCCTGTGAATGTAACTCAGTGTAAAAAAGTTCCAAGTTCAATCCCCAGGGGGAAAGAGAGCGAGCAAAGGAGAGAGGGGGAGAGAGAGAGAGAGAGAGAGATTCTGACATATGTCACATGGATAAACCCCAGAGGCACGATGCTAGCTGAAATAAGCCAGACACAGGAGGACAGGCACTGGGCGGCCCCACCTACAGGAGATACCTAGCTTAGAGTCAGCGGGCAGAGCTCAGTGTGGGGCCAGGCGTCCAGGGGCTGGGGGAGGGGAATGGTGAGCTACCGCCTGCCCCAACGGTGAAGAGTTCTGCAAACAGATAGCGCTTGTGCGACGGTTACAACGCACTGTGAACAAAACGTATGCCTCTAAATTTTCTGACTCCAGCGACAGTTTTCATTTTGAAGATAATTTGTTTTTAACGTCTTTATTAGGATTAAAACAAGATGTGTTGAGTCTTATAGTGTAGGCCTGTAATCTTGGGGAGACTGAGGCAGAAAGATCACAAATTTGAGCCCAGCCTGGGAAACTCAACAAAACCCTGCCTCAAGTTAAACCCAAAAATGAATTGGGGACGTGGCTCAGGGCAAAGGCCAGGGCTGGTCCCCAGCTGTACAGACCTCTGGAGCAGTTAGAGCATGGTTAGGTGAAGACTGGGACTTATTTATTATTCACTTTTCCTGTACGGGTGCTGGGGATGGGAGCCAAGGCCTTGCGCAGGTCAGGCAGGTGTGCTGACACTGAGCTATATCCCCAGGCACTAAGACTGTTTCTTCAAAGAGACTTATTACATTAATTGAGGAGAAACAGACATTGAAGGGAATGTATTAGGTAGAAATGTGTCAGTGCAAAGGCCCTGGGCTCAATTCCCAGAACCGCCCCACACACAGACTCACACATGCACATGTAAGCATACACATGTGCACAAGCACACACACACACACACACACACACACACACACACACACACACACACACTCACACAAGGCAAGCAAGCCAGCCAAGCATGGTGACACAGGTTGTCTGAAAAACAAAAAATAAAAAAGAGGAACTTTCTGAGGTTAGTGTCATGAAAATTTAGACAAGGTGGTCAGACTGTGCCTCAAAGGTGCCTGTGTCTTGGCTGTTCCCCACCCTCCTTCCAGTCTGAGGAGCAGCCAGCGTGCCTTTCACATGGGAGCAGCTGTCCTCCAGTAGCAGAGGTCCTCTGCAGACCCCAGCTTTGAGGGGCCCCAACAGGACTTGCAGGAAACAGTATTTTTTGGCAAGAATCCTCAGCCCGGTTACGGCTGTGGCCAAACAGGAGGATAAAAGCCCTCATTGTCCACTGCAAAATTCCAGACCGGAGAGTAACACACTTTTCTTTAATCTACCAGTAGGTAGTTTCTAGTGCCGAATACAGCACTGCAGTCTTACGGAAATAAAATCTGACGCCAGAAAGTTAAAACTCATTTTGCCCAGTCTCTGTTTTAAAGATGAGATTGAGGCCACATGTCACGAACAATCTGGTATCTGTCAGCAGCGGCGTCGTCCAGCGGCCCCGGTTTTTCTACCTGAGGTGACCCGGCGGGGATATGGCACCTCACCCTGTTTGGCCCGCGGCCCGCAGGTCCTGGGGACCCTGCACCACCCCAGCTTTGAATACTCACCTTCTAAGTGCTTCTCAAATCCCAGAAATTCTAACTCCAAAACCCTACGTTGCTCCTTGGTTTTAGAGCCTCCAAACTCTGGACTTCGAGTTTGCTACCTCTGATCATCCAGTAAGAATTCTCATTCACATAGCTAAAGGAAGAGCACAGCGGTTAGAGTGCTTTCCTAGCAAGCACAAAGCCCTGAGTTTGATTCCCCAGCATGACATAAACTGGAACATGCCTGTAATCCCAGCACACAGGAGGCTGAGGCAGGAGGATTGCTGTGAGTTTGAGGCCAGCCTGGGCTCCACAGTGAGTTCAGGACCAGCCTGGGATACAGCATGAGACCCTGTCTCAAAAATAAAAAATAACAAACATAAGAGTTTTCATTCACAGGGCTGGAGAAAGAGCACAGTGGTTAGAGCGCTTTCCTAGCAAGCGCGAGGCCCTGAGTTTGAGTCCCCAGCACCACATACGCCAGGTGTAGTGGCATGTGCCTGTAATTCTGTCACTTGGGAGGCAGGGGCAGGAGGATCGCCGTGAGTCTGAGGCCAGCCTGGACTGCATAGTGAGTTCAGGACCAGCCTGTGCTGCAGCACAAGGTCCAACTCCCCACCTCACCCCTTGCAAAAAAAAAAATTCTCATTCACAATGACTGTCTTAGTTACTTTTTGTTGCTGGGACTAAATACTTGACATGCACAAATTAGGGAAAGATAGGTTAGTTTATTTTAGCTTGGGGTTTCAGAAAGTCACAGTTTACTCAGGGGTGGCCAGTAATTGCGGAAGTACACGGCAGAGGTAGAGATGGAGGTAGAGGCAGCTCCTCACAGCACTGCAAACAGGAAGCACCAGTCACGTCAAGTCCCACAAGGAAGGAAGGAAGGAAGGAAGGAAGGAAGGAAGGAAGAAAGGAAGGAAGGAGGGAGGGAGCACATATCCTTCCAGGTCCCATCCCATTGATCTGCCTCTTCTAGGTCCGGAGTCAGTGTTCCTCCTCTTCCAGGTTTAAACCCTCAACACACACCTATAATCTAATCTACATGCCTGAGTCCAATCCACATGCCTGTCTTCCAGCACAAGCCCATAATCCACCCCTCCAGGCCAAGCCTCATTCTCCTAACAGCACACGGTTCCACAGATAATCCATAAATCCAAATACAGGAGACTTTTGGGGGACATTCCAGATCCAAACCACAATAGGCAGTATATAACAAGACAAGCCATTAGCTACATAAAGAAGTGTTCTTTTTGCCTGATTCCTCTACAGGTACAAATGCCAGCTCAATCTCTCCCACACAGTCCCTTCTAATCACCAACGATTGCCCCTTGTATGAAATCCAATGTCAAACAAAGGTAAATAACTAACCCTAACTAACCATTTCTTTTTATTTTTTCTTTCACTAAGCTATATCTCTGGCTTGTTTTTTAGTTTTGATTTCTGAGACAGAGTTTTGCTAAGTGTTTAAGTTGCCCAGGTTCGGCTAGAACTTGTGATCTTCCTGCCTCGGCCTCCCAGGGTGCTGGGATTACAGCCCTGTGCCACTGGGCCTGACTACCATACCACTTCCTAATGTTTGGTGCTAAGGCAGTTTGTTTAACCTCTGAAACCTCAGTTTCTACTGAGAGTCTTAACAGGTTTCTTTTCTGTTCTCCTTTTCTCACTCCTCTGTGAGCCTAGCAACAGCTTATCCAAGTGGTCAAAAAATTTTAAAAAATCATCGTGCAGAGACCCATGCCTGCAGCCCCAGCTACTCCAGAGGCTAGGCCACGAAGATTGCAAGTTGGAGGTCAGCCTCAATGTACTGAGCTGCCTCAAAAACAAACCTAAAATGCTGGGGCGCCCCCAAGGGCCAGAGTGCTTACCTAGCACCTGTGAGACCTTGGGTTCAATCCCTGATTCCACACAAACAACCCAAGTATTTCAAAATTCACCCCCACAGAGAACAGCACCTGGAGCACTTTTAGCTACATGGTCTCCTGGCTCACAGTCCTTCCCAGAGGTGATCAGGGCGGTGGGGCACAAGTGCAGAGCTCTGTTGGGGTCCAGAGAATGAGCATACAGAAATCGGAAACGACAGGCCTCAGGCAGGACGGTGCGCTCATCGGCCCCTGGAATGGAGCCTAACGCTTCTGGGCTCTGGGCAGCCCACTGCAGCGGCGAAGGAAGGGTGGAGCTTGGCCAAGGGTCCCCAGTTCCTGAGTGGTGGAGCGGGTTGCCACCCCTGAGTGCAGAAGGACCTGGGGAGCCATAGGCCCGCAGAACCAACCAGGAAGTGGGTGGCAGGGGAGTCCTGATCTACAGCCGATGCTCAGGCTCTGCTGGGGGTGCTGGGGATGAGCCACATATGCGGCCCATTTTTTGGTTTTAACTTTGAGACAGGGTCTCACTAAGTCGCTAAATTGCCGGGGTTGGGCTCAAACTTACGATCTTCCTGCCGCAGCCCACAAGAGCACTAGGATTCCAGGCCTGTCTGGGCCCACAGGCAGTCTTATTGCCTCATACTGACACATTTTGAAATGGATACACTTTAAATGCATTGGCAGACGAGTGTCTGGGACCGAGGTGACTTCCTTTTTTACTTCCTCTAAAGACTGCATCAAACGGCGGATGGTGCCGGTGGGATCAGAGGGGCCTGAGGATGGAGGACACCGTGACACTCGCCATGCACCTCACACGCGCGTCTGTCTGGTCCCCACAGCCACCCTGGGGGAAGTTATTTTTATCTCACTGAAGAGTTAGGGAAACTGAGGCTTCACTGCTTGCGCAGATGGCCACTTGCTCCAGTTCCCTGGCAGAAAGAGGTGAGGCCAGGGCGGCCCCTCGGACAACGAAGCACAGGCTGTTTCTGGCCGAGAACAATACGGGTACGGTTGTTAGCAGCTTCTAACCACCGTCCCCGGCCTCTTGACCTTCCAAGAAGCCTAGCACCTCTGCAATCTACATGTGGGGGTGAACACTACACTACAAATTCCCCCCAAAGGATCTCCCAGAGACCCACCAACAAACACCCTGTTCCACTCCCGACAGCTTCGGAAACCCCAGTGGCAAACTTCGCCCGCTGCTTCATTTGCCTTAAATCACATTGAGCACCAGCGACATGAAAAGACGCTTGTGACATGAAACACATTTTGCACACACAGAACAAGCCCATTAAAGCGGCAGAGCCAGGCCTGAAGGCCCAGGCCTGCAATCCCAGCACTCCCTGAGAGGCTGGAGCAGGGCGACTGCAAGTTGTAGCCCAGCCCGGGGAACTTGGTGACCTGGTGACAGCATGTCTTAAAATCAAAACTAAAAAAGTGGGTTGGGGATGTAGCTTAGTGTGAAGACCCTGGTCTTGATTCCCAGTACTACAAAAAATAAAAATAAATAAAAGTCAGCATGCAGAAGGAATTTTACTTGAATTTAGCTCAGTGGTATAGAACTTGCCTAGTGTGCATGAGGCCTGGGTTCAACCCTAGCACCACACTAAATAAATAAATAAATAGACCCAACAACCCTCCAAATGAGTATGTTTTAAATGTGCACTGGAAAAAAAAAACATGAGATGCACAAACCCAAAACTATGCAGAGCCACTCCTTTTGGGGAGGTGGGGAACGTTTACCCAGCACTTTTGTCATGGCTAAAGTTTTACTCCAATGATGTAGTTGCCAAGTGAGACCACCAAGGTGCCAATTCCCCTGCATAAGCTCCAGCTGAACACGTCCGCAAAGAAAATGTCTCAAAAACACACTGCAATCCTACTCCACTCCCCTCTCTTTGAGCTCCCTCCACCCCACCCTCCGCATCCTCCTCTCCACCTGTGGGGCTGAACCCAGGGCTTCCCACCAAGCAAGTGGTCCTCCTCCAGGCCGCGTCACCGCAGGCTGCAGATTCACACAGCCGCGGGTCCAACAGCAGCAGGGATACAGACGCTTGTCAACTGTGCTCTGTCATTCGCTGGCTGTCAAAGGCTCTTTGTCATCTCAGCCACACTAATGGGGTACGAAGGTATTCCTGGGGACACTGTCACTAGTGAGGCATGAAGGTATTCCCGGGGGTCACTGCCACTAGACGGGTACAAAGGTATTCCCGGGGACAGTGCTGTCTTAGTTACTTTTCCGTTGCTGTGACTCAATACCCGACACTACAAACTTAGGAAAGGAAAGGTTTATTTTAGCTCACAGTTTCAGAGGGTCACAGTCCATTCAGGGGCAGCTGCCAGCAATCGAAGTACATGGCAGAGAGAGAGGTGGAGGCAGCTTCTCACGACATCACAAACGGGATGGCAAGTTGAGACTGGTTGAGACTAGTCGTCAAGGAAGGCAGGAAGCTGCTCATATATCCTTCCAGATCTCCTCCCAGTGATTAGCCCCTCCTGGATCCAGGTATGGAAGGTGTGGCCACTACATGCTGTTAATCCTGACTTACACCCTGTAATTCGCCCCTCTATACTAGGCCCCAATCTCCCAACAGCACATGGTTCCATAGACAATCCATAAAATTTAAATACATGAGACTTTTGGCGGACACTCCAGAGCCAAACCACACCAGTGCCCATCGGGAGCTGCAAATGTCTTGCTGCACACACCCCAGCTTAGTTCTTTCTTGGCTTTCAGAGGATTTCCTTGGGATTCTCGGCCAACTCTTGCAGATCTCTGTGCCCCGGGGCTGCCTTCCGGAGGGGCCACACTTAACTGCCCCTGTGGCCAGAGGCAGCCAATGCCATTTCCTCTGCACCCACGACCCCATCACGTCATTGTGCAGTACATACACACAGACTGCGTAATTACTTCTGTCATTACGTCACTGTAAATTGACGCACCAGTACAGTTTCCTCCCGTTATGCCTCTGGTCACCAGTGGCTGAGTGCTTCCCTTGAGCTTAGTCACTTGTGAGAGGGAGCAGAGGGCGACGGCCACAACCTGGGGAGTCAGAGTCGGGCACTGGAAACCTGGGCATGACCATCACTGGCTCACACTTCGCCAAGCCCTTCGCCTCTCGGCACCTGAGCTCATCCTTCCTGCCCTGTGTATTTGGTTTGCGGTGCTGGGGGCTGAACCAGGGCCTTCGCCCTAGCTGTGTCCCCAGAGCCTTTCTATTGCTTATTTGACACAAGGTCTCCATAAATTGCTGAACTGCCCAGGCTGGGCTTGGATTTAAGATTCTGTTTCCTTGGCCTTCCGAGGGCTGGAATTGTGGCCTCTGCCACGAGGTCCCACCAGCCTCTTCACTATTTGTCTGGTTTTGTACTAGAGATCTAACCCAGGCCTTCCCCCTGAGCTACATCCCCAGCCCATTTTTAGTTCCAATTTTGAGCCAGGGACTCACTAAATCACTAAATTGCCCAAACTGGGCTCAAACTTGGAATCTTTCTGCCTCAGCCTCCCAGGGTGCTGGGATTATAGGCTTGTATCACCAGGTCAGCCTCTCCTTTTAAAGAATTTAAACTAAGTTAAAATGTTAAACAAGTACATATAAATATGTAAATTGCATATATTAATGGGGTGCCAGGAGATTTTTGATATCTATATACAGTGGGCAACTACAGCTTCTTCATTGGCAAGAATAACATTAATTAACATTAACCAGGATTCTATGTATTACATTTGTATATTAATAAAAATAGCGGGGAAAAAACATTAACCAGGATTACAATAATAATTTCAACTTCATTTGGAAAATGATCATATATAGTGAGAGTTTGCATTAACTGGGCCCAATGAGACAGTTCTGTAATAGCAGCACCTGGGGAGGCTGAGGCAGGAGGACTACAATTTCCAGCCTGTCTCAAAAATAAAAATAGGCTGGGGATGTAGCTCAATGTGAAGGCCCTGGGCCTGATCCCCTGAGCCACATACGCACACACACAAGTTTTTATGAAGAATCTATGAAACCTATAACATGCTTAAACTGTAACACATAATTAGCCCTTTATAAAATCCTTATAGAATATTTGTGATTATCATAAAATGTATAGTAATTTATTATTGTTTATATTTCCTCTGATCTTTTATATTTTACCTGTCTTTTGTTTAAATCTTTAGTTGACACCTATAGGCAACTTGGGCAATCATGCCAAAAATAAGAAAACACATTTCAATCCGATTATCCAAGGCGCTCCATTCAGTATAGTCAAAGCTGCTAACCAAATACTTCCACGCAGTCAACTTAATTTCACACTGAACATCTACCATGCGAAACAGATTCCTGGGTTGCAGGGAGAAAAATACACACATAAGCAACATGTACTTCCTGCTCTCAAGGAACTCAGAACCGAACTTTCTGGGGAAATTACACCCTTGGTCGATATAATTAAAAGCTATTTTAGAAACAATGTATCCCTGCAGGGGGCTGAAAGGAGCTTTGGAAAGCATGAGGCCCTAGCCAAAGTTCCTGCATCATGCCCCACCCCTCCCCCCAAGCAATGAACAGGTCAGGCAGGTGTGGTGGTGGGTTCTGCTCACCAAAAAGGAAAAGCCAGCACAAAGAGCAGAAAGACTCTGCACTGCTGGGCTTCTTACTTCTTACCCTAAGGAAATAACACCCACTGAAGATACGAAAAGGCAGGGACACAGTATTCAGCATTTCTACAATTTATTTAATCAAGAAAACTTTGTTCTACAGATGGACGCAGTGTCACAGGCGAGTAACCCCAGCACTCTGAAGCTGAGGCAGGAAGATCACAAATGCAAGGCCAGCCTGGGCAACTCAGCAACTTGGACTGTCTCCAAATCACAAATACAAATGCACTGGTCGTGTAGCTCAATGTGAAGGCCTTCGTCCTACAGAACGGGAAGGAAATTGTGCCCACTATTTCTTGGACAGTGGACTAGTATCTAGAATGTAAAAGCAGCTAGAAAAATTAGAACCCACAAAACAAAAGACCTAAGTGAAAATTTGGCAACTGATATAAATAGATTCCTCTCAAAAGAAGTACAAATGGCCAGTAAATACACCAAAAGGTGCTCAGCATCTTGGGAAGTGCAAAGCAAAAAAACACACAGATTCATTCGTACTCCAGTAAGAGTGGTTATCATCATCGAGAACTCAAAACAGGACCGGGAGACTTGGCTTTGGCAAGAGCACGTATACTAGAACTGCGCGGATCAGCAGGGCCCCTGCCCAAGGACGACTTGCAAATTCTTGAAGTGTTCTAGAGAGCTTGCCTCACATGCACACGGCCCTGAGCACCACATAAAAATTAGCCAGGCATGGTGGCACAAGCCTGTAATCTCAGGACTCAAAAGGCTGAGGCAGGAAGATTGCTGTGAGTTGGAGGCTAGCCTGGGCTCCACAGAGAGGTCAGGACCAGCCTGGACTATAGAGTGAGACCCTGTCTCAAAAAAGAGAAAAAGAAAAAAGGAAATGCCAACTGAGTTGCATTCTAGCCTCTTCTTCAATTCATGAGAAAGCTGAGGCCCATGTGCATAAATGGCTTTTCTAAAGGTCGACACTGAGTCGGGGTTAAGGTAACCACAGCCTGGAACTCGCCCCTGGGTGTGACCTGTCCTCTGACCCTACTGCACTGCGGCAACTCATCCTGCCGTATTTGGAGGGTGAGGAGGATGGAGCCACCACCACTACCCCAAACGAGAAATATGACATCTCTTTGTGGTCAGTATCAGTCAACTCTGCTTCTCTTTTTCAATGCATACACACTACCTAACAAGAAAGGAAAAAAAAAAATTCTGTATGAGTCAAAGGAATCTAGGTTATCAGAAAAAAATATGAACATACTGAAAATTATCTACCTTGCAAGGCTTATTTCTTTTTTATTTTTGAGATAGGTGCTCCCTTTGTAGTCCAGGCTGGTCCCGAGTTCACTATGTAGCCCAGACTGGCCTTGAACTCACAGCAATCCTCCCACCTGAGCCTCCCAAGTGTTGGAATTTCAGGCAGGTGCCACCATGTCCAGCTTACACGGTGCTGAAGAGTCAAGCCCAGAGATTTTGCCTTAGAAGGCTAGCGCTCGAACCAACGAGTGATGCCCCACTTTTGAAAGGTTAACTTCCCACAGGCATCAAAATCACATCTACCCCTAGAACATGCCCCTTTCTAACGGGCCCCAAGGACCAAGGAAGACTCTTTTTAGAACAGTCAGAAAAGGCCGTGGACACTAGGTAAGTGCTTCCTGAAGGGCACTCACTTCCATTTGGGCATGCTTCTAAAAATCCTATGTTTGTAGCCATGTCTCAAAATTTTAGGGAACTGGCCTGGTGGTGAGGGCCTATATAGCCAGTGCTCTGGAAGGCTGAGGCAGGAGGATCAGCAGTCCCAACCTAACGTGGGCAATTTAGTGACTTAGTGAGACTCTAGTTCAAAACCAAAACAAAAGCCAAAAAAAGGGGGCAGCTGGAGATGAAGTTTAATGTAAAGGGCTGGGTTCAATTCCCAGTACGACCACAAAAACAAAACAGGGAAGGGTAAGGATCGTAATATTGATGTAATATATATATATATATATATATATATATATATATATATATATATATTATAAATATATGTGCACAAAAATGCTTAAGTTCAGTGTGATCATTTTGTATCACACATATATATATATAAATGGTGGGAAAAACAAAAACCCCACAGTACTAGGTTATCTGTTTACTTAGTGTGCTGGGGATCCCATGTTACACATATGCTCCACTCCCAAGCCACACCCAGCCCTTGTGACCCACTTTAAAAATACTTCAGCAAGGGCCAGGCTGAAGGCACAGGTCTGTAACCCTAGCAGGTCTATGATCATGGGAGGCTGAGACAGAAAAATTACATGTTTAAGCCCAATCCTGGGTAACCCCGCAACTTTGCGACCTTATCTTCTAATAAACAATTCAAAAGGTCCTGAGGATGTAGCTCTGTATTCCCCATAAAAATGAAAATTCAACAAAAAAAGAAAGAAAGAAGAAGGAAAATCACTTCCACACAGCAGTGAGATACACATTCTCACCTCAGTGGGTGTACATCTCTACCAGCTGCGCAGGGCTTGAGGACGGCAGGCAGGGGCAGGCTCCTGGGACGGCCCTGCTAGCAGCGGTGACCCCCCGCAGCTTCATCCCCACCCTCCTCAAGGTGGGGACTGAGCCTGGGGTCTGCGCACAGAGCTTTTCCCCAGCCCTTTTTAAAATTTTGGAAATGTTGAGACAGAGTCTCCCTAAGTTGCCCAGGCTAGGCTCAAACTTGCAGCCCTGTCTCAGCCTCCCCAAGTGCTGGGATCACAGGCCTAGCACAGCTACATGTGCTGGGAGATTTTACATTACAAACCAGAAGTTTTCTTAATTACTACAAGGAATGTTAGAACTGTGTCCTCCACATGAACTCAATGACCTTGTTGGTCAGCACACAGGGTGCCTGGTCTCTACTGATGGGTGACACTTCAGAGGGAAGCCCTATTTAGATCCAAAGGGCAAACAAGCCTGGCAAGCCAGATATAGTCCCAGACCCCCGGCAGTGCCCCAGGCGCATTCTGGGGTTCAGCTGCTAATACCAGAAAATTCTTGATTACCTGACTACAGCTCCACAGCCACCCAGCCTGCTGCCACTAGGCTGAAACAGACACCTCCAGAGGCACAGCCAGGGCCTCAGTGCACACAGACAACTGGAGACCACTTCTTAACCTGCTCCTCCACCTGCTCTAGGGGCTGCCCAGAGGACAGCTACAGCCCTCTGCAGTTTCACCAACGGAAGGAGTCAAACTGGCTTAGGCTGGTTCAACACAAAGGTGCTTTCAGGACAACAGCACTCGGTGCAGCCAGTCGATGAGGGAAGTACATGTTACTGCCTGCCTGGTGGCGCAGGCCTGTAATCCCTGCACTCTGGTATGCTGAGGTAGGAGGATCTCAAGTTCAAGCCCAACCTAGGCAACTTAGCAAGACCCTGATTCAAAACCACAAAAGCTAGTGAAGCGAGTCAGAAGCAGAAGGTGAAACATCGAATGGTGTCTCTGATATGAGAGTCCCAGATCACAACTATTATGGAACTTAAAGCAAAAAACAAAGTGAAATAGGGGAGTAGGGTGGGGGAGAAGGGAGGGAGGGGAAGATGGGGGGAGGGACAGAAAGAGAGTGGGAAAGCCCTTGTGTCCTTGGCAGGATGCGTATGTGCACAAAATGCTCAACTCCATTGTAAACCTTAAATTTTGCACGTATACATATCAATAAAATGGGGGGGGGGGGGAACCACAAAAGCACTGGGGATGTGGGTCGGTGTGAAGGCACTGGGTTCCATACCCTGTCTCACAGAAAAAGTAAGCAAATGCTTCAGTGGCATGCACCTGGAATCCCAGCATCTTGGGAAGTGGAGACAGAAGGACTGCAAGATCGAGTTTGGCATGAGACTATCTCAAAATTAAAATTAGTAAATAAATTTTAAAAAGAGCTGGGGAGGTAGCTAGGGTTCAGCCCTCAGTTCTGAAGAAAAAAGTTCAACACTTATAAAACAATAGAAGGAAGTTCTTCTACTTCCCTCAAAGAACTACCACCTGCCTCCTCCTTTGGATGCCAGGGTGATTGGCTCCCAAGTGTCTCACGCTCATCTTCTGTCAAAATACAGAAAGGTCCAGGCAGCAGACTGGGGCTCAGTATAGCAGATGGCCTGTCCTGTCCTGGGGCCTGACCCCAGGCGAGGGGCTCTCATCTCAGCCCTGGCTGTACACTAGAATCACAGAGAGCTTTCTTCCAACACCAGCAACTAGGCCAAGCGTGGTGGTGCACACCTCTATCTCTAGCAGTAGGGAGGCTGACACAGGAGAACTGCAGTGAGGCCAAGGCCAGCCTGGGCTACATCCTGAGATTAGCCAGCCTGGATTATAGAGAAACCTTGTGTCAAAAAATAATTAATATATACTCTTTTTTTCCATTTCGAGACAGGGTCTCACCAAGATGCTAAATTGCTCCAACTGGGCTCTAACTTGTGATCCTCCTGTCTCAGCCTCCCAGAGTGCTGGGATTACAGGTGTATGGCACCAAGCCTGGCTTCTAAAGAACAGTAGCCATGTTTTCCCCCACAGACCCATCCTCCCCCTGCATTCTCATCTGTGTTGAAACCTGGTCACTTATTTCTCTCCCCTGTGTCTGTGGGTTCTTTCTCTTCCAGAATTTCCAGCAGTACGAGAACAAACCCGAGTTTCGCCCATCTCCATCTAAGGAAATTAAAACAAAGAAAAAAAGCTACAGACACCCAGGTTTCTCCCCGCCTCACACCCATATTCAGCTCCTCAGGATCCTCACCTGGCTTCTCAATGTCATCAAACAAAAGGATCAAAGCTTCAGAACTGGCCCTTGTCTTTTATTGTATGTCACTCTCTGGATGATTTGATTTTATGCATTTATTATATTTTGGTGGTACTGGGGATCGAGCCCAGAGTTTCTCATCCCCAGCTTATGTTTCAGTTTTAACTTTGAGACAAGGCCGGGCTTGAAGTTGCCATCCTCCTGCTTCGGCCTCCCAGAGTGCCGGGTCTATGGGCCGACACCCTGGGCCCAGCGGCACGACCTCTCCTATGCCAGGATGATGCGGAGGAACCTGCTCCCAGGCATGTATTTCTACTCGGGTCCCTTCCGGGGGTTGGGTTCTGGCTCCCCTGGATATCTCAAAGGCAGGGCATTCCCTCCCCCACCGGTGCCAACCCACTCCCTCTCCAGCACTCTCTAATGCCATGAATGCCTCCACCATCCCTCCCAGTTGTTTATGCCAGAAATTTCTGAATCATCCTGTTACCTCCCTCTCTGTCAAATACCCAAGTAATCGCGCTTTTTTGCTGATTTTTCCTACAAAGTCCATCTTCCTCTCTCCATTAAATTTCACCCAGCACCAACACCCCACCCGCCGCTGGGCGGCCCCATAAGCCTCCTTGGCAGGGTGTGCGCACACCCGTCCTGCCTGCCCAGGCTGCCCACCAGCTTAATCCGTCCTCCCCAGGGGCTCAAGACTTCTGTGCTGGCCAGGGGGGTCTCAGTAATGAATCTTTCCTAACAGGCCCACCTGGAAGAGAAGGCTTCTTCCGGTTTGCACGCAGGAGCTGGACATGTCACCCATACCCACCCCCGCAGACAATTCCCTACACAACAGCAGTGCTAATCATTTTCAAAACTCAAGTGAAGCCAGGCCCGGTGGTGGTGCAGGCCTATTATCCCAGTACTCTGGGAGCCTGAAGCCGGAGAACTCCAAGTTCGAACCCAACCTGGGCAACTGAGCAACTTAAAGAAACTCTGACTCAAAATCAAAACTAAGACTGAGACGGGATGTGGCTGGTGTGGGAAGGCTCTGGGCTGGATCCCCACTACCACAATAATTAATTAATTAAGACCATGGGCATAGCGTAGTGGTTACAATGCCTGCCTAAAGTGTACAAAGGGCCTAGGTTCAATTCCCCAGCATCACATAAATAGTAGCCAAGCATGGTGGTTCACACCTGGAATCCCAGAACTCAGAGGCAAAGGCAGGAGGATTGCCATGAATTCAAGACCAGCCTGAGGTACACAGTCAGTAAGTTCAATACTAGCCTGAACTACAAAGTGAAACCCTGTTAGAAGAAAGAAAGAAAGAAAATACAAACTCAAATCCTCTCATTTAAAATCCTTTAGTGGCCTGGGGGCATAGCTCAGTGATTATAGCACTTGCCTAGGAATCTCAAGGCTCCAGGTTCAACCCTTCCAGCACTATATAATAACTGGGTGTAGTGGTTCATGCCTATAATCCCAGAACTCAGAAGGCTGAAGCAGGAGGACTGTCATGAGTTCGAGGCCAGCCTGGGCTACAAAGTGAGACCGTGTCTCAAAAAATAAAATAAAATAAAATAAATCTCTTAGTGAGGCGGGGTGCAATGGCATATGCCTGTCTTTAATCCCTGAACTCAGAATGGTTGAGGCAAGAGGATTGTAAATTCAAGCTCAGTCTGGGCAACTTAGTGGTTTAGCAAGACCCTATCTCAAAACAAAAATCAAAAAAGGTATGGGGTGTAGCTCAGTATGAAGGCCTTGGATCCAATCTCTAGTATTGCAAAATAAAACAAAGCAAACAAACAACAATCAAATTCCCTAGTGAGCCCCTGGTACCACAACAATAGGACCAAACTCCGGAAGGTGACCCAGGAGGCCTCACCTCTCCCCACCCGTCCCAGTTCCCTCCTGCTGTCGCCTCTTCCCTCCTGGAAACTCAGCCCCTCACCTCCCTGGTCACTTCCTACTCACGGCTCAGGCCTCCTGTTACATGTCAATCACTTTTTAGAGAGACCTCCCTGAGCAGCCCTGCTCCCCTATGTCAGGAGAGGTGCCCAGGTCCTGACCTCTCCTGACATTCTGGGCTCCTCTGAAGCATCACTTCTTGTTCCGTTTGTCATGGCACCTGGGATTGAGCTCAGGGCCTTCACACTGACCTACGCCAAGCCCTTTTTTTTATCTTGAGATAAGGTCTAGATAAGTCACTAAATTGTGTTGGCAGGGCTTGAACTTGTGCTCTTCCTGCTTCAACCACCCAGCGTGCTGGGATTACAGGCCTGAGCCAGAAGAGACCCAGCCAACAGTGCTTACTCGTTTCTGAGCATCTCATTTCATGAAAAATACACAGATCTATCACTTACTTTCCACTCACTTAAGAATGTAATTGCCAGGTCAACTGGAGAAGGCCTATAATTCCAGGACTCTGGGAGGCTGAGGCAGGAGGATCACAAGTTGGAACCCAGTGGGGGAAGTTAACGGCTGGTGAGACCATGTCTCAAAATCAGGAATAAAAAATGGATTGGAGATGTAACTTATTGTGAAGGCCCTGGGTTGGATTCTCACGCACACACACACACAGGTGAATGTAGCTCTGTACAAAGGTCCTGGACTATATCCACTACCACAATAATTAGAAAAAAGAAACCAAAAAAACCCATTATCTGTAAATACTTTATAAGGCAGATATTAGCAAACAGATGATGATGACTCCAAATTGTTTTTTAAAAAAAGGAAAATGCCAATTTTTAAATCAGATTTTAGATTTCAAAATAAAAAGATTTTTCAGTTATTTTGGTGGTAAAAGTAGAGAGAATCTGGCCACACTGACTGGATCAGAACTCCTGTGAGCTTATGAAGGCGGGTGGCTGCTACCCACCCAGATTACCCAGGTCACCTGGCTCAACCAAGTGGTCTGGCTGGCCCCTGTGGACAGATGCCTTTGTGATCCCAGGTTAAGATCCGAGCACCGCCCCCACCACACTGCGGGCAAGCACTCTGGCGCTGAGATACATCTCCAGCCACCAAAACATTTTAGTATGTTAAGCGACTTACAAACGCAAGAGCAGGAAGAGTCGCAACTTCCGAGCAGAATGCGAGTTTCAATAAATCAAGGGCGGAATCCCGCACAGACGTGAGTCAGAAGCTAAGGAGGTCTTTCAGTGGGTCGGGCTGAAGGAAGGGCAGCCGGAGGCCACAACCAAGGTCCTCAGCCCCGGAGCCCGGGCGGTGGGGGCGACAGCCACCACACAGGGCGCTTGAGTTCAGCTTGGGACGGCTCCCCGGGGGAGCCCAGCCGCTTCCCACGGGGCCACGCCCCAGCCCACTTTTATTTTTCATTTTGAGACAGGGTTTCCTGGATTGCTAAATTGCCCGGGTTAGATCCCCCTGCGGCAGCTTCTCACAGTACAGCCTGCGGCACCGGACCTGGCTCCCACGCAACACGTTTTTTATTTTTTTTCAAAAAGTAGAGTCACAGTACGATATACTTTACAAAAACACTCAGCTACTAAATCCTCCTGCTGGAGCGCGGTGCTGTCTGTAGCTAGCGCCTACACTCCAAGCAGGTAATTTATACTGACACACACAAAAATTAATCCTCGCCCCCCCTTCGATACGAACAAGCCTGCCTTTCAGAAGAGCTTGGGGGTGGGGGTGGGGGTGGGGGGGTCGCCGGAGGAGGACGCCGCGCCGGCCCGGCTCGGCTCCCGCTCCCGCCCGCCGGCCCTCCGCGCGTAAAGACGGCTCGCCCCTCCGCAGGAGGACGGGCGCAAAGGCTGCGCGAGCGACGTCTCGCAGGTCCACAGCGCCCGGCGACCGGGCGCTCACCTCTGCGGGCGGCTCCCACCGGCGCGGCGCGGCTGCGACCCTCCGCGGGAAGCCGCCGGGTGGAGGGGAGCAGATGCCGGGCTCACGGGCGCCTTCACTGCCGGCGGGAAGACACCGACGCGGGGACTGGGTACCGAAACAAAACCGAAGTAGACACCCAGAGGGGGAGGTGATTCCATCGCAGACAGGTCGCCCGCTTTCCGAACAGACCCCGCTGCGCCGGGTTCCCAGACTCGGGCCAGTCATTCCTCACCCTACCGTGAGCTCACGCCGCCAAACCGAACTCGGGGTCCTCCTGCCTCAGCCTCCCCGAGCGCTGGGATCACGGGCCTGCACCACCGGGCCCGGTGGAGCGTGGGCTTTTATCAGCAAAGTGGTGAGGAGTAGCGCTGCCTCTCCGCCCGGCTGCGACTAGGTCTAAATGAAGTTAAATAAAGTCCCCGGCACCCAGGAAACGCCCACGAGGAACTGTTCGCTCCTCGCCTGCCCGCGCCCGCAGCCGACCCCCAGATTTCCGAGGTCAGCAAGTGGCGTTCAGGTGACACGAGGCACGGGGTCCAGGACCAGAACCCACCCAGCAGACGAGGAAGAAGGGCGGAGGGGACGCGCCGCCCAGTCCCCACCGGCACGCGCCCGCCTCGCTTCTCCCCGAGGTGACCCTCCGGTCCCGCCGCCCCGAGCGGCTCACCTGCAGCGCGCGTGCGGCCCCCACACCGGGAGCGAGGTCGCTGCGCCATGCGCAGAGCTGCGGCTCCACACGGCGACCCAGCGGCCAAGGGTCGCGCCGCCCCCTCCCACCCGGAGCCACGCCCCGGGACCACCCCGGGTCCCGCCCACGCCCCGCCCCGCCCCCGCCCACCTGCCCGGCCGCGGTCCCCGGCGGGTCAGGGCGCCCCCTGGCCCGGGAGAAGAGTCACGGTCGGGTGCTTCCTCTTCCTCCTTGCGCCCTGGGTTCTTGATTCTTTTTACCTTTCTCAGAAGTAGAGGCGTTTTGGGGGAAGGATGCACGTTATAGGTGTGTAGTTCAAGGAACCCACGCGGCCCAAGTGGCATGAGAAATACTGCCGCGTGCTCACCTTAGGGCTAGAGAAGCCGGTTGCCTCCTATTGCCTGTTACTGTCCGGTGCACGAATCAACGTCTTAGAGCCGCCAGGCAAAGGCCAGCCCACTTCCCCCTATTTTTTTTTTCTCTAGTGTCCTTAGCTAAACATGGTTTTAAATTCGTAAATCCTTCAAAAAATTTAAGAATAATGCTTTATGATCCAAAAATTGTATTAAGTTCCAATTTCCGTGTACACAGAATACACACAACACAGAGTACACACAACAAGAACTAGGGGTGTAAGTGAGGGGTCTCCTAAAAAACTTTGTTCCCCTCTTCTTGGGCAGGAAATGGGAGAAGAATTTGTTTTGTTTTGCTTTGTTTTGTTTTGTTTTGTTTTGTTTTTCCTTAATGAAAAGGAGCTTGCCCTGGTGTCCCAGGCCTGTAACCTCAGCACTGTGGAAGGCTGAGACATAAGAAGGGGGGAGAGTTCCAGGTCAGCCTGGATGACTTAGTGGCTTAGCCAGACCCGGTCTCAAAATCAAGAAAGCAGTCAGTGTGAAAGCTCTGGTCCTGATTCCCCACTGCCACACACGCACGCACACACGTTGAAAATAGAAACTAGTTTTAAAGAGAAGTGCTGACTTTTCCCTCTTACTGAGAATGAGCACACGGGTGTTTATCACTGAGCTAGAGCTCCAGCCTTTTCTTTCTCGTTCTATTTCGGGGGTGGGGAGGAGGCTAGGGGGGAGGGGCCAGAGAGTCTCACTTGAATTTGAAATCTTCTTGCTTCCTGAGTAAGTGGGATTCCAGGAGTGCACTCCTGGGCCCACTGTTCATATCATGTAAAGTTCTGAGATGACCGTGTAAGATCTGTAGTTTTCCAGACAAACCTTGCTTACCAGGTTGGTGGCACCATTTGTCAATTCCATACCCAGGTATTGAAGAACGGGATGAAGTTAACTACATCCACATTCATTTAGCCTCCCAGAGTCCTGCTGGAGCTTGGGGTACAGCTGACGTCGTGAGAGTGGGTGGGTTTCCTTGTGACAGGGAAGACACCCCCGTGTCTACCACCCCCACAGAAGGAGGTCATTGTTCAAGGGAAAACCTAACGTGAAGGGTGGAGCTGGGCAGGGCTGGCAGGGGGGAAGCCCTGGGGCTCTGGGGTTGGCACTCTTGGAATTTAGACCTGAAGAGATTAGATGCCCTTGTGGGTGCCCGCTGTGACTCACACAGAGGACACGGGGCAGCCAAGTGAAGCACCAGCCGTGCTGTGAAAACGCCCTGATTTCTTGTTAACCCTTGTTTGTTTGTTTCATTTGTGTTGTTTTCTTTTGCTTCATTGGTCAAGTCCTGGCTCTTTCTGATTTCCTTTGGGTGGTGGTGGTAGTGGTGGTATGGAACCTGGGGTCTCAGCATTGCACGGCCTCCTCAGCCCGTTTTTATTTTTGATTTTGAAATAGGGTCTGGCTAACTGACTAAGTTGCCCGGGCCGAGCTCAAACACACAATCCTCCTGCTTCAGCCTCCCAGGGTGTTTGGATTACTGGCAGCACCACCAACCACCACCAGGCCTGGCTTAAAACCAAGGCCTTTTCTATGCTCTGGAATTCTGCAAAGATTGTTTTGGATGCTACCTATAATGCCAGTAGTATAGGTGTTACCGATAGACCCCAGGGAAGGTAAATGCTACCTCTTTGCCCAGGAGATTCTTCCTGTACTGACAACATCTTAAAACAACTTGCCTTAATTTTGTGTAAGGGAGGAATTTCTCATGTGAGGTGCACGATCTAGATCTGGGGGATACATGAACACATTTTAATCTGTGGCTCATATTTTTATCATGGAAGCAAAAGCATAAACCAAAATTAACTTATGCAAAATACACCGAATTTGCATTTTGTTCCCCCAGTAGGAAATAACTAACCACAATTTGTTTTCTCTCCCCCTCTCCCCTTTATTTTGAGACAGGGTCTTATTCTGTAGTCTAGGGTAATCCTGAGCTCGCTATGTAGCTCAGGTCCTCCTAGAACTCATGGCAATCCTGCTGCCTCGACCTCCCAAGTGCTTGAATTACAAGTGTGCACTACAATGCCCAGCGTATATAATGCTGGGGAATTGGACCCAGGGCCGTGTGCTTGGTAGGCAGGTTCTTTAACCACTGAGCTATGCCTCCAGCCCTTAGCAATCACGATTTGTATTCTTCATCTACCCCTAATCCACAAAGCTAGATTCTTACTAGGGAACAAATTGGTATTTTTAAATTCCTTAAGTAAAGCAATTATAAAGAAAATGTAAAAGAGAACAAAAATTAAAGCCATTATAAAGACAAATTATGGTGTCAAAATCCTGATAATGCCTTAAGAAATTGAGTTGATAAATTTTAGTAATTGGATGTATGGAGCAAAGTCATGCTTCTGCCATCCTTACTTGGCTAGGTTTTCACCCTGGGCTTACACCAGATACATTTTGAGTTTGTTTTGAACCATCAGTTATGAACACCTTTTCTGGTTTTTTGTTTTTTGTTTTTTGTCAGTGCTGGGGTTAAACCCAGAACCTCACATGCTGGCAAGGGCTTGCCCTACCACTAGGCTACAGCCCCTAAAAACATACCTTTTAATTACAAAAAATGTAGCAAAAGTTTGTTACTGACAAGAACTGGAACTCTTAATATATGCTGTGAAAGCAATCCAAATTCTGGTGCTTACCACGATTTGTATCCTGTTATGATTCATTTGGATTTTAAGTACTGATGGATCTAACTTTATTTTTATTAATGTACTTTTATTATTTGTGAATGATACTGCCTGAACAGTTGTGGGGTTAGAGCCCATGACCTTCACATGGAGATATACCCCTTTCATCATCCTTCCTTTTTTTTGGAACAGTCTCCCAGAATGCTAGGATTCCAGGCCTGCACCACTCAGCCCACTGAACTTCAATGTATATTACTTTAGTAAGAAAATTAATTTTCAGATCTAAGCAGTGGAGTTATAGATTAACTTTCAGAATACGTCTTGTCCGTTGAATACCACCTGGGTGCCATAAAAGTAATCTATTGTTTTTAATTACTGCAATAATATATACCTACAATTTTATACAAGTGTTTTAGAAGGTATTTCAGGATCCATTAAGGCCGCATGACTCAGAAAACATATTAGTTATTTTTTCAGAGAATTTAAGGAATTGCTAAAACAGAATCGGAGGATTGGCTCGGTAACCAGGAAAACGTTGCTTAACAGAGTAACTGCAGGAAGCAGCTGCCACTCAGCTGGAAAGAGGGAAGTGCCAGGGTTGTGTCGACTGGGGGACTGTCCCTGGGGAGCTGAGACTCAGACCACCACCGTCTCTCAGAGGGCAGGGTGCTTCCTGGCTTCTGGCAGTCAAGTTGGCTGTTGTTGTTCTTGTTTGTTTGTTGTTTGGCTTTGAGACAGGGTCTTGGCAATTCACTGATTAGGCTGGGCTCCCATCTGTGATCCTCCTGCCTCTGGGAATTACAGGCCTGTGCCACCAAGGCCCAACTCCTGAAGGTAAAGATCAAAGGTGGATTAAACCCTAGAAACCAGAACCAATCTCTGCAAGCAGGAGCGGCCATTGCTTGGTGAAGCTAACAAGAAGGTCAAGCAAATGTGAAGGAGCCAGCCACCCCCCCCCCCCCCCCCCCCCCCCGGGCTTTCCGGCCTCCCCAGCACCCTGCTGCTGGCAGAACCTTGCAGGAAACGTGTTTGCTGAGTTTCCACCCCAGGTCACAGGCCAGGGTATGCAAAGATAAACTTTGAGGCGTGTCTTAACAACCAGCAGGAAAAGCAAACTGGAGTCCCAGCACCAACCATCCTGACATTATAGAAGCAGGAATGCCGCACAGCTCTGCCACCGTCAGGATGCCTGAGTCACAAGCCACACATCCAGGGAGGATCACAGCAGGACTGCAAGTAGAAGCGCACTCAAATTAAGGGAGCAGTGCTGGGCTGGACCCCACCTTCGTGTCCTGGAGAAGAGTGAAGATTAAAGAGGTTCCCACCCCCTTTCGTTTTCCGGAAACGGCTCACTCACTGAAGCACCTCTTCTCGCGCGATTTAGTTGAGACCCCGGTAATCTTGCTTAAAGATGCCAAGGCCGCACACCATCCCTCTGAGTTCTGAATTCCCATTCTCGGCTCACGAATGGTTAACTGGCTCCTCGGGCCCCACTGGCCCAACTGGCCAACGTGTTTTACCTAACCAACCTTCCTTCAGGTTTCTCTCCTTCTCCCAAACCTTTTTCCTTTTTATTTTAAATTTCTGTCTTTTGTTCTCTCTGTCTGTCTCTCTCTTTCTCTTTCCCATCCCCTTTCTCTTTCTTCTCGTGGTACTGGGAATTTAACCCAGCACCTTCACACTACATCCCTTACCTCTTGTATTCTTCATATAAAACGGGGATCTTTGTAAATAACCAAATTGCCCAAATTTACTCCTGCCAAATCTCAAATCTTCCTGCTTCATCTCCCCCTGAGTGATGGTATTTAGGCCTACCTGATGGACTTTTTTTTTTTTTTTTGAGGCAGGGTCTTATTGAGTTCAGGCTACTTCTGAATTCACCATGTAGCCCAGATGGGTCCCAAACTCCTCCTCCTGCCTCAGTCTCCTGAGTGCTGGGATTAGAGCTTTGCACTGTTGTGCCCCGTTTATCCTGATTAATTTTAAATTTACCTTCAGCAGTTAAAGCATTTGCCCTGGCTTCAGTTCTCCGGCACCACATTATATGATGGGTGTGAGTTCAGTACCAGTATGGACTACAGAGCAAGACCTTGTT